>JAWWNI010000751.1:0-397957 GCA_034642065.1 Darevskia nairensis | reverse complement strand
CATTTTCAAAATAAAACATTACGATACAAGCTATAGCTTAGAGCCCCACTCTCTTGGGGGTCCCCCAAAAAATTAAAGGGGAAAAAATGTACATTTCCAAAATATAAGATAAAAAACAAATAAAATAAAACCTACATCCAGCAACACTGTTTTTTGTGTTGTGTAGGCTGCTAGGATGTAAGTCATGGGCCCCGCCTGCTAGCCTGCTCCCTTAAATATCACTGGTTTGCTTCTTTCTATATATAGGGTGCCTACATTCTGCATGTGCAAATGGCTTTAGATACCTATTAGGTCCATAAATTACCATATATCATATATTCAACACAAAAAAACAGTGAAAATTTGTTGTTGACAAAGGACAGCTGGACATATAAAGGGTCCCGTTACCTTCAGTAGCTGAGGGCCTCATCAAACCTAAATCCGGCCCTGATTACGAAGGAAGTAGAGCGCAGGATGCTCATTGAACGCAGCAAAGTTAACACACACACACAAAGTTTCGCTTAAATGTTTTGAAATGAAACATTGGGCCACTGGCTTCTTCTGCAACCTCTGCTTTTGTAGCTGGAGTCAGTCTCGGTCCTGCCCTCCCAGACCAGGTAAGAAAAGTCTGCAAGGCAAGGAGAGGTTCTTTGAGACTCTCAGCCAAGATTTAGCCCTGTTTAGGGAAGCTTTTAAGAAGACAGCATCTTAAAAAGCAGAGACATCACCTTGCCGACAAAGGTCCGTATAGTTAAAGCTCTGGTTTTCCCAGTAGTGATGTACGGAAGTGAGAGCTGGACCATAAAGAAGGCTGATCGCCGAAGAATGGATGCTTTTGAATTCTGGTGCTGGAGGAGACTCTGGAGAGTCCCATGGACTGCAAGAAGATCAAACCTCTCCATTCTGAAGGAAATCAGCCCTGAGTGCTCACTGAGAGGACAGATCCTGAAGCTGAGGCTACAAGACTTTGGCCACCTCATGAGAAGAGAAGACTCCCTGGAAAAGACCCTGATGTTGGAAAAGATGGAGGGCACAAGGAGAAGGGGACGACAGAGGACAAGATGGTTGGACAGTGTTCTCGAAGCGACCAACATGAGTCTGACGAAACTGCAGGAGGCAGTGGAAGACAGGAGGGCCTGGCGTGCTCTGGTCCAGGGGGTCACGAAGAGGTGGACACGACTAAACAACAACAGGGAAGTTTTTAATGTGTGATATTTTAATGTATGTTAATATTTGTTGGAAGCCGCTCAGACTGGCTGGGGAAACCCAGCTGGATGGGCGGGGTACATATAATAAATTATTATTATTATTATATACTAGTAGACTGTAAGCCCATTAAATTAACGGGCGCTAGAACATCATGGAAAGCGGGGACGGCGAGAACTTGCTGAAGTGCTCGATGTACTTGGGCGCTCTGGCCAGCGCCGAATGGCCCTTCAGCAGGCAGCGCAGGAGGTGCATCGCGGCGGCGGCGGCACTGGCACCAGCCAGGCCCCGGCAGGCCAACTCAGCCGCCACTTGTAACGGCCGCTGCCGCTTAGAAGTAACTCCACGCGAGCACGCACCCGCCGCTTCAACAGCCCGGCCGCTCGAAGTCTCTGCGCTCCAATCCCTGTGTCCGTGGGGCACATGCGCAGTAGGACACATGGACGGACACAGGGACTGGACGCAGAGACACTTGCACTTTATTACTGTAGATGATATATTATATATTATGGCCAAGTCTCTCTTCTGGCAGGACCCTCGTGCCTTTTGTACGCAACATGCACAAACTTGGCATTTGAAGTTTCCTCCCATATCACAGCCTCTACGCCTGTGGGATTTCTGTCTGCAGTGTTGTAAGATGCCCCACTTAACACTAGCACCGGGAGTTATCTCCAGGGTAAAAAGGAATGCTATAAAGAAGGTTGTCTCTGAGCATAAGCAGAGTGGCGTTTCCACAATTCCCTGCACTCCACAATTTATCTGCGTCTCTGGGCAGACTCGAGAGTTGCAGGTTTCCACCCGAATCATTAGCACATGTTTACTCCGAAGTAAGTCTCACTTCTTTTCCAAGAGGGGAGCTACTCCCAGGGAAATTGTGCCGGCTATGGCCTCTCGCAGCCATTGCTGGCATCCAGACGCAAGGAATCCCAACAGGCCTCACTCCAAATTAAAGGAAGCATAGGATTGCAACCTAAGATTCTCCGCTCGCTTCACTTATCAGCTTCACAGTTGTATCAGGAACCATTTTTAAAATGAGAGCAATGCTGTGTCATTTAGCAGGCTGGGAACCCACCCGCCCCAAGAAAATGAAGCTGCGAGGGGTTTGCTGCCCCGGTTGGATTTCTGCCTGCCAGTGCGGGAAGAAAGCGGCTACAGAGGATCGCAACGTAACCTCCGAATTCGCCCACTTCCACTTTCATTTCCTCCAGCTGGGGTGGAGCTTCGCTTCACTTCGCTCGTTTAGAATCAAACTTTCCGGAACTGGAGGAGGGGGGGAAATCGCCTTCTCCCCCACCCTTCGCCTCCGGCCCCCCACCCACATTCCGGAGTTCACATGATGCCTGTTTGCTCCTGATTGCAGACAGCCAGAAGGGGAGTCACTCCGGAGTATATTAGGAGGTGGGCGCGGGCGTGTCTTTCACATTTGCTGGAGCTGTAACTCCGTAGGACCCATCAGGTGAGCTAAAAGACTCTGTTCTTTCTTTCTTTCTTTCTTTCTTTCTTTCTTTCTTTCTTTCTTTCTCTCTTTCTCTCTTTCTCTCTTTCTCTCTCTCTCTCTCTCTCTCTCTCTCTTTCTCTCTCTCTCTCTTTCTCTCTCTCTCTCTTTCTCTCTCTCTCTCTCTCTTTCTCTCTCTCTCTCTTTCTCTCTCTCTCTCTTTCTCTCTTTCTTTCTCTCTTTCTCTCTTTCTCTCTCTCTCTTTCTTTCTTTCTTTCTTTCTCTCTTTCTCTCTCTCTCTTTCTTTCTTTCTCTCTCTCTTTCTCTCTCTCTCTTTCTTTCTTTCTCTCTTTCTCTCTCTCTTTCTTTCTCTCTTTTCCCCCCAATTCAGGTCAGATGCTTCGAGAGCAACGGTTTCACTATTCTCTTTTAATGCATAGTATTATCTGTCTGTATTTGTAGGACTGTAGCTGGAATTGAAATACTTAGCTGCCTACCGCAGGTATGCTAAAATCACATTCCCCTGCCCCCACGAAATGCTGGGAACTGTAGCTGACCGCTCATATAGAGCTACACTTACCAGCATACTTTGCAAACTACAGTTCCCGATATTGGGGGGGGGGTTAGGGTTAAATGTGCTTTCAGTATTGGGGAATGAATGAGTAGGGCTTAAAGTGTAAAAGGTAAAGGTAAAGGGACCCCTGACCATCAGGTCCAGTCGTGTCCGACTCTGGGGTTGCGTGCTCATCTCGCTCTATAGGCCGAGGGAGCCGGCGTTTGTCCGAAGACAGCCTCTGGGTCATGTGGCCAGCATGACAAAGCTGCTTCTGGCGAACCAGAGCAGCGCACGGAAACGCCGTTTACCTTCCCACCGGAGCGGGACCTATTTATCTACTTGCACTTTAACGTGCTTTCGAACTGCTAGGTGGGCAGGAGCTGATTCGAACCACTGACCTTCTGATCAGCAAGCCTGTGGTTTAACCCACAGCGCCACCTGGTCCCTTAAAGTGTAAAGTAGAGGCCAAAAAGAGTCCTCGTTTCACATATAGTGAGTTCTCGCAGAGAGCTGCCGTTGCGAGGTGGGCAAGAAGTCTCTCCCTCTGGTTTGGGAATGGGGCTTGTGGCTACAGCTTCCAGGACCTGCCTGTTGTTAGCCAGTTTTGATTGTAGCAATTTTGGAGGACGTCCCAGCGTCCTTAAATAGATCCCCACGTGGATCTCAGGTCACTCTTTTGGAGCTTCGGATCTCCCACCCCCCCCCTTCCCTGGTATAGGTTGGCGTTGACCTTTCTGTGTCTGTCATGGGGTCGCCTCTACTTCGGAGGGGCCTGGTAGGAATTTTGTCCATTTGGCGAATTGGTTTTTGCCTACTACACAGCAAATAGTCACAACTTGTAAGGTTGGCGGTTAGGCATTGGTTCTGTGGTATGGGTGGGCGGTGCCCCCCAAGATGTGATGTTGGTATTGGGAATTCCGCAAAGGAATCCAGGGACTCAACATTGCTGTGCAAACCCGGTGGGTGCAGGGCCATGCAGGAGTCCCTGTGGACCCCTGGGGAGGGGGAGGCTCTGTGTGATCCAGCCCCATTAACTCTCCCCAGCTAATGGTTTCCCTTCGCTGACAAGTGGTCAGCTCTGTCTCGCCGGACAGCTAGTCTTGCTGACTAGGGTCAGCTCTGTCCCGCCGGACAGCGTGAACCAATGCCTACGCAACCACTCACGTGATTTGTATTCAATAAAGTTGTGGCCAAAATATGCCCAAAAACCCAAACCAAAAATTATGTCTACAGTGTGAATTATTGGTGGGAGTGACTGGGTGCCCTACACTCGCAAAGAATTTTAGATTTGGAAGGGACACCCAACGGTCATCTAGTCCAACCCCCTAAAATGCAGGAATCTCAACCGAAGCATTCCTGGCAGATGGCCATCCGACCTCTCCGTAAAGGAAGGAGAGTGCTCTCAACTGACCTGGAATGAGACCATGGGCTGTTAGGAATAATAACTACCCATTGACAGATGTTAACACCAGCTCAAAACAGCTTGCGATCTCAGAAATAAGGCGGGTCTTTAAAAATACGCAGGTGGCGCTGTGGTCTAAACCACAGAGTCTAGGGCTTGCCGATCAGAAGGTCGGTGGCTCGAATCCCCGCGACGGGTTGAGCTCCCGTTGCTCGGTCCCAGCTCCTGCCAACCTAGCAGTTCAAAAGCACATCAGCGCAAGTAGATAAATAGGTACCACTCCGGCAGGAAGGTAAACAGCATTTCCGTGCGCTGCTCTGGTTCGTCAGAAGCGGCATAGTCATGCTGGCCACATGACCTGGAAGCTGTACGCCGGCTCCCTCGGCCAATAAAGCGAGATGAGCACCGCAACCCCAGAGTCAGACACGACTGAACCTAATGGTCAGGGGTCCCTTTACCTTTTAAAAATACAGTTGTACCTTGGAACCCGAACGCCTTGGTACTCGGACGTTTTGGCTCCCGAACGCTGCAGACCCGGAAGTGAGTGTTCCGGTTTGTGAACGTTCTGTGGAGCCCAAACGTCCGGCGGGGCTTTCGCGGCTTCCGATTGGCTGCAGGAGCTTCTTGCAGGGAGGGAACCACCAGAAGACCCTCGGAGCAGGACCTCGGTGTCGGTGCCTAGGGCTTGCCGATCAGAAGGTCAGCGGTTCGATTCCCCGCGACGGGGTGAGCTCCCGTTGCTCGGTCCCTGCTCCTGCCCACCTAGCAGTTCGAAAGAACGAAGTGCAAGTAGATAAATAGATACCGCTCTGGCGGGAAGGTAAACGGCGTTTCCGGGCGCTGCTCTGGTTCGCCAGAAGCGGCTTTGTCATGCTGGCCACATGACCCGGAAGCTGGCTCCCTCGGCCAGTAGAGCGAGATGAGCGCCGCAACCCCAGAGTCGTCCGCGACTGCACCGAATGGTCAGGGGTCCCTTTACCTTTTAAAAATACAGTCGTACCTTGGAACCAAAATGTCTTGGTACTCGGACGTTTTGAACGTTCTGTGGAGCCCAGATGTCCGATGGGGTTTCCGCTTGGCTGCAGGAGCTTCCTGCAGGGAGGGAGCTGCCAGAAGACCCTCTGAGCATGACCTCAGTGCCCAGAAGACCCTCGGAGCAGGACCTCAGTGTCCGGGATGGACGATGGAGGGGGCTACCATTGCTTTGTTAAACGTTTGCTATCCCGGTTCATCTTAAAACAACTGTGACGGGTTTTTGTCTCTCGAAAGAGAAGTCTGGGGTGTTGAAACAGCTCTGCTTGCGTAAATGGCAGGGGGTCTTGCAAAAGTTATCTTTTGGGGTGAAGGTTACAGTCCTTCCCACCCCAGAAAATGTGGCAAGGGTAGTTGTCTAGGCTTACGTCACCATGCAGACCTTTCTCTTGCCAAACAAAGAACTTCTGAGTTGGAGCCAGCCAGCCCACCTCCCAAATTATTCTCAGGAGCCTTTATAGCGAGTCAGGCCATTGGGTCTTACGACACTGAACGGCATCAACTCTCCAGGGTTCGAGGCCGCAACTGGGGGTGTCTGGAATCGAACTCGTGACCTTCTGCGTCCAAAGCCATTTCTGCTCCGCTGAGCTTACAGCGCTTCTCCGGGACTCCTGAGTGGCTCACAACTGGTTTATTGCCATTCTGTGTTAGGTTCAGTACTCAAATCAAATCATATAGAGCCAGGCTGGAAAACAAGAGTTGGCATTTTGCAGAAAAGAATTCCATTTGATGACCTCTGCTCCAAACAGGGTGGATTTGATTTAAATCAAATCGATTTAAAGCACGATTTAAATCACCAGTCAGTATGACTCGATTTAAATCTTCTTTTTTACAGAAAGACTCATTCTTGCTGGAACAATTGTGAATATTTCCAACCAGATGAAGGTTCCGTTTTTGGAATAATAAATTTTCAGAGTGGTTTTTACAGTTATATAAAAAAATTACTGATTTGGTTATACTCTTAGAAATACATAAGACAAGCAGTTATGTTATTATTGCGAGGTTTAATAAGTTAACTGTTTATACTTGGACAACTTTTCTGCTGTACTTTATTGGAAGGAGAAAAACGTTAATTTCCTTCATAACCATTTAAACAATTTATTTAACTAAAACAATAACATGATAGCATAGGTATCCATGTTTGTTAACTGATGTGGTTAAACAATTTTTTTAAAAAAAACTAGACTAAGTTTTAGCGCACTTGAAGAGCTTAAGACAGATCCTTATTTCCTGATGAATAGCCTTTGGACTATAATGTAACTTAAAGAGAAAATCTTTAGAAAGGTTTTTCCTCCAAAAGCATTTTATTTTAAAAATCCAATTTAATTTCTTTTTTTAAAAAACAGATTTAAATTTTTTAAAAATCCGATTTTTAAAAATTTAATCATGGATTTTTATCCACCCTGACTCCAAAGCACATCTTTCCGTCAGGGGATTTGCAACTAGGAAACCTTGAGCCAAATCCGGCCCCACGGCCTGGTTCCCCGTCAAGGAAAAGAGTGGAGCGTCTTGTTTTCTTTTTGCAAATCCCAGATCGACCTTCTGGACTGCTAATCGCATGTGCCTTCCTTATCTCCTGACCTCCAACCAGGGAAGGTCTTTGTGGCCCTGGATTTTACCCCCAAGATTATCTTTAAACGTGTGACTCAAGAGAGTTTCTTATTACTTCTTAGCTGCAAGAATGTCGTCTGCAGAAAGTGAGGCTGCCACCGCCTCTACAGGAACCGAAGAACAAGACCCGAAGGTAAGTGACTGGTTTTGTTTGTTTGCAACGATTCGTGTTTTGTATAATGGTAAAGGTAAAGGGACCCCTGACCATTAGGTCCAGTCGTGTCCGACTCTGGGGTTTTGGTGCTCATCTCGCTTTACTGGCCGAGGGAGCCGGCGTACAGCTTCCGGGTCATGTGGCCAGCAGGACTAAGCCGCTTCTGGCGAACCAGAGCAGCGCACGGAAACGCCGTTTACCTTCCCGCCAGAGCGGTACCTATTTATCTACTTGCACTTTGACGTGCTTTCGAACTGCTAGGTGGGCCAGAGCAGGGATCAAGCAACGGGAGCTCACCCCGTCGCGGGGATTCGAACCGCCGATCTTCTGATCAGCAAGCCCTAGGCCAGTGATGGCTAACCTTGACACTCCAGATGTTTACGGACTACAACTCCCATCATCCCTGACCACTGATCCTGTTAGCTAGGGATGATGGGAGTTGTAGTTCCAAAACATCTGGGGTGTCAAGGTTAGCCATCACTGCCCTAGGCTCTGTGGTTTAACCCACAGCGCCACCTGGGTCCCTCGTGTTTTGTCTAGTTCAACCATATTATAATTTCTATTTCTCAGTTTCCTCCAAAGAGCTCAAGGCGGCGACTCTCCCTCTCCCTGCCCCGCTTTTTATCCTTCCCCAAAACCTTCCGAGGTCGATTTTGGCTGAGGGACGGTCCCTTGTCCCCAAGGACTCCCACCGAGCTTCCTGGCTTGAGTGCGAAATTTGAACCTGGGTCTCCTAGTCGGGCACTCTGACCGCTGCACCACACTACCCCCAATGCCGGTGAGGGGTTCCTCGGCACACTTGGCAGATCCTTGCGCAAATTGCCTGTGGCCTAGGGCAGGGTTGGCGGCAAGGACTAAGAGGGTCTGAGTTCGAAACGCGTGCGGGAGGCGGCGTTCAGGTCTTCCCCAGAAACAATGGGGGCTGCTCTAAAGAGTAGAAAGCTTTAAGCGCTGGAGCTTGCCGTATCAAAATCCCTGCTTGAATGTGATTGCAGCAAAGTGGCAGAAAGGCACCCCCATCTCACGGGAGCAAAAGTCAAGTCTCGCTGCCATGCTCGGACTGGCCTGTTTCCGAGGAATTGCATTTGATGGGCTGCGTTCGCAACCCGCCCCAGGCCTGACCGTCTTGCGGAGCGAAGCTGAAATAATAAAACTGTCTGCTCCTGTTTTAGAGGTTGGGCAGTGGCAAAGATCTGCGCCGAAACTTTGAATTGTACTTGACAACGGCAGCCAATTGATAGACAAGCAGGGCACCTCTGCAAACATTTATAGCGCATTACTCCTGCAGACGGGGACATGGGTGGCGCTGTGGGCTAAACCACTGAGTCTCTTGGGCTTGCCAATCGGAAGGTCGGCGGTTCGAATCCCCGCGACGGGGTGAGCTCCCGTTGCTCGGTCCCTGCTCCTGCCAACCTAGCAGTTCGAAAGCACGTCAAAGTGCAAGTAGATAAATAGGTCCCGCTCCGGCGGGAAGGTAAACGGCGTTTCCATGCGCTGCTCTGGTTCACCAGAAGCAGCTCAGTCCTGCTAGGCACATGACCGTGACTGGACCTAACGGTCAGGGTTCCCTTTACCTTTACTTTACTCCTGCAGCCTGCAGTTAACTCTCCCTTCCCCAGAGCTGCAATTCCCAGCTCCTTTAAACTGCAGTTCCCAGGAATCTTTGCCGGGGAGGGGGGGAGAGAAGTCTGTGTTTTAAACGCACATCGGATGTGCTTAAAAGTATTTTGGTGTACTCTTGTATTGCCAGTTGAGGGACCCCCAAACACAGCTGGCGTTTTAATAATTTTTTGTGTGTGATAATTTTATTATTAGAACCCTCCCCATCTGACTGGGTTGCCCCAGGCACTCTGGGCGGCTTCCGGCATATACAGTAACACAATAAAACATGAAACGTCAAAAAAAAAATCCCTTTGCAGGGCTGCCTTCAGGTGTCTTCTAAAGTTCTTCTGAACTTTGCCAGTTTACGGCATCATTAGCCTGACTAGCCAACAAGTGACTTTTGGTAGCCCTGTGGAGTTCATAGACAATTGATTCCATTGTGAGGTTGGCTGGGCCGAGAGATGACAATGAGTTGAGCCCTGGCTTGAGTCAGGATTCGAACTCGGGACGCTCAGACGCTCTAATCACTGTCTACGCGTAACCGTACCAGCTCAATTGTCTTCCCTCTGCCCATCGACCTGCGAGCCACACTGCCCTGCTTAACCACAATTTCTAGTTTTTCTGCAACTTTTATCGAGGGGGAAACGCCATGCCTATTGTACTCAGAAGGCCAATCTTCGGCCGCTGTGGGCTCCTGTGGAGAACTGGACTGCTTTTCTTTCACCCCCTTTTCTGGCTTCTACATTCAGAGGCTCCCGGTGGACTAGAGGCCAGAGTTCGAGTCGCGCTGCGTCATGAAACTCATGACTCCCATGCTATCTCTCGCCCCAACCTACTTTATGAGGTGAAATGTCCAGGTTGCGCAATCAGCCGGAGACTTCTGCTGTGGCAGCATTGGGAAAACTTCTGTTGCGCCAGGGTGGATTTGATTTAAATCAAATTGATTTAAATCACGATTTAAATCACTAGTCAGTAAGGCTTGATTTAAATCACTAGTCAGTAAGACTTGATTTAAAAATGTTTTTACAGAAATACTCATTCTTGCTGGTATAATCTTAATATTTACAACCATGTGAAGGTTTTATTTTTGGAATAATAAATTTTCAGAGTAGTTTTTACAGTTATATTAAAAATTACTGATTTGGTTATACTACTAGAAATACATAGGCAGATAATTATGAAATTATGGTGAGGTTTAATAAGTTAACTGTTTATATTTGGACAACTTTTCTGCTGTACTTTATTGGAAGGAGAAAAATAATCATTTCCTTAATGACCATTTAAACTATTTAACTAAAACAATAACATGATAGCATATGTATCCATGTTTGTTAACTGTTGTGGTTAAACATTAAAAAAGAAACATTTTTTAAAAAAAACTTAGACTGAGTTTTAGCACACTTGATAAACTTAAAACAAATCCTTATTTCCTGATGAATAGCCTTTGGACTACAATGTAACTTAAATAAAAGACTATATTTAGAAAGATTTTTCCTCCAAAAGCATTTTATTTTAAAAATCTAATTTAAATTAAAAAAATCCAATTTAAATTTAAAAAATCCGATTTTTTAAATTATTTTTTAAAAAATCATTGATTTTTATCCACCCTGCTTTGCGCTAGTATCCTTTTGCAGAATCTCTTGTCTCAGATAATATTCCCTCCTTGCAGCCGCTAAGATCATCGGAACCCCCAGCTGGCCTCGTGGAATCAGAGTCAGAAGGGACCCTAAGGGGCATCTATTCCAACCCGCAGCAGTACAGGATACCTCTTGGGTTCTGAGAGTTCCTGGTGCGATTCTCGCTGCTAGGGAATCCCCGTTTCATCACAGGACACCTTTTCTATTATTGATGAATCTCGTTTCACCTCTTTCCATCCTTTAATGAGAGCCAGTGTGCTGTAGTAGTTAAGAGCGGTAGACTTGTAATCTGGTGAACCGGGTTCGCGTCTCCACTCCTCCACATGCAGCTGCTGGGTGACCTTGGGCTAGTCACACTTCTTTGAAGTCTCTCAGCCCCACTCACCTCACAGAGTGTTTGTTGTGGGGGAGGAAGGGAAAGGAGAATGTGAGCCGCTTTGAGACTCCTTCGGGTAGTGATAAAGCGGGATATCAAATCCAAACTCTCTTCTTCTTAATGCAATTGTTCTGGGAAAGCGCTGCCGTTTTTGTGTGGTAACCAAATACCCAAATATGCCAACGTTTCTCCACCCCAGTGCCCGTTTTGTTTTGCAGATTTCTTGGGCAAGATTTTAGTTTTGTCTTCGTTTATGTAGAAACCAGCTAAGTCTCCAAATGGTTTTATCTCCCTTCATACCGTCGTCGTATTTACCAAAGGATGATGAACAGCATCGCCCGCAAAAGCCGAATAATGGCTTTTAAGAATAATACCCTGCTTCCCCTATTTTAAGACGTAGTCATAAAATAAGCCATAGCAGGATTTTTTCGCATTTGCGAAATGTAAGCCGTACCCCGAAAATAAGCCATAGTGATAGGCGCAGTTCTGGAGGGCGCCAAGGAAAAGGCGGGGCTGGGCGTCCAGTCCCGCCACCAAAACCAGTCAGCCCCAGAAGCAGCGCTCAGGAACTCTGCAGAGCAGGGCGCACAGGAAGGGGCAGCGGGCGCGGCAAAGGCACTCCGAAGGTCTCTTCGCCCGCGCGCTCGCCCAACTCCGCTCGGCACAGAGAGGGAAGGCGGCACGGGCTTTCCCTGCTCGCCACCACGACGAAATCCCCCGTGCCGCCCCGCGCGTCGCCCAAGAGGCCCCTTGGAAAACAAGGCTTCTGTCGAGTTTCGAGGAGGGAAGGCGGCGGAAGAGGAGCATTAGAGAGCGCCCAGCGAAAGCGGGTCTCTCTGGTGCCCGTTTCCTCAAAGCTCAGCTTGGATTCTCCCCCCGCTGCCAGCAAGCAAACAAAGAGCTCCGCGCCCGTCCCGTCCTTCGCAGCCCCAGGACTCGAGCGTGGCCTTGCCAAGGCGTGCTTACGTAATAAAAATAAGACATCCCCTCAAAATAAGCCACAGTGCGTTTTCTTGAGGAAAAAATATATATATAAGATGGTGTCTTAAAATAGGGGAAACACGGTAGCAGAGTCGCCCGCAAAAGCCCTAAGTTTATATATGTGTGTTTATCTCTTCCCTTCTTTTTCTCCTCCCTTCCCAACCCGAAAAATCCCGGTCAGAATGTAGCGGACAGGGTAGCCAACCTACCACTGGTCAGTTCCGCCTACAGCATGGTCTCCGCGGCATATACATCCACGAAAGAGAGCCACCCCTATGTCAAATCCGTCTGCGACGTGGCCGAGAAAGGCGTCAAAACCATTGCTTCGGCAGCTGCCAGCGGCGCTCAGCCCATCTTGAGCAAACTTGAGCCTCAGAGTGAGTGGCTTTCCCAGTTGGGGGGCGGGGGGTTTGCCGTCCTGCTTGCTCCGGTAGTAGTAATAATAATAATAATAATAATTTATTATTTATACCCCGCCCATCTGGCTGGGTCTCCCCAGCCACTCTGGGCGGCTTCCAAAAGAACATTAAAATACAGTAATCTATTAAACATTAAAAGCCTCCCTAAACAGAGCTGCCTTCAGATGTCTTCTAATGGTCTGGTAGTTGTTTATCTCTTTGACATCTGAAGGGAGGGTGTTCCACAGGGCGGGCGCCACTACCGAGAAGGCCCTCTGCCTGGTTCCCTGTAACTTGGCTTCTCGCAGTGAGGGAACCGCCAGAAGGCCCTCGGCACTGGATCTCAGTGTCTGGGCTGGACGATGGGGGTGGAGACGTTCCTTCAGGTATACTGGACCGAAGCCATTTAGGGCTTTCAAGGTCAGCACCAACACTTTGAATTGTGCTCAGAAACGTACTGGGAGCCAATGTAGGTCTTTCAAGACCGGTGTTATGTGGTCTCGGCGGCCGCTTCCAGTCACCAGTCTAGCTGCCGCATTCTGGATTAGTTGTAGTTTCCAGGTCACCTTCAAAGGTAGCCCCACGTAGAGCGCATTGCAGTAATCCAAGCGAGAGATAACTAGAGCATGCACCACTCTGGCGAGACAGTCCGCGGGCAGGTAGGGTCTCAGCCTGCGTACCAGATGGAGCTGGTAGACTGCTGCCCTGAATACAGAATTAACCTGCACCTCCATGAACAGCTGTGAGTAGCAACGCTGCTGTGTTTTGGAGACGAACAGGTGACCTTGCCTTGATGAACCTACGATCTAAAATCCAGCGTAGGTCGAACGCCCGATTGCTTGGTTGCAGGAGTGCCAGCTTGGCCCCGTGGCGATTGTGGGTGGCCAGGGCCGTGGGTAAACCGCCGAGCCTCTTGGGCTTGCCGATCAGAAGAACGGCAGGTTCGAATCGCCACGACGGGGTGAGCTCCCGTTGCTCTGTCTCAGCTCCTGCCAGCCTAGCAGTTTAAAAGCACGCCGGCGCAAGTAGATAAATAGGTACTGCTCCGGCGGGAAGGTAAACAGTATTTCTGTGTGCTCTGGTTTTCGTCACGGTGTCCCGTTGCGCCAGAAGCGGCTTAGTCCTACTGGCCACATGATCTGGAAAGCTGTCTGTGGACAAATGCCAGCTCCCTCAGCCTGAAAGCGAGATGAGCGCCACAACGCTAGTCACCTTTGACTGGACTTAAGCGTCCAGGGGTCCTTTACCTTTACCTTACCTTGCATGGCCCTGGCACCAAAATTTGTAAGTGCCCGGCCCCTTCATGGGGAATTTTGTGGGTGCTTGAGCACCCAGGGCCCTAGGGAGTTGGCAACTATGCTTGGTTGAAAGCTCTGGAGAACATATAAAGGTAAAGGGACCCCTGACCGTAAGGTCCAGTCGCGAACGACTCTGGGGTTGCGCGCTCATCTCGCTCTAGAGGCCGAGGGAGCCGGCGTTTGTCCGCAGACAGCTTCCAGGTCATGTGGCCAGCATGACTAAGCCGCTTCTGGCGAACCAGAGCAGCGCACGGAAACGCCGGTTATCTTCCCGTCGGAGTGGTACCTATTTATCTACTTGCACTTTGACATGCTTTCAAACTGTTAGGTTGGCAGGAGCAGGGACCGAGCAACGGGAGCTCACACCGTCGTGGGGATTCGAACCGCCGACCTTCTGATCGGCAAGCCCTAGGCTCTGTGGTTTAACCCACAGCGCCACCCTTGTCCCTTATTATTATTTATTATTTATCTATTTTATTTAGGATGTGAAAAGGGGTGGGGGAAAGAAAACTACACTATATCTCCAAAAGAATTAACAATTCCAATTCCATATATTCTTGTCTAATATATAGATATTATTACTATTACTCCTCATTCAGTTTCAACAGCCAACGAGTTTGCTTGCAAAGGGCTGGACAAGCTGGAGGAAAACCTGCCGATTCTTCAACAGCCCACCGATAAGGTAAATAGCGATGTCCCTTCCTGGAGGGCAGGATTGTCTGTTCCCTCTTCATATGTCCAGGGAATTCTGCAATGTGTATTAACTCTGCAACGTCCTGGCTGGGTTAAACAAGTTAGGGAAGCGTCCCAGGGAGAGATTAACTTCTAGCATTTCCAAAATATCAATAATATTTCTAATGTTATCTTTAGAATTGAAGGACTGTTGAATTTTATTTTTGTCCTCTTTACCTTCTGTGTAGAGTTGCTTATAATATTTCTGGAAAAAAATTCTAATCTCTGCAGGGTTCTCAATATTTTCCCCGTCCACAATAATATGTGTAACAGTATTTTCCTTCTGTGTCTCCTTCAGTTGCCAAGCAAGTAATTTTCAATTTATTAGCTGATTCAAAAGGTTT
Source organism: Darevskia nairensis (assembly GCA_034642065.1). NCBI lineage: Eukaryota > Metazoa > Chordata > Lepidosauria > Squamata > Lacertidae > Darevskia > Darevskia nairensis. Next base: position 383,214 of record JAWWNI010000751.1, on the reverse strand, counting down.
TTTGTCTCATCAGTTTAATCTCCCATTCAATCTCCTGATTAATAATTTGAGAATACTGAGTTTGCAAGGCTTTGATTTCTTTTAAGACCTGTTGATTTTTGGATTGCATCTAAATTTCTTCTCTTTTTCCTTCAATTGAGACAGGATCTAAAAAGAGAGAGAGAGAGAGAGAGAGATTAACTTGCTGTTTGTTTTTAGTGTATGCAAATAAACTGTGAACATCAGACTGGCTGTTGGGTATTGCCGCCAATTTATTGTTTATACTAGTAAATTAAGCCTGTTAACAAAAACGGGCGCTAGAAAGCTCTCTCTCTCTCTCTCTCTCTCTCTCTCACACACACACACACACACACACACACACACACACACACACACATACACATACACACACACACACACACACACACACACACACACACACACCCCTTCCCCCCACTTCCCAGACCTGCACAAACAGTTCGCCTGTCTCCCTCCCTCCCCCTCCCCCCCACACCCATCCCCCCACCCCTCTCCCCCACCTCAGCGGAAAGCTGCGCTCCAAAGGCGGGAAGGCTGCAGGAGCCGCAGCGGCAAGGCAGCAGCAGCCGGCGGCGCTTCGCTTATGGGCGCAGCGGAAAGCTGCGCTCCAAAGACGGCAAGCCAGCCGGAGCCGCCGCCGCTGTGCTTATGGGCGCAGCGGAAAGCTGCGCTCCAGCAACGGGTCGGCGGGAGGCTGCAGGTGGACGGCAGCAGGAGGTCTGGGGGCCGCGGCGCTCCGCGCCACCGCCCCTGTGCTTATGGGCGCAGCGGAAAGCTGCGCTCCAGTAACGGGTCGGCGGGAGGCTGCAGGTGGACGGCAGACGGCAGCAGGAGGTCTGGGGGCCGCGGTGCTTCGCGCCGCCAGCCCTGTACTCAAGCTGCGGGGGTGGGGATCGCCTATTGGTCCGTACGCTCCAATCCGTGTGTGACTGGAACGCACGCGCAGTTGCGAATTCCTGTGACACACGGAAAGTGGTACGTACGGACACAGGCTCTTTATTATATAGGATTAAAAACGCGATTAAAACATGAAACTGTCCTCTAGATCATTTCGGGCACCAAAGATCTGGTCACCTCCACCATGACGGGAGCCAAGGACGCCATCAGCAGCTCGGTCTCGGGTGCGAAGGACGCCGTTGCCAGCACCGTGACCGGGATGGTGGATCGAACCAAGGAGGCGGTCCAGGGGGGCGTCGAGATGACCAGGTCCGCGGTGGCCAGCGGAGTCAACACAGTGATGGGCTCTTCTGTGGGGCAGATGGTGACCAGCGGTGTGGATGCTGTGCTGGGGAGATCGGAACAGCTGGTGGACCACTACCTTCCCATGACGGATGAGGAGCTGGGTGAGACCCTGCAGGCTTTCAGCTTTCCACAGAGTTGGAAAAGACCCTGGCGGTCATCTAGTGTGATGGCAGTGTGGTGTAGTGGTTAAGAGCGTTAGACTCATAATCTGGTGAACCGGGTTCGCATCCCTGCTCCTCCACACGCAGCTGCTGGGTGACCTTGGGCTAGTCACACTTCTTTGAAGTCTCTCAGCCCCACTCACCCCACAGAGTGTTTGTTGTGGGGGAGGAAGGGAAAGGAGAATGTGAGCCACTTGGAGACTCTTTCGGGTATCAAAATCCAAACTCTTCTTGTTGTTGTTTCAGTCCTGGGCGTCTGCTGGTAGCCCTGGGGACAAGCCCTGCCTCTGAAACCCCGCAGGGCCTGTCAGCCAGTGGTTAGAGATCATGGGTGTGCAGTTATCATAGAATCGTAGAGTTGGAACAGACCCCAAGGGTCATCTGGTCCAACCCCCTGCAATGCGGGAATCTCAGCTAAAGCATCCGTGACAGATGACCACCCAACCTCTGCTTAGAAACCTCCAAGGAAGGAGAGTTCACCACCTTCCATCCCACGGTCAAACAGCTCTTACCGTCAGAAAGCCAGTGTGGTGTAGTGGTTAAGAGCGGTAGACTCGTAATCTGGGGAACCGGGTTCGCTTCCCCGCTCCTCCACATGCAGCTGCTGGGTGACCTTGGGCTAGTCCCACTTCTCTGAAGTCTCTCAGCCCCACTCACCCCACAGAGTGTTTGTTGTGGGGGAGGAAGGGGAAGGAGAATGTGAGCCACTTTGAGACTCCTTCGGGGAGTGATAAAGCGGGATATCAAATCCAAACTCTTCTTCTAGACCAGTGATGGCTAACCTTGACACTCCAGATGTTTTGGAACTACAACTCCCATCATCCCTAGCTAACAGGACCAGTGGTCAGGGATGATGGGAGTTGTAGTTCCAAAACATCTGGAGTGTCAAGGTTAGCCATCAATGTTCTAGAGCTAGACCAACCCTGGAAGTGTTGCTGGGTTCTCTGCCAAGGCTGACAATCTCAGCAGATGGGGGATATGGGGCAACTCGCCTGTGACCCACTTGTTACCTGGGGTTTCTAAAATGGGCTTCATTTAGGGAGAGCCCTGAAATTCTTAGCAAGAGCCCTGCGAGGGAGACCGCTTCCGTCTCCATAGAGCAGTGTTCCCCAACCTTGGGCCTCCAGCTGTTTTGGGACTACAACTCCCATCATCCCTCGCTAGCAAGACCAGTGGTCAGGGATGATGGGAATAGTAGTCCGAAAACAGCTGGAGGCCCAAGGTTGGGGAACACTGCCATAGAGGGACTGATTCAGCTGCAAACAAGTTAGACTTGTGACAGAATATGAGGGTGCGTTCTGTCCTGGGAGTATAGTAGTGTTCCTGTTCAGGGTTCCTGCCAGCCAATACCCTCTTTCCAGGATCCTAGGCATGCTTGAAAGGAGATCACTGTGTATTTAACACAGCCTAGTTCCCAGCGGGGGGGTGCTGTGGGTTAAACCACATAGCCTAGGGCAGTGTTTCCCAACCAGTGTGCCTCCAGATGTTTTGGGACTACAACTCCCATCATCCCTCGCTAGCAATACCAGTGGTCAGGGATGATGGGAATTGTAGTCCCAAAACATCTGGAGGCACACTGGTTGGAAAACACTGGCCTAGGGCTTGCTGATCAGAAGGTCGGCGGTTCAGATCCCTGTGACGGGGTGAGCTCCCATTGCTCGGTCCCAGCTCCTGCCAACCTAGCAGTTCGAAAGCACGACAAAGTGCAAGTAGATCAATAGGAACCGCTCCGGCGGGAAGGTAAACGACGTTTCCATGTGCTGGTCTGGTTCGCCAGAAGCGGCTCAGTCATGCTGGCCACATGACCCGGAAGCTGTACGCCGGCTCCCTCGGCCAGTAAAGCGAGATGAGCGCCGCAACCCCAGAGTCGTCCGCGACTGGACCTAATGGTCAGGGGTCCCTTTACCTTTACCCATGTACTATTTGAAATCCAGGGGGAGCCAGATGTGGATACAGTGGTACCTCGCCTAACGACGATAATGCGTTCCGACGCGATTGTCATTTGGCAAAAAAATGCGTTCGGCGAATCCCCATAGGAACGCATTGGGGGAAAATTCATAAATCGAAAAAATCCTATTAAAAGCGGCCGCGACGTCTTTTCTTTAGTCGAAGAAATTCGTTTCCGGCGGCCATTTTGTTTTGCCGGAAGTAATTCGTTAGGCGAAAAAGACGTTGGGCGAGTTATTCGTTAGGAGAGGTACCACTGTATATATTTTTCTCCAGCTCTCCCACCCCACTAGGGTTTCGCCTCAGGTGCCAAACTGGCTCTGGCTGGCCCTGAGGAGTTTCCAAGGAGACACTTAACCACTTGGGTTTTCTCCTAGCTAAGCTGGCCACCTCCGTGGAGGGTTTTGAAATCGCCACCGTGGAGCAGCAGAAGGAGCAGAGGAGCTACTTCGTGCGCCTGGGGTCTCTCTCGGCCAAAGTCCGCCACCGAGCCTACCAGCACTCTCTGGGCAAGCTGAGGGATGCCAAGCAGAGCACCCAGGATGCCCTCGCCCAGCTGCACCAAACCATCGAGCTGGTAAGAAGCATTCTGGCCAGAGCAGGCGATGGGGGCAGCTCAGATATTGCTGGGCTTGCAACTCCCATCGGGCCCCGGCCAGCATCAGTGGCTGGGGGAGGGGTGGCGGTAGTTTTTATTTATTTCATGAATTCATACATCTCTTGGCTGTGAAAACTGCAACCTCCAACGCCGTTTGCAGAAAGCTGAAACGCTAAAAATCGAGAGAGAGAACACGACGTTCAGCTCTTGCAAGATTTTTCTTAAAGCACGCTACAAATTCATTAACGTTGGGAGGGTTGTGTTCAGTTGCTCGGAGTAGACCCATTGGAATCAATCAGCCCGTTAGTGGCCGTGGACTTCAGTGGGTTGAATCATGCCCTGAAATTTTTTTATTAAAAAAAGTTGAAATAATTTTTATATGATTTTACAAGTGTAGAGTTATAACAATGCAAAATACATATCCATATTTAGAGATTTCTCAGAATCCCTAGACTTCCTACCTTTCCCTTCCATAGGTCCTGTTATAAACCTTTTCAACTGCATATTATTTCATCATCCAAATTTTATGTGACTCCATTTTATCCGTAGTATCTTCTACGTTACAAGTGTCATTGCAATCCTGCTAATGTCTTCATCTGCTTACAGTAGTCTCTCAAGTAAATTTTAAAAAAAATTCCCATCCTTTATTCAACAACAACAACAACAACAACAACTTTATTTCAGCTTTAAGCTCATATCAAAAACAAGTCAGAAAACACAGACGGAAAAATTTCCCTCACATCAGATTTGGAAAATTAAAACGATAAGATTAGTGGGAATAAAACTCAATAACTACCCAAAAAATATAGATAATTATTTCCAAGCAATTTCAGGTTCCTACTAATAATCCATTATGTCTCTTGTGTGTCAGAACGGAGGTTAGAAATTTTGCCATTTGTGAGGTTACAAATTGGTCAGTCATCCTTTATTCAAGTTTTGGTCTTCTTGGTTCCTGAGCTTCCTGGTCAGTTTTGCCATTTCGGCATAGTCCAACAGTTTAGGTTGCCATTCTTCTGTGGTAGGGACTTTGTCTTATTTTCATCTCTGGGCTAGTAACATCTGTGCGGCTGTCATTGCATACATAAAAAGTATCTTCTGCTCCTTTGAGATCTCAGAACCTACAAGTCTTAATAAAAAAGCTTCTGGGTTGTTGTTTTTTAATAACAATTATTTTAAACATTTATTTCAATTCATTGTACAGTCGTACCTTGGATCTCAAACGCCTTGGCTCCCAAACAAATCGGCTCCCGAACAATCAAAACCCGGAAGTGAGTGTTCCGGTTTTCAAACGATTTTCGGAAGCCGAACATCCAGCGCTGCTTCCGATTGGCTGCAGGAGCTTCCTGCAGCCAATCAGAAGCCGTGCTTTGGTTTCCAAATGTTTAGGAGGTCGAACGGACATCTGGAACGGATTCCGTTCGACTTTCGAGGTACGACTGTATATCATTTCCCAGAATGCTTTTATTACCTTACACTTCCACCACATATGGGGAAAGGTGCCTGGAAGCTATTCTTACCCTGCGAAAGAGTCTCAAGGCTGCTGTTGGTTGTCTTCTTCTGTCCTCCCAGATGGAACATGTCAAACAAGGGATGGATCAGAAGATCCAGAGTGGGCAGGAGAAGGTGCACGAGATGTGGAAGCAATGGAGTCAGAAGCAGTCCCCCGAGCTGAGCCAGAAGAACGTCCCTGAGCCCGAGGTAAGTCGCTTTCGGAAGGTCCCTGCGAGATGCCCCAGCCAGTGTGGTGTAGTGGTTTATAATAATAATAATAATAATAATAATTTATTATTTGTACCCTGCCCATCTGGCTGAGTTTCCCCAGCCACTCTGGGCTGCTCCCAATCGAATGTTATAATAATAATTAATAATAATAATAATTTATTATTTGTACCCCGCCCATCTGGCTGAGTTTCCCCAGCCACTCTGGGCTGCTCCCAATCGAATGTAATAATAATAATAATAATAATAATAATAATAATAATAATAATAATAATAAATAATAATTTATTATTTATACCCCGCCCATCTGGCTGGGCTTCCCCAGCCACTCTGGGCGGCTTCCAACAGAACATTAAAATACAATAATCTATTAAACATTAAAAACTTCCCTAAACAGGGCTGCCTTCAGGTATTTTCTGAATGTCAGGTAGTTGTTGTTCTCCTTGACATCTGAAGGGAGGGCATTCCACAGGGCGGGTGCCACCACCGAGAAGGCCCTCTGCCTGGTTCCCTGTAACTTGGCTTCTCATAGTGAGGGAACCGCCAGAAGGCCCTTGGAGCTGGACCTCAGTGTCCAGGCAGAATGATGGGGGTGGAGACGCTCCTTCAGGTATACTGAATACTGTATTGAAAACAATACAGCATTAGATATTAAAAACTTCCCTAAACAGGGCTGCCTTCAACTGTCTCTTAAAAATAGGGTAGCTGCTTATTGACATGTGATGGGTGTTCCACAGGGCGGGCGCCACCACTGAGAAGGCCCTCTGTATAGTTCCCTGTAACCTCACCTCTCGCAATGAGGGAACCACCAGAAGGCCCTCGGTGCTGGATCTCAGTGTCCGGGCTGAACGGTGGGGGTGGAGACGCTCCTTCAGGTATACAGGACCGAGGCCGTTTAGGGCTGGTATCTGAAGAAGTGTGCATGCACATGAAAGCACATACCAAGAACAAACTTAGTTGGTCTCTAAGGTGCTACTGGAAGGAATTTTTTTTATTTATTTTGTTTGTTTTGACTATGGCAGACCAACCCGGCTACCTACCTGTAACTAGGGCTTTAAAGCTCAGCACCAACACTTTGAATTGTGCTCGGAAACGTTAAGAGTGGTAGACTCATAATCTGGTGAACCGGGTTCGCGTCTCCGCTCCTCCACATGCAGCTGCTGGGTGACCTTGGGCTAGTCACACTTCTCTGAAGTCTCTCAGCCCCACTCACCTCACAGAGGGTTTGTTGTGGGGGAGGAAGGGAAAGGAGAATGTGAGCCGCTTTGAGACTCCTTCGGGGAGTGATAAAGCGGGATATCAAAAACAAACTCTTCTTCTTCTCCTTCTCCTCTGTCTACTGTTTTCCAGGCTAAACATACCCAGCTCCTTCAACCGTTCCTCATCAGGCTTGGTTTCCAGACCCTTGATTGGTTGAAGGTTGAAGGAGCTGGCTATGTTTAGCTTGGAAAACAGTCGATTGAGAGGAGATATGGGAGCCATCTTCAAATATCTTTGCAAAACGTTGACGTGATCTTGCCCTCTTCCAGCAGATGGAGACCCAAGCCTTGGAGGTCTCCCGCAGCCTGGCCCAGCAGCTTCAGTCTGCCACCATGACATTGGCCTCCAACCTCCAAGGCCTTCCAGCCAACCTCCAAGAAAAAGTGGGCCTTCTACGCCAGAACGCCGAGGAGATCCGCCTGGCCTTTGTGTCTGCCAAGTCCTTCCGCGACCTCTCCGGCGCCATCTTGGCCCAGAGCAGGGAAAAGGCCTCCAAGCTCCGCGAGTTGACCGACGAGTTGATGGACCATGTGTTGAACAACGCCCCCCTGTCTTGGCTGGTGGGGCCCTTTGCTGCGTCCGGCAAGGCGGAGGCGGAAGAAATAGAGATGAAGTAGTAGCATGTAAGAGTGCCAGACCTTTTAAAAATATTCTTTGTTCTCAGCATCCAGCCAGGCATTGAACCCAAAGACAAGACCCAAACTCTAGGACACATCCATCTAGTTCTGGAGCAGTAAATTTGAGGGAGTGTTTTGAGGGGGGGGGGGGTTAAGTTGCTGTTTTTGCCTCTTTATTTGGTTAGGCACCAGCTTAGCTGAAAAGTCAACTTGGAGCAAACTCCTTGCACATGAGTAGTTTTCTGTGCCAAAAGCCCCCCATCTCATGAAGGAGTACTTCTTGCTGAGGGGTGGGCGTGGGGTGAACTACAACCTAGTTAAGAGCAAATCCCATTTTCTTCTCCTTTCCTCCCCTCTGAGTAAAGCTTAATTGACTGGTCCTTAATCTCAAGCCAACGGAATATTTGGGTGGAGGTGAAATTGCAGTTCAGCCTCCTCTCAGCCTTCCATGTGTCCTTAAAGCCTGTGTTGTGTATGTTTCTTGTATGGAATTGTTCCCTTCCACGACTTCCTCCTAGCTCCACGTGTCACATTATGTACACTCAGTGCCTTGATTCATAAATAAAACACTTGTCGCATTGAAAACGCGAGCCGTCTTGAATTAGCAGGGAGGTGGGCAGCAGTCTTGCTGCATCAACATTCCGTGGGGGCCACCAGTGAGGTCCCAAGGTCACCCAGCAGCTGCATGCGGAGGAGAGGAGACACGAACCCAGTTCACCAGATTGAGTCTACCGCTCTTAACCACTACACCACACTGGCTCTCCAAGGTCACCCAGCAGCTGCATGCGGAGGAGAGGAGACGCGAACCCGGTTCCCCAGATTACGAGTTTACCACTCTTAACCACTACACCACACTGGCTCTCATTTTTATTGCATTCTGGTGGGGATTTGGCCAGTTTACAGACTCTCATAGACCATCGCATAAGAAGTGCTTGTCTCCTGAATTTTTCTATTTGAATTAGGTTACATCAACATGGGTAACATATCACAGTCATTAATAATAATAATTCAATAATAATGATTAATAATGATTTATTATACCCTGCCCATCTGGCCAGGCCTCCCCAGCCATTCTGGGCAGCTCCCAACAGAATATTAAAAACATGATAAAACATCAGTCATTAAAAACTTCCCTAAACAGGGCTGCCTTCTAAAAGTCAGATAGTTGTTTATTTCCTTGACATCTGATGGGAGGGCGTTCCACAGGGCGGGTGCCACCACCGAGAAGGCCCTCTGCCTGGTTCCATGCAACCTCACATCTCACAGGAGGGAACTGCCAGAAGGCCCTCGGCGCTGGATCTCAGTGTCTGGGCTGAACGATGGGGGTGGAGACGCTCCTTCAGGTATACTGGGCCGAGGCCATTTAGGGCTTGAAAGGTCAGCACCAGCACTTTGAATTGTGCTTGGAAACGTCTTGGGAGCCAATGCAGGTCTTTCCGGACCGGTGTTACGTGGTTTCGGAAGCTGCTCCCAGTCCCCAGCCTAGCTGCCGCTTTCTGGATCAGTTGCAGTTTCCGGGTCACCTTCCAAGGTAGCCCCACGGAGAGCGCATTGCAGTAGTCCAAGTGGGAGATAACCAGAGCATGCACCACTCTGGAGAGACAGTCTGCGGGCAGAGAGGGTCTCAGCCTCCATAGCAACTTTAGCATGTAAAGGACTTCTAGCTCCTGTGGGATGGGGGTCTGGGACAAAGAAAAATATACCCAAGGAATTTCCTCCTGATTCCTGCTTTGGGGGAAGAAGGCATTGGGAGACTGAATGTCTTTGTCTAACATAACACACATGTGGTTCATTTGGGGGGCGTTTTGCTAATCCAAAATATGTGGGGATTTTGACACTTGCAATACAACTACAACAACAACAACAACATTACGGTCCAGAGACCCAACAATTCATTACAAAACAATACACAATTTCGACAGCCCGCCTTCAGGTTACACAAGCATTTTGTTCAGGCTTAGGAATAGGGATCATTGGTTCTTGCAACCACCGACAGAAACTTCGCCACTGCTAATGTCCTGTCATTTGTCCGGTCTTCCAGTAGGAACCTGACATAGTGTAAGCCTCTGATTTTCCCGGGAAAGGTACTAGCAAGGGTAATATCAGTGCAGCCCTGGCTTGCTCAAATTTCACACAGTGCAGCAAAATGTGTTTTATAGAGTCAATGTCTTGGGCACATGAGCAGAGTCTGTCCTGGTATGGAACTCCTTTCAATGTGCCATCCAACACTGCGGAAGGAAAGATGCATAGCTGTCAACCCTCCCTTTTTTTGCGGGAAACTCCCTTATTCCAATGTCGTTTCCCGCTGCTATCCCAGATTGTTGATATCCCTTAAACTTCCCAGATTTCAAAGGAAGCAGCTCCTCTCCCTCACTGCTGGCCACAGAGGCTCCTCAGCTGCATTGCTCGGCTGCCAATAAGGAGTCTGAGACCGACTGGGGGCGGAGCTTGCATGCCTTGTGCAGCCAGACCCTCATGCCCAACCAGACAGACAGCCTGCCTGCCGTCTACGCGCTCGCTCTTTCGCTCACCCGTTCACACGCAGCCTCTGGAGCGCAGGGTGGCGAGGCTACTTGGTGCCATTGCACCGCCCTTGCGGCATCCCTTACTTTCAAATCCGAAAGTTTGAAAAAATCCCTTATTTTCAAATCCGAAAGTTGACAGCTATGGAAAGACGTTAAGTCTGGCTTTTGTAAATAGCCTTCGGTAATTTGGAACTGTCAGATTTTTAATATAAGATGTTAACTTAAAGGCATGCCCATATTGTACTCCTACTGCCAGCGGACTGCAGACTGCGTGTGATCGATGTCGCAAGTCACTGTGTGTAATGTCCCAGAGTCTTTGCTTTAAAGTCTTTAGGGCACCTTCATAACCCAGGCAATAGAGTTGGGGGGGGGGTGACAGACCAATAGAGGTGGCTTTTTTAGCCATTGTTTTCTGCCAGTTGCTGACATGCTCCTCATTGTTCAAGTTACAGGTAGGTAGCCGTGTTGGTCTGTCATAGTCAAAGCAAAATAAAAAAATAAAAAAATTCCTTCCAGTAGCACCTTAGAGACCAACTAAGTTTGTTCTTGGTATGAGCTTTCGTGTGCATGCACACTTCTTCAGATACTCATTGTTCAGGTGTTGCTATAGACCCTCCCCTACCTCAAACACTGCAATCTTGAGCTTAAATGCTCCCCACAAAAGCAATCTTAAATGCTCCCCACAAGAGCAATCGATGCAAGTAGTTTTCTTGCCCCCGGGGCAGTTTCAGTCTGGCTGAACAAAGCAACCGGGTTTATGGCAGCTGAGGGAAGAGAGAAGCAGGCAAAAGGAGTCTGCATTCTGCCTGTACGGCTCTTCGAAACGCTGAATAAACAGGTGGCCCCAAGACACACTGGTCTCCTGGAATTGGTGCCGTTCCAAGCCCTGTCGGTTACCTGCCTCCCCCCCCCCCCGGACGCTTTGCGATTGCGACGGTTCCAAAGCGTCCCCTTGGAGGGAGAGGACCTGATCTGTGACGTCACACCTGTGACATCACACCGCATCACAAGGGGGAGTGGATGGAATGGTGGGGGGAAGCTGAGCTCTGCCGCTCCTTGGCGGGGAGGCTCTGCCTGCATGGGAAATGACGATGCCCTGGTGAGGCCATGATTTGCGCCCTGCCAGTTGGGCAGCAATCATGGCAGAGAGTGAGTAGGAAAGCAGGCTGGGATCTCTCTCTCTCTCTCTCTCTCTCTCTCTGGATTATGGGATAGCTGATGATGATAGGCCTGGAACCAACTCTGCGTGTGGCCTTCTATATGCCAGTGTGGTGTAGTGGTTAAGAGAGGTGGACTCGAAATCCGGGGAACCGGGTTCGCGTCCCCCCTCCTCCACATGCAGCTGCTGGGTGACCTTGGGCTAGTCCCACTTCTCTGAAGTCTCTCAGCCCCACTCGCCCCACAGAGTGTTTGTTGTGGGGGAGGAAAGGAAAGGAGAATGTGAGCCGCTTGGAGACTCCTTTGGGTAGTGATAAAGCGGGATATCAAATCCAAACTCTTCTTCTTCTCCTTCTCCTCTGTCTACTGTTTTCCAGGCTAAACATACCCAGCTCCTTCAACCGTTCCTCATCAGGCTTGGTTTCCAGACCCTTGATTGGTTGAAGGTTGAAGGAGCTGGGTATGTTTAGCTTGGAAAACAGTCGATTGAGAGGAGATATGAGAGCCATCTTCGAATATCTTGGTCGCCCTCCTCTGCACACCTTCCAGCTTCTCATTGTCCTCCTTATACTGAGGTGCCCAGAACCGGACACAGGACTCAGGTTGGGTCTGCCTGAGGCAGTAACTCGATAAAAGGAAAAATGAGACCAACAAAAACCTCCTTCGGGTAGTGATAAAGCGGGATATCAAATCCAAACTCTTCTTCTTCTTTCCCTTCCTCCCCCACAACAAACACTTTATCACTACCTGAAGGAGTCTCAAAGCAGCTCACATTCTCCTTTCCCTTCCTGCCCCACAACAAACACTCTGTGAGGTGAGTGGGACTGAGATACTTCAAAGAAGCGGGACTAGCCCAAGGTCACCCAGCAGCTGCATGTGGAGGAGTGGAGACGCGAACCCGGTTCACCAGATTGTGAGTCTACCACTCTCAACCACTACACCACACTGGTGAATGTGAGCCGCTTTGAGACTCCTTTGGGTAGTGATAAAGCGGGATATCAAATCCAAACTCTTCTTCTTCTTCTTCTTCTTCTTCTTCTTCTACCTTTTGAATCTGTTTTTTACCTTCAAGATCCCCCCCCCTGCCCCCCAAATACATCTAACAGTCTGGGAAAGGGATACGTTCTTGTTGTGTTGCCTCCCCACTTCTCCTTTCTCCCTACAGTTCCCCTCTTAAGAATAAAAGAAATACCAAATTGTGGAGTTGGAAAGGACCACAAGGTACCATTTGCATAGCTGTCAACCCTCCCTTTTTTTGCGGGAAACTCCCTTATCCCAATGCCGTTTCCCGCTGCTATCCCGGATAGTTGATATCCCTTAAATTTCCCAAATTTCAAAGGAAGCAGCTCCTCTCCCTCCCTGCCGGCCAATTTGCTTGGCTGCCAATAAGGAGCCTGAGACCGACTGGGGGCGGAGCTTGCATGCCTTGTGCAGCCAGACCCTCACGCCCAACCAGACAGACAGCCTGCCTGCCGTCTATGCGCTCGCTCTTTCGCTCACACGTTCGCGCGCAGCCTCTGGAGCGCAGGGTGGCGAGGCTACTTGGTGCCATTGCACCGCCCTCGCGGCTTCCCTGAGCCGTCTGCCTGTTTGAGAAGGGGCCCCGAGCTCACTCTGCTTCCCCTCCTCGCGTCACCGTGGACAGGCTTGTTTTGCATAGCTGTCAACGTTTCCCTTTTTTTGGTGGGAAATTCCCTTATTCCAAATAGGATTCCTCGCGAGAAAAGGGAAAGGTTGACAGCTATGTGCTGATCCCTTATTTTCAAATCCGAAAATTGACAGCTATGATCATTTGGTCCAACCCCCCCCCGCCCCCTTCAACGCAGGAATCCTTTGCCCAAGGTGGGGGTCTAACTCAACAGCTCCTGCCTCGTGGCACAAACTGCAGCTCGCTTGGAGGTTTCCGGCGCAGGCTAAGATTTAAACCCCACACAAAGGTGGCTGTTCTCTTTTACAGAGTAAAAGCAGTCTGGGGCTGGCCTCGAGGGAAGAGATGGGAGTCAGCAGAGGCGTAGCAAGCCCAGGTGGTACCCGGGGCGGAATTTTTTTTGTCACCCCCCCCCCCACTTTAATTTTTTTAAAAATAAAAAATAAATAAAAAGTGTCACCCCCCTCTGATGGTGCCACTTTGTGAGGTGTGGGGGGTTGTGTGTGTGTCTATTATCTCTTTTTTTCAATGAAGTAAAAATGTAAAAAAATAAAAAAATAAAATTTTTTTTTAATTTTTTTTTAAAAAAATGTGTCACCCCCCCTCTGGGGTGGAACCCGGGGCGGCCTGCCCCCCGTTGCTACACCCCTGGGAGTCAGAATTCAACCGAGGAGGAGCAATGAGATGTAGCCATTCTAAGTCCGGCTTCAGAGTTAGGGAGAGATAGGTTCGCTATATTTCAAAAAGCGAAAATCCGGACACAAAAGTTTTTATTTTTGGCCAAAGTTGAGCTTCTTTTTTGGGGTGGTGGTTTATGACCAGGAAATTCCAGGCGTGTGGCAGCCCTAGAGATAGACGTGCCATTTCGGTTCTCTCCCTTTCTCATTTCCCCAAACTTAAACCCAGTTCCGCACGTTAAGCTTTTGCAAGTGATTCTTATCAAGAGGCGAAAACGGGGTAGCTGCAGAGCCCTTTAATTTGTTCCGTGGTTTGGGTCTAGTTAGCTCTTCTGACGAACATCATGTGACATCAGCATCAAAGGACTCTTCAGTCTACACATCTGGCACGAAGGACCGAGAGGATGAGGTTTGTATATCACAATACTTACCCTTCCGAAAAATAGGGAGCCAAATCAGACCACTTGGTCCCTATGGAACCACAGAAAGAGGGGGAAGGAAGTCAAGTTTTGAAATGTCAAAATGATTGTGATATCAGTGGAAGGTATATATCTGAAAGTATAAATAAACTAATAATAATAATAATAATAATAATAATAATAATAATAATAATTTTGCATTTGTTGGAATAATTGCATTACTTGTGTACCCAAATGTTCTGCCACAATTTCGATCTTTCTTTCGTTTTGATTTTCTTTGCGGTCACTTTATTCCCTCACTGAAAACATTACATATATCATACTTTTACGTGTATAAGACTAGGGGTTTTTTTTACTAAAAAATAATATTAAAAGGGGGGTGTTATACACGGAAAAATATGGTGTGTGTGTGTGTTTAATTAATATCAGGCAAAGGCAAACTCGGCCCTCCAGATGTTTTGGGACTACAACTCCCATCATCCCTAGCTAACAGGACCAATGGTCAGGGATGATGGGAGTTGTAGTCCCAAAACAGCTGGAGGGCCAAGTTTGCCTATACCTGCATTATATTATACACACACACACACACACACACACACACACACACACACACACACTGCTTTTTTTCTGGGGGGAGCAGTGGTACGCATGCCTCTAAACATTTTGTAAATCTTTGTACTTTTGTCCATTTATTTATTTTCCCCGATTTGAACTATAGAATGGTGATTTTCTTCAGTCAAAATGAGAGTACTCCTAAACATTGTTTTAGACAAAAAAGCTCCCTGTGTGTGTGTGCACGCGCGCACGCACGCGCAGTGGCGTAGGAAGCATCTTGGCTGCCCGGGGTGGCGGTGCCGTGCGGAGGCACCCCCCTAGGGTTGGGGCGTCCTGATGCATGCGTCGTCAGGAAGGACTGTGCATGCCCGGAAATCTCGGAATTTCCGGGCATGCGCAGTCAATCCGGGCCGGCACTGCTGCTCCCGTGGCGAACGAGGGAGCGCAGGCCCATGGGGCTGCCCCATTTGTCCGTAAAGCAGCACGGACGGGCACCAGGCGGCGGGGGTCGGCTTGGGGGGTGGCGGGAGGGGCTGCCGAGTGTCACCCCCTCCCCTGGAACCCGAGGCGACCCGCCCCCTACGTCCCGCCCTTCCTACGCTACTGTGTGTGTGTGTAGATAGATAGATAGATAGATGATAGATAGATGATAGATAGATAGATAGATAGATAGATAGATAGATAGATAGATAGATAGATAGATAGATAGATAAAAAGGTAAAGGGACCCCTGACCATTAGGTCCAGTTGTGTCTGACTCTGGGGTTGCGGGTCTCATCTCGCTTTATGGGCCGAGAGCCGGCGTACAGCTTCCGGGTCATGTGGCCAGCAAGACTAAGCCGCTTCTGGCGAACCAGAGCAGCGCACGGAAACGCCATTTACCTTCCCTGCCAGAGTGGTACCTATTTATCTACTTGCACTTTGACGTGCTTTCGAACTGCTAGGTTGGCAGGAGCAGGGACCGAGCAATGGGAGCTCACCCCGTCGCGGGGATTTGAACTGCCAACCTTCTGATCAGCAAGCCCTAGGCTCTGTGGTTTAACCCACAGCACCACCTGGGTCCCTAGATAGATAGATAGATAGATAGATAGATAGATAGATAGATAGATAGATAGATAAAAAGGTAAAGGGACCCCTGACCATTAGGTCCAGTTGTGTCTGACTCTGGGGTTGCGGGTCTCATCTCGCTTTATGGGCCGAGAGCCGGCGTACAGCTTCCGGGTCATGTGGCCAGCAAGACTAAGCCGCTTCTGGCGAACCAGAGCAGCGCACGGAAACGCCATTTACCTTCCCTGCCAGAGTGGTACCTATTTATCTACTTGCACTTTGACGTGCTTTCGAACTGCTAGGTTGGCAGGAGCAGGGACCGAGCAATGGGAGCTCACCCCGTCGCGGGGATTTGAACTGCCAACCTTCTGATCAGCAAGCCCTAGGCTCTGTGGTTTAACCCACAGCACCACCTGGGTCCCTAGATAGATAGATAGATAGATAGATAGATAGATAGATAGATAGATAGATAGATAGATACAGTAGATTAGATAGATAGATAGATAGATAGATAGATAGACAGACAGACAGATAAAAAGATAGATAGATAGATAGAGAGAGAGAGAGAGAGATGATAGATAGATAGATAGATAGATAGATAGATAGATAGATAGATAGATAGATAGATAGACAGATAAATAGATCGATAGATCGATAGATAGATCGATAGATCGATAGATAGATCGATAGATCGATAGATTAAGGGATTGGGACTGCAGCGCTTTTCTCGTTAAGAAGCATAACCTTGTTTTTTGGTTGTTTGGACACTGTGCAAACCAACCTCGCTACCCCTTATCCCTCAGCCTTCAGATACTATCATACACAACCCAAGCTGGCCGTCGGGCAAGAAAAACCCTCATACCACCAGTAGCATTCTGTGCGTCCCCGATGAAGCCATCAGGAGGATTTCCACCACGGTCAAGAGCAACAGCAATAACCGTACAACCTCTAGCACGAAGTTTTTAAGTGAGTACCAACCTGACTGGCAGGCGAGCGAAGGCGGGGAGCCAGTAAGCTGCGTCTCCGAGAGGGGCTCGCGGGCGAGGAAGGTGACACGATGTGCTTTCCCCGCAGCCACAGAAGCTCAGTCGAGATTCGAAAGGCAGGCTGCGGAGGAGGAGGAGCCGCTGGGCAACAACGAGAACGAGCTTGTGATGCAGACGATATCAGATTTTGAGATGTTCCCAGGAATGCAAAATAGCTTTTCTCAAGAGGGAGCAGGGAGTGGGCTGCGATATTCTTCCGAAGACCAACTTGCCGCTTACAGGACTTCCCATAATAAGATAACGTCCCACCAGGAGTTGCCAGAGGTGGTACGTTGTTGTTGTTTGTTTAAAAAAAAATTCAGCTAGGTGGGGACCAGGTAGGGATGTGGTTTGGTTCACATTTATAGGAATGGTACTCAGGCTGAGACCCTTCCTGCCCGCAGACTGTCTCACCAGAGTGGTGCATGCTCTGGTTATCTCCCGCTTGGACTACTGCAATGCGCTCTACGTGGGGCTACCTTTGAAGGTGACCCGGAAACTACAGCTAAGCCAGGATTCAGCTGCCAGACTGGTGACGTGAGAGCGGCCGCCGAGACCATATAACACCAGTCCTAAAGGAGATACGCTGGCTCCCACTATGTTTCTGAGCACGGGTCAAAGTGTTGGCGCTGACCTTTGAAGCCCTAAACGGCCTCAGCCCAGTATACCTGAAGGAGCATCTCCACCCCCACCGTTCAGCCCGGACACTGAGGTCCAGCTCCGAGGGCCTTCTGGCGGTTCCCTCACTGCGAGAAGCAAGGTTACAGGGAACCAGGCAGGGGGACTTCTCGGTAGTGGCTCCTGCCCTATGGAATGCCCTCCCGTCAGATGTCAAGGAAATAAACAATCTTAGAAGACATCTGGGGATGCGGTCTAAACCACAGAGCCTAGGGCTTGCCGATCAGAAGATCGGCGGTTCGAATCCCCACGACGGGGTGAGCTCCCATTGTTCAGTCCCAGCTCCTGCCCACCTAGCAGTTGGAAAGCACGTCAAAGTGCAAGTAGATAAATAGGTACCGCTCCGGCGGGAAGGTAAACGGCATTTCCGTGCACTGCTCTGGTTCGCCAGAAGCGGCTTAGTCCTGCTGGCCACATGACCCGGAAGCTGTACGCCGGCTCTCAGCCAATAAAGCGAGATGAGCGCCGCAACCCCAGAGTCGGACACGACTGGACCTAATGGTCAGGCGTCCCTTTACCTTTTAAAAGACATCTGAAGGCAGCCCTGTACTAGGAAATTTTTAATATTTGATGTTTTATCGTGTTTTTATTACATGTTGGGAGCCACCCAGAGTGTGTGGGGAAACCCAGCCAGATGGGCGGGGTAAAGGTAAAGGTAAAGGGACCCCTGACCATTAGGTCCAGTTGTGACCGACTCTGGGGTTGCGATGCTCATCTCGCATTATTGGCCGAGGGAGCCGGCATACAGCTCCCAGGTCATGTGGCCAGCAGGACTAAGCCGCTTCTAGCAAACCAGAGCAGCGCACGAAAACGCCGTTTCCCTTCCCGCCGGAGCGGTACCTATTTATCTACTTGCACTTTGATGTGCTTCCGAACTGCTAGGTTGGCAGGAGCTGGGACCGAGCAACGGGAGCTCACCCCGTCGCGGGGATTCGAACCGCCAACCTTCCAGGGAACCAGGCAGAGGGCCTTCTCGGTAGTGGCGCCCGCCCTGTGGAACGCCCTCCCATCAGAAGTCATAGGTGCTAACAACTATCTGACATTTAGAAAATGCCTGAAGACAGCCCTGTTGAGGGAAGTTTTTATTCTGTGAAATGTGTATGTATTTTAATATTTGCTGGAAGCCGCCTAGAGTGGCTGGGGAGACCCGGCCAGATGGGCGGGGTACAAATAATAAATTATTATTATTATTATTATTATTATTATTATTATTATTATTATTCTGACCGGCAAGCCCTGGGCTCTGTGGTTAAACCCACAGCGCCACCCGCGTGGCGTGGGCGGGGTATAAGTAATAAAAATTATTGTTATTTTATGCTCCCAGGATATTTCTTCTACAGAACTTGCTGCTTCTCTGAAACTCCTTGGTCAGAAAGAAGCTCTGCGGTGCCAGTCCATACTGAAAGCGATTTCTTTCCTCTAGGAAGAGGAGTACTGGAAGGAAACCTCGGTAGAAAACCTCCCGGAAGAGATGGGCTCACAAGAGTGGGTGCTGGCGTCTTCGTCTCTGCCAGCACCCATGCTCCCACCGCCACCAGCAGAAGGGGAGTGGGTGACCCCTCTAACAGCCCTGGAGAGGGAACAGGTGCCCCTTCCGACACCTCCGCAGAGGG
Organism: Darevskia nairensis; assembly: GCA_034642065.1. NCBI lineage: Eukaryota > Metazoa > Chordata > Lepidosauria > Squamata > Lacertidae > Darevskia > Darevskia nairensis. Next base: position 364,308 of record JAWWNI010000751.1, on the reverse strand, counting down.
GGCGAATGAGTCCCCTAGGGCCATCTCTGGAGAGCGAGTGGGTGACATTGCAGAGGACACTTACAGAGAGGGAGAGGGAGACCCCACAGACTCCACCAACAAAGAGGGAGTCGCACGTTTCTCTGCCGCCATCCCCTCAAGTCTTGCCTGTCGTTCCACAGCCACAAGAGGAGGAGCCTCAGCTAGATGCACCCATTGAAATGGCCGACATTCTGCCAGACCCTGAGCCCCAACCAGAGAAAGCGAGGAGCCCCCCTCAGCAGACGTCACAACAAGAGCCGCTTATCACCTGGGCAACAGAACCAAATGACACTTCGGTTTTACAGAGGCTGAAAAAGGTACCGTTATTTTTAGCATTTTCTTTTTTTTTAGGAAAAAAAATATTATTTACTAGCTGACCCGGCCACGCCTTGCTGTGGCTGATTTGGTGAAATGCAAAAGTAAGATGCAGTATGAAAGAGAAAGCGTATGTTTACTTACACATTATCTCGTTGAAGTTCAGTCTATGTGTTCTCCGTTTGCCCCTCCCGTTTTTGACTTCGTTTCTACAACTGTTTATTACTACTATTTTAGTCTATGAGGTTTGTGCTGTGCTGTTTAACGTCCACCGGAGGGTGCTATATTTTTTGCACAAAATGACATTTTTACCTGGGAAAGGTGTGGTATTTGTGCAATGTAAGTACATATGACCACTCCCATATGGGCATGGAACGTGGTGTCCAAATTTGAACGGAATCGATCAAGGGGTTACGGAGAAAGGCGATTGTTAACAAACATCCAACTTGAACGATTTTATATATATAGATTAGGACTGTTACTTCTTCAAGAGACAGTAAGCTGCAGAGGGAAATCTGGGGGAAGGACGGAAAATGCAAAGCAACAACAACAACAACAACCCGTTTTTGCATTGTTATTTCCGCTGGTTTTGACCGGAATGAATTCTCTCAAATAATAATAATAATAATAATAATTTATTATTTGTACCCCGCCCATCTGGCCGGGTCCCCCCAGCCACTCTGGGTGCCTTCCAATAAACACTAAAATACATTAAAATATCACACATTAAAAACTTCCCTAAACAGGGCTGCCTTCAGGTGTTTTCTAAATGTCAGGTAGTTATTTAACTCTTTGACATGGGATGGGAGGGTGTTCCACAGGGCGGGCGCCACTACCGAGAAGGCCCTCTGCCTGGTCCCCTGTAGCTTTGCTTCTCGCAGTAAGGGAACCACCAGAAGGCCCTCGGCGCTGGATCTCAGTGTCCGGGCTGAACGGTGGGGGTGGAGACGCTCCTTCAGGTATACAGGACCGAGGCCGTTTAGGGCTTTAAAGGTCAGCACCAACACTTTGAATTGTGCTCGGAAACGTACTGGGATAAAAAAAAAATATTTATAAATAAAAAATAAAAAAAATTCCTTCCAGTAGCACCTTAGAGACGAACTAAGTTTGTTCTTGGTATGAGCTTTCGTGTGCATGCACACTTCTTCAGATACACTGAAACAGAAGTCACCAGACCCTTATATATAGTGAGAGGGTGGGGAGGGGTATTACTCAGAGGGGTGGTGGGAATGGGTGATAGGCTGATAGCTGTGGTAAACCTGTTGAGGACTGTTAAGGACTGCAATTAGTCTTACAGGAAAAAGCAAGGGGTGAGAAGGTTAAATTATACTTTGTCACGTATAATGAGATAAGAATCCAATGTCTTTGTTCAGACCAGGTCTCTCCATGGTTTTAAGCTTGGTAATGAGTTGCAATTCAGCAACTTCTCTTTCCAGTCTATTTCTGAAATTCCATTGCAATAATGGAATTTGGATGGCCCTTGTGGTCTCTTCCAACTCTATGATTCTATGATTCTAAGACAGCTACTTTGAGATCTTGTTAAGGCAGCAGAGAGCATTGTTGGCTGCTCACTCTCCACCTTAGAGCAGATTTATGCCATGAGGTGCCACAGAAAGGCACTGGACATAGTGAAAGATGTGGGATGTATAACACTGGTGCAGTCAATCACAACATTCCTAGAGTGTACACAAAGGGGTCTTGGTCCTCCAGGTAGAGTTTCCTGTGCCAAGACTGAAATCATTTCATTTGTGTGACCAGAGGTGGGAGTGGCCTTACCTGAAGCTCAGAGGTCAGAAGCCATTCTCTCCCTCTCTTCCCACCTGGACTTCGAGCAAGCAACATCTCAAGAGAAGATGCTCTCTTGGCTTCCAGCCAAGAGAAGCCACATGGAGCCTTTCTCCCTTATGGGGAGACTCCACATGTACATACATTTAATCTAAGCTAGCCTGCCTTTCTGAGACTGTAGAAGCTTGGAATGTCTGTAAGTAAAAGCTTTATACTTTTATAAGCTTATGTGTCGTGTATTTTCTTTTAAGAGGGAAGCAGGGGAATTATATGCCAGGATCTGCCTTGTTCTAGAAGTTCATAGGAACTTAAACGCCACGTTTTGCTGCGCTTTATTGGGGATGAGAAACTCTGCTAGTTTGGAGCTCGTTAGCACAAGCTGGGATAGGAAATATTAATCAATATTCCCTCATCCACATTCCCACTCATATCCCACAAAGGGTCATCGGGCCCAGAAACTGCGTATTTTGTGTATTTTTAAAGGATTGCTTTGGATTGTGATTTTTGGCAGAGCAGTATTTTTCTGTTTGTACTTCCTGGTAAGCACATGGTCCTTTGTTCTCCATTGTGCTGTGAAATGGGGGATTAGCGACCCCTCCCCTCCCTCAGAGCTCACAGACCTCAGAGGCAGTGAAGATTAGTTTGCATTTTGAGATTTTTGAGTTTTGATTTTTGAATTTTAGCCATTTTTGGGAATTTTTTGAAAATTTTTTAAATTTTTGAGGATTAAGATGGCAAGCTCAGGATTTGATAGTGAAGCAAGATCAAGCTTTATGCTGCTGAATGATCGTAATTTTGTGCAATGGAAGCAGCGTCTTTTAGTGCATCTTGGTGCAAAGAAAGTGCTTAAAGCTGTGATAGATCCCAAACCTGAATTGGCTGATTTAAGCTCAGATAATTTAACCAAGATAGCAGATTGGGAGAAGCAAGATGCTGAAGCTAAACACATAATTTTGTGCAGTTTGAAAGATGAGCATTTATCTCTGATTGACTATGAAAGTGATGCATCTCAGATTCTAAAGGATATTGAGAGGGTTTATGCACAATCATCAGAGAACTCTTATAGACATTTATTGGATAAACTGCTGAAGTTAAAGATGAATTCTAGAGAACAATTTACAGGGCATTTTAAGGACTTTAATGAAATTGTTCAAAGGATTGCCCTAACTCCCAGAGCTTTTGATGATGCAACCAAAGTGACTTTTATGCTAGCATCATTGGGACCAGAATTTGCTTCATTTAAGAGTATAATGGACCACACAAGAGATTTGACTTTTAATGAACTAGCAAATCACTTAAGAGAGGAATGCAGAGATTACCTTGATTCTCCACAAAGGAATCCAAGGAAAATGGGCACAAGTTATGTTTCTAAGCAATTTCCCAGGTCCAGGGAGATGTCCAATGAATTAATATGCCATAACTGCAATTTAAAAGGGCACATAGCAAGGAGTTGCAAGAAGCCCAAGAATAAGTCCCGCCCCTTTCAACCAAAAGGTGAAAAGAAGGGGGGTCACGAGCGTACATTTCTACTGCAAGAAAAGAGTTTAAATGTGCAAAGAAATGAAAGGAAAAGTGACCAATTTATTTTAGATTCGGGAGCCACAAGCCATTTTGCGCATAAAAGAGAATATTTCAGAGAAATAAATGATAGTGAATGGACTGAAATCCAGATTGCTGATGGAAATGTTCTAAAATCACAAGGTACAGGTTCAATGCATTTGAAATTCAAGGTGAACAATGAATCTTTTGAAACAGCTGTGCCTAACGTTCAATATGTCCCAGAATTGAATTGTAACTTGCTTAGTGTGTCTGCTTTAGACAAGAAAGGTTTCAAGGTTACATTTGCCAATGGAAAATGCAATGTAACGAAAAATGGTGAGGTTTACGCTCAAGGGAAATTAATCAATGGTGTATATGAGATTAATGTTTCAGAAAACCAATCAGCACAAGTGGCCCAATCCAAGCAGAAGGATGAACCAGATCTGGAGCTGTGGCATCGAAGACTGGGTCACAGGGATATCAGAGTCATCCAGGAACTGCAGAATGGAGATCTTGTGAGAGGTCTACAGGTAAACAAAAGTAACACACCCACACCAAAATGTGTAACTTGTGTAAGTGAAAAAGGAGTCAAACCTTCTTTCCCACGTTGTGCAGAAAAGAGAAGCACAAAAGTTCTGGACATTGTGTACACTGATCTAGCTGGACCTATGAATATACCTTCCTTAGGAGGAAATAGGTATATTCTTATATTTTTGGATGATTATTCAAGGTTTTGTGTGGGATACCTTCTCAAAGAGAAGAGTGAAACAGTGGAATTGTTCAAGCAATACGTAAGCATGGTCAAGAACAAATTCCAGCGAGCACCCACCACCCTAATGTCTGATAATGGTGGGGAGTTTTGCTCACGTGAAATGGAAGCCTTCATGGCTCAGGAAAGCATAGCACATGTGACCACAGTTAGCTACACACCTCAACAGAACTCTATTGCTGAGAGGAAATTTAGGTCCATCCTAGAGATGACAAGGTGTATGCTAAAAGGATCCAACTTGTCGAAGAAACTTTGGGGCGAGGCAGCAAATACTGCGATTTATATACAGAATAGGCTGCCAACAAAAGGCACAGAGCGCACGCCATTCGAACTTTGGCATGGAAGAGCCCCAAATTTGTCACACATACGTGTATTTGGAAGTTTGTGCTATTACCATGTGCCCAAGGAGCACAGACACAAACTTGACTCCAGAGCAAAGCCTGGTATCCTAGTTGGATATGCCTCTGGAGGAAAAGGCTACAGAGTTTTGGACTTGCAAACAGGGAAAACAAGTTCACATCACGTGATTCATTTTAATGAGAATGAAAAGGCTGACACAAGGAACACAGCAATTGACTGTTCCAATGAGCCACCAACAGAGGAGTTTGTAAGTTTTCCTTTTGAAGCCATACCAGAAACTAATCCACCTCCTAGTATTGTACCTCCTAGTGTTGTAGCACCCACTACTGATGACACCCCAGAAGACGCGGAGGACCAGATGTCAGAAGGCTCCAGAGACGAAGAGGACCCGTATGCAGGGATGCCGCCATTGGAAGGAGATGAGGAAGCTGATGCGGTTCAACAAGAGCCAGAGGTCAGACGTTCCTCCAGGTCCAACAAAGGCGTTCCACCACTACGACTGTCCTACTTTGCAGGGCCGGCGCCACCACAGGAACCTTCCACGTGGGAAGCGATTCAACGGTTGCCAGCTGCTGAGGCCAGTCTCTGGAAGCAAGCCGCGCAGGAAGAGATGGATGCACTGCATCGCAACAAGACCTGGACCCTGACAGAGCTACCTCCTGGTAAGAAGGCAATTGGGTCCAAGTGGGTGTTCAAGCTTAAGAAGGGGTCAGAAGGGGAGGTGCAACGCTACAAAGCTAGGCTTGTAGCACAAGGATTTTCACAACAGTATGGCGAAGACTATGATCAAGTATTTGCGCCTACAGTGCGATATAGCAGCATTAGATTACTTCTAAGTATTGCAGCATCTAAAGGGATGAAAGTCCGTCATGTCGACATAGCAACAGCTTTTCTTCATGGGACGATTTCTGAACAGATTTATATGAAGCAGCCCAAAGGCTTTATCAAGCAAAATGAGGCACATCTTGTATGTAAACTTCAGAAAGGAATTTACGGTTTGAAACAAGCTGCAAGAGCATGGAACCAGAAATTACATGAAATGCTGGTTCAGCTTGGGTACAAGCAGTCAACAGCTGACAAGTGCCTGTACACTAAGAACAGAAATGGACAATTCTCTTACATTCTGGCTTTTGTCGATGATTTATTAATATCAACGTCCAATGACAGAGACTATAAAGACATAGTCAGACATCTCAACAAAGAGGTGGAAGTAAAGGAATTGGGACTTGTCCAGTATTACTTGGGAATTCAAATTGAGAGAGAAGAGGACGGCTCATTTCTTCTCAGCCAGAAGCAGAAGATAATAGAACTGCTAGAAAGCATGCAGATGCAAGGTGCACACCCTGTCGTGACACCCATGGCCACAGATTTTCTAAAGAATCAACAAGATTCAAAGCTGCTGCCAGACAACAGCGAATACAGGTCAGCGATTGGTAAACTTTTGTATTTGGTTACTACCAGCAGACCTGACATTGCAAGTGCAGTGGGGATCCTAAGCAGGAAAGTGAGTTCTCCCACTGAACATGACTTGGGTGGGGTCAAGAGGGTGGTGCGTTACCTCAAGGGTACAATGAATTGTAAATTAAAATTGCCAGCTGTAAGGGACCCTAAGTTGGTTGGGTACAGTGATGCAGATTGGGCTGGGGATAAGGCGGATTACAAATCCACAAGTGGTTATGTTTTTATGTTTGGAAATGCACCTATCATATGGGGCAGTTATAAACAGAAATGTGTAGCCTTATCGTCCACAGAGAGTGAATATATTTCAGCTTCGGAAGCATGCAGAGAGATCATCTGGCTGGATCAACTCCTGACAGACTTTGGTTTGCCAAGAAAAGAACCTGTCAGCTTGATGGAGGACAATCAAGGCTGCCTGCAGCTAGCGCAAACCGAAAAGTTCCTTGCACGTTCAAAACACATTGGGGTCAGGTATCACTTCATTCGCCAGATGATCCAAGATGGACTAGTAGAAATGTCCTACTGTAGTACACAGGAGATGACTGCGGACATTCTCACGAAACCCTTGCCACGAGAGAGTTTCCAGAACCTACGTGTCAAGCTGGGACTCTGGGTGGTTGAATAAAGTTGTTTTATGTTTGTTAAATGTTGTTCAGACTGAGAAGGGGTTTGTGGGATGTATAACACTGGTGCAGTCAATCACAACATTCCTAGAGTGTACACAAAGGGGTCTTGGTCCTCCAGGTAGAGTTTCCTGTGCCAAGACTGAAATCATTTCCTTTGTGTGACCAGAGGTGGGAGTGGCCTTACCTGAAGCTCAGAGGTCAGAAGCCATTCTCTCCCTCTCTTCCCACCTGGACTTCCAGCAAGCAACATCTCAAGAGAAGATGCTCTCTTGGCTTCCAGCCAAGAGAAGCCACATGGAGCCTTTCTCCCTTATGGGGAGACTCCACATGTACATACATTTAATCTAAGCTAGCCTGCCTTTCTGAGATTGTAGAAGCTTGGAATGTCTGTAAGTAAAAGCTTTATACTTTTATAAGCTTACGTGTCGTGTATTTTCTTTTAAGAGGGAAGCAGGGGAATTATATGCCAGGATCTGCCTTGTTCTAGAAGTTCATAGGAACTTAAACGCCACGTTTTGCTGCGCTTTATTGGGGATGAGAAACTCTGCTAGTTTGGAGCTTGTTAGCACAAGCTGGGATAGGAAATATTAATCAATATTCCCTCATCCACATTCCCACTCATATCCCACAAAAGATCCATCGCATCCTGGTCACCGTCTCTTTGAACTTTTGCCATCGGGATGGAGATACAGGACGATGACGACAAGAACAAGCCATCTTAGGAACAGCTTCTTCTCCAGAGCGATCTCGGCCTTGAATGGGAAGCCTGGACTTTGAAGTCATCTAATCTTACCTGTTATGTTTTATCATTGTATGGTTTTAATCAGTGTGTATGGTTTTAATCAGTGTTTTTGTAGTTGTTTTGTTTTTGCATGGAGTGCCCCATCTGGGTGGATGGAGCAGCCAAGTAATTTCGTTGTCCCCAAAGGGGACAATGACAATAAATATATTCTATTCTATTGTATAGAGCAGTGTTCCCCAACCTTGGGCCTCCAGCTGTTTTTGGACTACAACTCCCATCATCCCTCGCTAGCAAGACCAGTGGTCAGGGATGATGGGAATTGTAGTCCGAAAACAGCTGGATGCCCAAGGTTGGAGAACACTGGTATAGAGTGTTCTGGGAGATTGAAGTGTTCTCCTACTGGTTTCTCTGTCTTGTGATTCCTGATGTCAGATATGTGTCCATTTAACATTTATTGACATCAGGAATCACAAGACAGAGAAACCAGTAGGAGAGCACTTCAATCTCCCAGGACACTCTATACAAGATCTCAAAGTAGCTGTCTTATTGCAAAGGGATTTCAGAAATAGACTGGAAAGAGAAGTTGCTGAATTGCAACTGATTACCAAACTTAAAACCATGGAGAGACCTGGTCTGAATAGAGACATTGGATTCTTATCTCATTATACGTGACAAAGCTATTTTTAACCTTCTCACCCCTTGCTTTTTCCTAGCAGGACCAGTGCCCAGGGATGATGGGACGTTGTAGTCCAAAAACAGCTGGAGACCCAAGTTTTGGGAAACGCTGTTCTAGAGCAAGGATAGGGAACACCTGGGCCCTACCGATGTTGTTGGATGCTGGTTGATCTTTTAGTCCAGCAGCAGCTACACTTTGGAACTACCTGCCTCTTGACGCCGGACGCCTTCACTGGTCAGTGCTTGCTAAAAAAACTTTTTTCTTTAGGCAAGACTTCCCAGATGTGTGGACATGTGTTCCAATCTGTTCTTAGTTTGTTTTTCCCAATTTGTTTTAAATAGTTGCTTTTAACTATTTTATTTTTCTACAATATTTTTAAAATATTTATTAAATATTTTAACTAGGGCTCGCCGATCGGAAGGTCGGCTGTTCGAATCCCCGCGACGGGGTGAGCTCCCGTTGCTCTGCCCCAGCTCCTGCCAACCTAGCTGTTTGAAAGCACACCAGTGCAAGTAGATAAACAGGTACCGCTCCGGCGGGAAGGTAAACGGCGTTCTAAGGGCAGTGAGCTCCACAGTTGGACTTTGCGCTACGTGAACAAGTACTTCCCTTTTTGCCTGTCCCGAATCCCCCAACTTTCAGCTCCTCTTGTCAGCACTCTCCTTTTCATTCATTCTCGCTTCCAGCCTGAAGCAGCCGCAGAGAAAGTCTCTAAGGAAACATCGCTAAGGAGCTACGAACCTCCCGCGGCCTCCTGTTCAGGAAACGAGACTGTGAGCTGGACGGAAACTAAGGTAGTCTTTGGCCAGCTAGAGCACGGTACTGTTAAAAACTCTTATTTAAAACTGCACATATAAAACCATTGTATAAGAGGAGCGGGTAGCGCTGTGGTCTAAACCACCGAGCTTCTTGGGCTTGGCGATCGGAAGGTATGCGGTTCGAATCCCCGCGACGGGGTGAGCTCCCGTTGCTCTGTCCCTGCTCCTGCCAACCTAGCTGTTTGAAAGCACACCAGTGCAAGTAGATAAATAGGTACCGCTCCGGCGGGAAGGTAAACTGCGTTCTAAGGGCAGTGAGCTCCACAGTTTGACTTTGCGCTACGTGAATAAGTACTTCTCTTTTTGCCTGTCCCGAATCCCCCAACTTTCAGCTCCTCTTTTCAGCGCTGTCCTTTTCATTCATTCTCGCTTCCAGCCTGAAGCAGCCGCCGAGAAAGTCTCTAAGGAAACATCGCTAAGGAACTACGAACCTCCTGCGGCCTCCAGCTCCGGAAAGGAGACTATGAGCCTCACTAAGGTAGTCTTTGGCCAGCTAGAGCAGTGTTCCCCAACCTTGGGCCTCCAGCTGTTTTTGGACTACAACTCCCATCATCCCTCGCTAGCAAGACTAGTGGTCAGGGATGATGGGAATTGTAGTCCGAAAACAGCTGGAGGCCCAAGGTTGGGGAACACTGAGCTAGAGCATGGTACTGTTAAAAACTCTTATTTAAAACTGCCCATATAAAACCATTGTATAAGAGGAGCGGGTAGCGCTGTGGTCTAAACCACCGAGCCTCTTGGGCTTGCCAATTGGAAGGTAGGCGGTTCGAATCCCCGCGACGGGGTGAGCTCCCGTTGCTCTGCCCCAGCTCCTGTCCACCTAGCCGTTTGAAAGCACGAAGTGCAAGTAGGTAAATAGGTACCACTGTCGCGGGAAGGTAAATGGCGTTTCCATGCGCTGCTCTGGTTCGCCAGAAGCGACTTTGTCATGCTGGCCACATGACCTGGAAGCTGTACGCCGGCTCCCTCGGCCAATAATGCGAGATGAGCGCCGCAACCCCAGAGTTGTCTGCGACTCGACCTAATGGTCAGGGGTCCCTTTACTTTTACCGATGATTTTATTGTTTCCCCCCCCCTCTTTGTAAGCCATTTTGAGGGTGTGGACAACCCAGCGGTGTGTAATTTCTATTAAATAAAAACAAATAGACAAACTCCCAGCATAGCCCAAAATTCAAGAATTTTTTTTAGTTATTTTTTATTCTTTTTGAGTACTTCCTTCTACTCAATTCAATTCAAAGTGTTGGTGCTGACCTTTAAAGCCCTAAACGGCCTCGGTCCTGTATACCTGAAGGAGCGTCTCCACCCCCACCGTTCAGCCTGGACACTGAGATCCAGCGCCGCGGGCCTTCTGGCGGTTCCCTCACTGCGAGAAGCAAAGCTACAGGGAACCAGGCAGAGGGACTTCTTGGTAGTGGCGCCCGCCCTGTGGAACGCCCTCCCAGCAGAGGTTAAGGAGAGGAACAACTATCTGACATTTAGAAGATACCTCAAGGCAGCCCTATTTAGGGAAGCTTTTAACCTGTGATATTTTAATGTATTTTTATACCTGTTGGAGGCCGCCCAGAGTGGCTGGGGAGACCCGGCCAGATGGGCGGGGTACAAATAAAAGAATTATTATTATTATTATTACTGCAGGGAAATATTGGGGGTCATTTAAGAGAGTCAAAATGGCTTTGGGGTTGCTGCCCTGTACTAATTCAGATGTGGTTTACATCTGAATTAGTACAGGGCAGTACTAAACATTAGTACATGTTTCGTAGGTGTGTTTACCTTGTGCACCGATGAAAACTCTTTCCTGTTTCAACACCCCAGAATTTGTGTCCCAGTAGCCCTCTCCCTCCATGAATTTGCCTAATTCTCCTTTAAAGTCCTCCAACTTGGTGGCCATCGCAGCATCTTGGGGCAGTGAGTTCCACAGTTGGACTTTGCGCTACGTGAATAAGTACTTCCCTTTTTGCCTGTCCTGAATCCCCCAACTTTCAGCTCCTCTTTTGAGCACTGTCCTTTTCATTCATTCTCGCTTCCAGCCTGAAGCAGCAGCCGAGAAAGTCTCTAAGGAAACATCGCTAAGAACCTACGAACCTCTCGCGGCCTCCCGTTCAGGAAAGGAGACTGTGAGCCTCATGGAAACTAAGGTAGTCTTTGGCCAGCTAGAGCACCTTACTTTAGTTTCAGTTCAACACTTTGGGTGCAGAAATGCCGTTCCTTAAGATTTAGTTGGAAGTTTTAGACAAACAGGCAAATTGCCATTTATTATTTTAAAAATGCACAGTGGGTTCAATTAGCTATTGTAGATATGAAGGGCTAGGTAACCCAAATCTGGGTCACCTGGAGCTACCTAAAGGCCAACACCTAACTGTGAGTTTCAAAAGGAGCTTTTTACTAGCTCAAAAGCTTGGTAACCTTTGCTCCAGTAGCAAAGAGGCAAGTGGAACAAAGGCTTCCGATAAGACGTCACAGGGCCTTGTTCTGTTCGGAACAGAGCAAAAGATAAGTGGCAAGCCCCAGACAGAGACTGTGTAAGATTGTAAACATTCTGACAGCAGTGACAAGGGTAACTGTTACGCACAAGAGCACGGGATGATCTCTTCATTAGTACAGTCCAAGAACATGAGTTGCGTACGATTAATGTCCCAGGATGTGTCAGAGCCCAGTCAAGGTTCACAGGAAGTATCTTCCTTATATGGGTTACAGGATCTCGTGATGCATGGAAGCAGGAAGGATTTTCCTAATATGGTCATAGAACTCTGTGGGAGGGGGAGAGAGTGCTCGGAAAGGTATATAAGTCTTGTTTAAACTGATTATTCTTGTTCCTGCCTTTGGATGACCAGGCAGGATCCATCTGCTATCCGGAAAAAGCAGAAATAAACCTTTCTCTTTTGAACCAAACCTCGATGTTTGTTTTACTCCTTCTTCCCAGCTTGGGAGCAACGCAAACCCCTGATAAGGCTACAGATATAGATATATATATATCCTTTCAGGCTGCTCATTTTCTTTTTTCTTTTTTCTCAAGAAGGAATCTTGCAAGCTCTTTGAGCTTTTAGAAATATCATTACCGTTGAGAAAACTGTCAGGCCAGTGAAACGGGATAGTAGCTAGCCTCTCGTCAGATTTATTTGCTTATTTACCGTATTTTTTGCTCCATAACGCGCACTTTTTTCCTTCTAAAAAGGAAGGGGAAAAGTCTGTGCGCGTTATGGAGCGAATGCATGGTCCCTGGAGCTGAATTGCCCAGGGACCAAAAGAAGATCGAGCTTTTTCTTTTACAAAGAGAGAAGGGGGTGTTGAAAGGCTGCCGCTTTACAGCTGATCAGCAAGAGATCGGGAAGAGAGATAAGGTCCTCCTGCAGAGGAGGCTGTTGGTTTCCCCAGTGACATGTGACTGGCTGATTAGATTATCTGTTTGGAAACTGTAGAAAGGGCTTTGAGCTGATCCTTTTGCAACTGGGGCTTTTCTTTGCAAAGAAAAGCCCCAGTTGCAAAAGGATCAGCTCAAAGCCCTTTCTTTTCTCCTTTGCAAAAGCAGCAGCACAACAACAAGTTTGAGCTGATCCTTTTGCAAATGGGGCTTTTCTTCTTCCAAAAGAAGATGCACAACTTTGAACTGATCCTCAAAAAGGGGGGCTTTCCCCCTTTCCTCCTCAAAAAACTAGGTGCGCGTTATGGTCCGGTGCGCGTTATGGAGCGAAAAATACGGGTTAGTTTCCTATTTTGCAGCCTAAGCTACCTGAGTATTTCAGTTTATCAGTCTTAAGTCTAATTTGCTGCTTTGTGTTCCTTTCTTCTTTTAAGTAAAGATTCATTTCAGTTTAGTATTTACCGTAGTTCTAATATCCCAATTCAGGGAGTGTCACGACAGAGCCTAGGCTCTCTTCTAACCTTCCTTCAAAGTCACAGCATCTTGGGGCAGTGAGCTCCACAGTTGGACTTTGTGCTACGTGAACAAGTACTTCCCTTTTTGCCTGTCCTGAAACCGTATTTTTCACTCCATAGGACGCTCCGGACCATAGGGCGCACCTTTTTTTTAGAGGAGGAAAACAAGGAAAAAAATATTTTCTGGTTTTCCTCCTCTAAAAGGCTGGGAGGGGCAGCAGAGGGATGCTGCTGGTTCTTCCCCGCCAACCCTGATCACAAAAACAAGCCAGCTTTGGCGAACGGGGTTGGCGGGTGAGAGAGAGTGCAAGAAAGAGGGAGAAGGAAGGAAGGAAGGGATGAGAGAGAGAGAGAGAGAGAGAGAGAGAGAGAGAGAGAGAGAGAGAGAGAGAAAGAAAGAAAGAAAGAAAGAAAGTGAGACAAGGAAGGAAGGAAGGAAGGAAGGAAGGAAGGAAGGAAGGAAGGAAGGAGAGAGAGTGAGAGTGAGAGTGATAGAGAGGAAGAGAGAGGGAAGGAGGGAGGGAGGGAGGGAAGAGAGAGAAGGAAGGAAGGAAGGAAGGAAGGAAGGAAGGACAGAAAGAAAGACAGACAGACAGAAAGAAAAAAGACAGAAGGGGTGAGAGAGAGAGTGAAAGATAGAGGGGGAAGGAAGGAAGGGGTGTGTGAGAGAGAGAGAAGGAAGGAAGGAAGGAAGGAAGGAAGGAAGGAAGGAAGGAAGGAAGGAAGGAAGGAAGGAAGGAAGGAGAGAGAGTGAGAGTGAGAGTGATAGAGAGGAAGAGAGAGGGAAGGAGGGAGGGAGGGAGGGAAGAGAGAGAAGGAAGGAAGGAAGGAAGGAAGGAAGGAAGGAAGGAAGGAAGGAAGGAAGGAAGGAAGGAAGGAAGGACAGAAAGAAAGACAGACAGAAAGAAAAAAGACAGAAGGGGTGAGAGAGAGAGTGAAAGATAGAGGGGGAAGGAAGGAAGGGGTGTGAGAGAGAGAGAGAGAGAAGGAAGTAAGGAAGGAAGGAAGGAAGGAAGGAAGGAAGGAAGGAAGGAAGGAAGGAAGGAAGGACAGAAAGAAAGAAAGACAGAAAGAAAGAAAGACAGACAGAAAGAAAGAAGGGGAGAGAGAGAGAGAGAGAGAGAGAGAGAGAGAGAGAGAGAGAGAGAGAAGGAAGGAAGGAAGGAAAGGGAGAGAGGGAGGAAGAGAGAGAAGGAAGGAAGGAAAGAAAGAAAGAAAGAAAGGGTGAGAGAGAGAGAGAGAGAGAGAGAGAGAGAGAGAGAGAGAGAGAGAAGGAAGGAAGGGGTGAGAGAGAGTGAAAGAAAGAGGGAGAAGGAAGGAAGGAAGGCTTTTGCAAGCCGCGGCGATGACGGGGGACAGCGGAAATGCTTCACGGAGCAGGGAAGGGGCGGCGGGAGGCTGCCCCAGCTCCCTGTAAATGCGCATGCTCCACTTGCTTGATAGGGAGCCTTAGCACAATACAGTATGTATTCAGAATTAACTATTTTGTGTTAAGGCACTGTAATAGGAGATAGATAAAACCAATAAAAATGATTAAAAAAAATAAAAAATAAAGTCACAGCATCTTGGGGCAGTGAGTTCCACAGTTGGACTTTGCGCTACGTGAACAAGTACTTCCCTTTTTGCCTGTCCTGAAACCCCAACTTTCAGCTCCTCTTTTCAGCGCTGTCCTTTTCATTCATTCTCGCTTCCAGCCTGAAGCAGCCGCAGAGAAAGTCTCTAAGCAAACATTGCTAAGGACCTACGAACCTCCCATGGCCTCCCGTTCAGGAAACGAGACTGTGAGCTGGACGGAAACTAAGGTAGTCTTTGGCCAGCTAGAGCACGCTACTGTTATTGTTCCATGTGCGTGGACAGGCGGAGTCCCCCAAACCCCCATGCGTCCCCCCAGTGGAATAACGACACAAGACAACGTGCTATGGGATAAAAATGGGCCACAACTTTATTAAGATTCAGATGTAGGAAGACCTTGGGCTCAGGCATTGGGCGTTTATCCTTCCCAGTCCCCAGCCGGGGATCTGGGAGACTTCAGGGTTATCTAGAATGTGTGGGGATTGGGCTGGCTCTGGAGAACATATGTTCAAGCAGAGAGCCCGCCCCCCATTGGCCCCACTGGTGGTGGAGAGCAATGACAACCTCTCGGCGTATGGACGAGATCCCTTGAACGGGAACCCTGATATCGCTGCAATACTGGGGGCGTAGGGTCGCCGCACCATGCACCCCCCCCCCATTTCGAAGATGACTAAAGGATTCCGCCCAAGGCCTGAAACCGCCAAAGTTGTGACATATTGCTACGGGAAAGGCGAAACCTGCCAATGCAGGGAAATTCCTTTCCGGCCCTTCAACAGTGGCCTTGACATAGCAACACCTGCGTACCTGTGGAGAAGAGGTTAACCTGCAAAATTAAGCATTAATTGAGGGAGTGGAGGATGGGAGAAGCTCTGGAGCCGACTGACGCTTCCCAGGTAAGCTACGCCTTCTACTGTGTGGGCTGTATGGGCCCTCCCCTTACCTGGCCAGTCTCCTGGCAACTTCTCTTTCCAGCATAGCTGTCAACCCTCCCTTTTTTTTGCGGGAAATTCCCTTATTCCAAAGCCATTTCCCGCTGCTATCCCGGATTGTTGATATCCCTTCAATTCCCCGGATTTCAAAGCAAGCAGCTCCTCTCCCTCCCTGCTGGCCAGGGAGGCTCCTCAGCTGCATTGCTGGGCTGCCAATCAGGAGTCTGAGACCGACTGGGGGTGGAGCTTGCATGCCTTGTGCAGCCAGACCCTCACGCCCAACCAGACAGACAGCCTGCCTGCTGTCTATGCGCTTGCTCTTTCGCTCACCCGTTCACGCGCAGCCTCTGGAGCGCAGGGTGGCGAGGCTACTTGGTGCCATTGCACCGCCCTCGTGTAATAAGACAAAGGAATTTCAGGAATAGACTGGAAAGAGAAGTTGCTGAATTCCTTTGTAATAAGACAAAGGAATTTCAGAAATCCGGATGTGGTTTACATGTTTCGTAGGTGCGTTTACCTTGTGCACCCATGGAAACCCATTCTCGTTTCAACACCCCAGAATTTGTGTCCCAGTAGCCCTCTCCCTCCATGAATTTGCCTAATTCTCCTTTAAAGTCCTCCAACTTGGTGGCCTTCACAACATCTTGGGGCAGTGAGTTCCACAGTCTGACTTTGCGCTCCGCGAATAAGTACTTCCCTTTTTGCCTGTCCCGAATCCCCCAACTTTCAGCTCCTCTTTTGAGCGCTGTCCTTTTCATTCATTCTCGCTTCCAGCCTGAAGCAGCCGCAGAGAAAGTCTCTAAGCAAACATTGCTAAGGACCTACGAACCTCCCGCGGCCTCCCGTTCAGGAAACGAGACTGTGAGCTGGACGGAAACTAAGGTAGTCTTTGGCCAGCTAGAGCACGCTACTGTTATTGTTCCATTTTCGTGTACAGGTGGAGTCCCCCAAACCCCCATGCGTCCCCCCAGTGGAATAACGGCACAAGACAACGTGCTATGGGATTAAAATGGGCCACAACTTTATTAAGATTCAGATGTAGGAAGACCTTGGGCTCAGGCATTGGGCGTTTATCCTTCCCAGTCCCCAGCCGGGGATCTGGGAGACTTCAGGGTTATCTAGAATGTGTGGGGATTGGGCTGGCTCTGGAGAACATATGTTCAAGCAGAGAGCCCGCCCCCCATTGGCCCCACTGGTGGTGGAGAGCAATGACAACCTCTCGGCGTATGGACAATGCTTCCCCCCCCCCCAAGATCCCTTTAACGGGAACCCTGATATCGCTGCCATACTGGGGGCGTGGGGTCGCCGCCCCATGCCCCCCCCCATTTCAAAGATGACTAAAGGATTCCGCCCAAGGCCTGAAACCGCCAAAGTTGTGACATATTGCTACGGGAAAGGCGAAACCTGCCAATGCAGGGACTTTGCGCTACGTGAATAAGTACTTCCCTTTTTGCCCGTCCTGAATCCCCCAACTTTCAGCTCCTCTTTTGAGCACTGTCCTTTTCATTCATTCTCGCTTCCAGCCTGAAGCAGCCGCAGAGAAAGTCTCTAAGCAAACATTGCTAAGGACCTACGAACCTCCCATGGCCTCCCGTTCAGGAAACGAGACTGTGAGCTGGACGGAAACTAAGGTAGTCTTTTGCCAGCTAGAGCACGCTACTGTTATTGTTCCATTTCTTCTATGAACCACTTACTATAAAGCATCTCAAAACAATTTAACAAAACCAACTTGTTTTTTAAAACTGCACATATAAAGGCAGTTAAAACCTTGTGGACGCTGGTGGCGCTGTGGTCTAAACCACTGAGCCTCATGGTTCCTGGTGCTTACCCAGGGTTCATGTTTCCTTTGGAAATGAGGCAAAGCAGAGACTGTGGTGCCTTTATGATATATGGTTTATTTACACATACAGGTGAAACTCGAAAAATTAGAATATCGTGGAAAGGTTCATTTCTTTCAGTAATTCAACTGAAAAGGTGAAACGAATATATGAGATGGACTCATGACATGCCAAGCGAGATATGTCAAGCCTTTATTTGTTAT
Source organism: Darevskia nairensis (assembly GCA_034642065.1). Lineage (NCBI taxonomy): Eukaryota > Metazoa > Chordata > Lepidosauria > Squamata > Lacertidae > Darevskia > Darevskia nairensis. The sequence goes on along the minus strand of JAWWNI010000751.1, from coordinate 346,784 downwards.
AATTGTGATGATTATGGCGTACAGCTGATGAGAACCCCAAAGTAACAATTTCAACTTTGGGGTTTTCATCAGCTGTATGCCATAATCATCACAATAATAACAAACAAAAGCTTGATGTATCTCGCTTGGCATGTCATGAGTCTATCTCATATATTAAACTCCAGTAGCTAAGGAAAACAATTGCTTGCATAAATGGACTTTTCCACAATATCCTAATTTTTCGAGTTTCACCTGTATACAGAATGGCATATGCTAGAGCATGCTACCGGTAGCTCAGGCTTCGCTGAGAGGCTTCATCAGTTCTAGGTATTACATTCTGGTCAACAGAACATGCGAATATCACAGGCACAGCTTTTTGTTCTCGGTTTTTGTTGTTCTCGGTAACTCTTCTTGTGCCTTGTCCCTGCTCCTAACCTCTCTCAACCTCCTAGGCCTGGCCTGCGAGGGTGGACCCAGCCCCTTCAGACATGACGTGCTTCAAGCCCAAAGCAGCCGTGAGCACCATGAGGGGGAAAAACAAGGCGTTTTACAACGTCATGGAAGACATCGCCTCCCAGATTAAGACTTCCGGCGCTTCCTCCATGGCAAACAGCATCAGCTCCTTTGTGGACTCCTCGGTTGGGAAGGTCTTTGCCAACACCATCGACCGAGCCCTGGAGAGGTCGGAGGAGTGGCTGAATTATTATCTTCCTCAACCAGAAACCAGCGCTGGTGAGAAATGGGCAACCATGTTGGGAGCCAAAGTTGTTTGTTTGTTTGTTTAAAGCATGGGTAAAGGTAAAGGGACCCCTGACCATTAGGTCCAGTCGTGACTGACTCTGGGGTTATGGCGCTCATCTCGCATTATTGGCCGAGGGAGCCGGCGTACAGCTTCCGGGTCATGTGGCCAGCATGACTAAGCCGCTTCTGGCGAACCACAGCAGCACACGGAAACGCCATTTACCTTCCCGCCGGAGTGGTACCTATTGATCTACTTGCACTTTGACGTGCTTTCTAACTGCTAGGTAGGCAGGAGCAGGGACCGAGCAACGGGAGCTCACCCCGTCGCGGGGATTCGAACCGCCGACCTTCTGATCGGCAAGCCCTAGGGTCTGTGGTTTAACCACAGCGCCACCCGCGTCCAAATCTGAGCCCCATATAATTGCAGCGTCTTGCGCCTCCTATCTGCATGTTTTTCTCAGCTGACGCTAGCGTGAAGGAAGAAGAGCGCGACACGTCGAAAGACGACCTCTGCAAGGAGGGCTGCTTCGTGAGGATCAACTTCCTTTCTACCCAGCTGAGAAACCGGGCCTTCAGGTTTGTGCTGCACCGGCTGAAAGCGACCCGCCACAACACCAACGAACAGCTCACGCGGCTCGATAAGGTGTTGAACATGGTAAGTGAGGCCGGACACCGGGCAGAAGCGGCTCGCTGAGAATTCTCCACAGTTCAGAACTCTCCGCCGTTAACGGGTGGGCTCCAAACATTTCCCAAGTTGTTGTCATTTCCGAGCACAATTCAAAGTGTTGGTGCTGACCTTGAAAGCCCTAAACGGCCTCTGTCCTGTATACCTGAAGGAGCGTCTCCACCCCCATCATTCTCGGTCCAGCGCCGAGGGCCTTCTGGCGGTTCCCTCACTACGAAAAGCCAAGTTACAGGGAACCAGGCAGAGGGCCTTCTCGGTGGTGGCTCCCGCCCTGTGGAATGCCCTCCCATCAGAGGTCAAAGCGATAAACAACTATATGACCTTTAGAAAATACCTGAAGGCAGCCCTGTTTAGGGAAGTTTTTAACCTGTGATATTTTAATGTATTTTAATGTTCTGTTGGAAGCAGCCCAGAGTGGCTGGGGAAACCCAGCCAGATGGGCGGGGTATAAATAACAAATTCTTCTTCTTCTTCTTCTTCTTCTTCTTCTTCTTCTTCTTCTTCTTCTTCTTCTTCTTCTTCTTATTTTTAAAGCAGTAACCTCTTCTCTCTCTTTCTCTCTCTCTCAATTTCTCCCCCTCAGATAGATCACTCCCTTATCCCGAGCCCAGGCCCTTCCAGCTTCCAAAAGGTCTCCGAAAGCTTGTCAAACGTTTGGCAGCAATGGAATACTACGCCGGAGACCCCCTCCCAGAAGCAGCCGCCCAGGACCGTCGAGAAGTCCTTCTCATTAATGCCTGAGGTATCTTGGTGAGGAACGGAGGTGTCCAAGGGCAAATTGGCCAACGGGTTGCCGTCCGCGGAAACAGCCCTTCTAGCGAGGGGAAAGCTGAGAAGCACTATAAACCTCAGACTCATAGCTGTAAACTTTGGGATTTGAAAATAAGGGATTCTCCGAGGGCGGTGCAATGGCACCAAGTAGCCTCGCCACCCTGCGCTCCAGAGGCTGTGCGCAAACAGGAGAGCGAAAGAGCGAGCGCGTAGACGGCAGGCAGGCTGTCTGTCTGGTTGGGCGTGAGGGTCTGGCTGCACAAGGCATGCAAGCTCCGCCCCCAGTCCGTCTCAGGCTCCTTATTGGCAGCCGAGCAACGCAGCTGAGGAGCCTCCCTGGCCGGCAGGGAGGGAGAGGAGCTGCTTCCTTTGAAATCCGGGAAATTGAAGGGCAAGCCGCCTTCCTGAGATATAAGGGGCGGAGCCTGAGAATGAAGGGTCAGTCAAAGGGGAGAGCCTGCTTTGAGACTCCTTCGGGGAGTGATAAAGCGGGATATCAAATCCAAACTCTTCTTCTTCTTGTTGTTTCAGTCCTGGGCATCTGCTGGTAGCCCTGGGGACAAGCCCTGCCTCTGAAACCCCTGTCAGCCAGTAGTTAGAGATCATGGGCAGGGCTGGCGCGTCCATTAAGGTGAACTAGGCAGTTGCCTACGGCGCCAAAATGGAGGGGACGCTGGCCAGCCTACCCCCGCCCCCGCCCGGTGCCGCCCCAACCAGCGGCGGAGCAAGCAGCTTGGGGCGAAAACCACGGCGGCGGGGGTGCCAAAATGGAGGGGGCGCTGGCCAGCCTGCCCCTCGCCCCCCCCCCGCCGCCCGGTGCCGCCCCAACCAGCGGTGAAAACCGCGGCGGCGCGGGGCACCCAGCAAGGCAGCGGGCGGGGCACCGTACGTCATGCGCAATGACGTCACGTGGCCCGCCCCCTCGCCTAGGGCGCCAAAATCCGTGGCACCGGTCCTGATCATGGGTGTGCAGTTATCATAGAATCGTAGAGTTGGAACACACCCCAAGGGTCATCTGGTCCAACCCCCTGCAATGCGGGAATCTCAGCTAAAGCATCCGTTACAGATGGCCACCCAACCTCTGCTTAGAAAGTTCACCACCTTCCATCCTACGGTCAAACAGCTCTTACCAGCAGAAAGCCAGTGTGGTGTAGTGGTTAAGAGCGGTAGACTCGTAATCTGGTGAACCGGGTTTGATTCCCTGCTCCTCCACATGCAGCTGCTGGGTGACCTTGGGCTAGTCCCACTTCTCTGAAGTCTCTCAGCCCCACTCACCCCACAGAGGGTTTGTTGTGGGGCAGGAAGGGAAAGGAGAATGTGAGCCGCTTGGAGACTCCTTAGGGTAGTGATAAAGCGGGATATCAAATCCAAACTCTTCTTCTTATCTCTGTGGCTGCGATCTCCTGTGTGATGTGGAGGCCATTAGGCCGTTGTATACACATGCATCCTCCGTCCGTTTCCCACCCACCGCATGGCTCCACACACTGGCAACCCACGCTATGCCACTGGCCTTAGGTGACGTTCTCACTGTTCCTCCTATCAGTGTTGTTTTAATAAAGGTTCTGATCTCCTTTTTTACTCCTTTGCCTGTTCCTCGACCCCTCACTGGCACAAAGGAGTATCTTTGCAGAGTACTGCTTTTATTCTTAAAAGAGTCTTTGTCTTCAAACACGACTAACAGCTACCCTGTTTCTCCTAAAATAAGACGTAGCCATAAAATAAGCCGTAGTAGGATTTCCACACATTTGCGAAATATAAGCCATACCCTGAAAATAAGACATAGGGATGTGGCACCTCTCCTTTAAGACCAGGCATCCCCAAACTGCGGCCCTCCAGATGTTTCGGCCTACAACTCCCATGATCCCTAGCTAACAGGAACAGTAGTCAGGGATGATGGGAATTGTAGTCCCAAATTGTAGATGTTTTGGGACTACAACTCCCATGATCCCTAGCTAACCGGACCAGTGGTCAGGGATGATGGGAATTGTAGTCCCAAATTGTAGATGTTTTGGGACTACAACTCCCATGATCCCTAGCTAACAGGACCAGTGGTCAGGGATGATGGGAATTGTAGTCCCAAATTGTAGATGTTTTGGGACTACAACTCCCATGATCCCTAGCTAACAGGACCAGTGGTCAGGGATGATGGGAATTTTAGTCCAAAACATCTGGAGGGCCGAAGTTTGGGGATGCCTGCTTAAGACGGCCTGGATAGGCGTGGCTATGCTGCGTACCAACGCGGAGCGGTTAAAATAAGACATCCCCCGAAAATAAGCCATACTGTGTTTTTTTGAGGGGGGAAAAATATAAGATGGTGTCTTATTTTAGGAGAAACACGGTATTACACACACCAACACTACCAGCTCTCTCCAACCAACCAACCAACCCACCAACACCCATACTAACATTTAACCACTTTATATACACAGGTACCATTAGGTGGGCAATAGCATGAGTCATCGTAGGCTGCTGACTCACGCTGACTTTCTTCTTTGGGCATTAAAGAAACAGCGGCCAATTTTTAGCCGTGACACCTCCATGGCGGACTGTCGCTCCACTTAAAAAGGGCTCTATCTATCCTCTTTCAGCAACTGGAGATGAAAGCTTTGACCATGACCCGAGTCCTGGCCGACGAGTTGCACACAACCTACCGCAATCTCCTGCCGCATGTCGCCGAGCTGCCCGCTCACCTCCAGGAAAAAGTGACTCGGGTCTACCACAGCATGGAAGATCTCCACTCTCATTTGACCGCCGTAACCTCCCTCAGGGACCTGCCAACCTACCTGCTCCTACAGAGCCGAGATAGAATCACCTCCGCCCGGGAGAACCTGGACGAGCTGCTAGAATTCATGGTCCAAAGCCAGGCTGGCCGGTGGCTGTCCCAACCGAGCACTTCCAGGGTTGCATTGCCGTCGGCTGGGGTCAGGCCGCCGATAACGGGGAACGTCGAAGGGGAAGAAGGGTCCATGTCCCGGCGACGTTCGCCACCTCGCCCGCCGCCTTCGAAAGATCCCCAGCTCTAAAACCAGATGAAGAGTGTTCCTCTATGGAACTGAAGCTTTGGGTTACTACAGCTCCAGCTGCGGGCTACTACAGCTCCGGTTCCGTAACCCCACGGAAGCCAACTTCGCCAGCGCCATGCAGGCAACTGATCCCACTGCAATTAAAGGTCTTTCTGAAACAAGACTGCGCTTGCGTGCTCCTTTGGAAAAAGTTCTGTGCTCTCAGTGTGACGTTGGGGGTCTCGTTAGCTAAGGTGGGAGGCAGGTGCAAGCGAAAGGAGAGGGTTAATCTGTGCTGAGGGATGGGAGGTGCCTGGTCAATCTATTGGGGTCGGTGATGTCCAGGCCAAACTCAGCTCCTCTAGTAGCTCCTGCAATATCACCCCTTGGTCATACCGTCTTTCCCCCCTTTTAAGACACCGTCTTATAATTCCCCCCCCCTCAAAAAAACACAGGGTGGCTTATTTTCAGGGGATGTCTTATTTTTATTACGTCAGTATGGTACGGTACAGCCTCCCCCTGCACGCTGAGCAGGCGGGGCAGGCGTTTCCCCCGTGCCTCTCACTGGCTCATTGGCTCCCTGCGCACGCAGGAGGGGCTGAGGAGGCGACAGGAACAATGGCGGCACCATGGCTTACTTTTGGGGTAAGTCTTACTTCTCACAAAGGTAAAAAAAAACCTGACATGGCTTACTTTATGACTACGTATTAAAAAAGGGGAAACAGGGTATGATGGCGCTGCCATGACGCACCATCTGTCCATTCGTTTCTTATCTTTCCCATTTCTAGGTATCTGAAGAAGTGTGCATGCACACGAAAGCTCATACCAAGAACAAACTTAGTTGGTCTCTAAGGTGCTACTGAGGGACCCAGGTGGCGCTGTGGGTTAAACCACAGAGCCTAGGGCTTGCCAATCAGAAGGTCGGCGGTTCAAATCCCCGCGACGGGGTGAGCTCCCGCTGCTCGGTCCCTGCTCCTGCCCACCTAGCAGTTCGAAAGCACGTCAAAGTGCAAGTAGATAAATAGGTACCACTCCGGCGGGAAGGTAAACGGCGTTTCCGTGCGCTGCTCTGGTTCACCAGAAGCGGCTTTGTCATGCTGGCCACATGACCCGGAAGCTGTACGCCGGCTCTCGGCCAATAAAGCGAGATGAGCGCCGCAACCCCAGAGTCGGACACGACTGGACCTAACGGTCAGGGGCCCCTTTACCTTTAAGGTGCTACTGGAAGGAATTTTTTAATTTTGTTTTCCCATTTCTAAGTTCAACTTCTCCATGTTTCTGCATCGTTTTTATTTATTTTTTATTTTTTACAAGGTAATAATCATAAATAAATGGTGGATTTGATTTAAATTAAACTGATTTAAATCATGATTTAAATCACTAGTCAGTAAGGCTCACGGTGGATAAAAATCAACGATTTTTTAAAAAAAAAATCTGATTTTTTAAAATTTAAATCAGATTTAAAAAAACAACCGTTGATTTTTATCCACCCTGAGCCTTACTGACTAGTGATTTAAATCGTGATTTACATCAGTTTGATTTAAATCAAATCCACCCTGTAAATAAGAATAAAAATGTGTACCCCACCATTGAGACCCTTCTGTAGCAGCAGCAAGACGCGTACACGTTAGCTCAGTGAAGTTGAGTTTATTTAAAGAACACAAAGAAAACAACCAAGTCTTCAGACTGGAGCTCCCTGCTCTAATGCAGCGTTTCCCAACCGGTGTTCCGCGGCACACTAGTGTGCCGCGAGACACCGGCTGCTGTGCCGCGGGGGAAAGCCGAAGCTCCCGGGAAAGAAGTCAGGAAGCCGCCGAGGAAGGAGCAGGGGCTCAGCTCGCAGCAGGTAAGAAAAGGAGGGGCGGGTCCGCGCGTTAGCCTTGGGCGAAGCGTGGCAAGGGGGAGCTATGCGAAACACGCCCGGCCAATAGGCGTCGTCCGAATTGCCGTCAGCGTTCGAAAGGAACAGCGGGCGTCCAATGAGAAGCGCTCTCGAACGCAGCCAGGATTCCACGCCGTCCACAAGTTGCGGCGGCGGCGGCTGGCCTCCCGCGTCCGCCTGGGCAGAATGGAGCGCCGCCTGCCGGCCGCCTCTCGTACACCTGGCTCCTCACCTCCGGCTGCCCTCCGCCCTGCTCGGCTCGCTCACTCGCTCGCTCCCCGGGTCTCCTGGTGTATTATGTCATCTGCAAGCGGAGCGCCCGGCCAGGTTCCCCGAGTCGGCGCGCAGTGAGCGGAGAAGCGCGGCTGGCCGAACCGCAGGGACCCGGAGCTGCTGGCGATCAGGAAGAAGCGACCGAGCTGCTGCTGCGCCGGCTGGGCGCTCCTGCCTAGGACGGCTCCCCTCGGCCGGCCGCGCCGCCGCGCCTTGCTTGCTCCCCCTTGTCCCCCGGTGGCTCAGCCCCGGTGGGTCCCGCTGTCCTCGGAGCCGAAGCTCCGCCGGGCCTCCCCAGCGCGGGAAGAAGCCGCGCTGGGCCTCGGAGGCCCGGAAAAAAAAGTTTTGCCGGGGTCCTCCCGGCGTGAGCAGAAGCTCCGCCGGGCCTCTCCGACGCGGGGAAAAGCCCCGCCGGGCCTCCCCAGCGCGGGAAGAAGCCGCGCTGGGCCTCGGAGGCCCGAAAAAAAACTGTGCCGCCCCCCCCGGAGAAAAAGCCGCGCGCTGTGGGTGCTGTGCCGCGAGATTTTTTTCCTAAGACAGGTGTTCCGTTGCCTAGATTAGGTTGGGAAACACTGCTCTAATGACCTCTGGCTACTCTGTTGATGACTCATCTGCCTCTACAGCGTGCTTCCTCCTGCCTTTAGCACCAAGTGAGAACACCACCCTCTGACCTCTCTTAAGTGACGTCAACTTCACCTTCTCTTGTAACCCACCCCTCCTACGCTCCTGCACGCTGAGGGGCGGGGTATCAGGCTCTGAAGAACTATATTCTGACACGTCCTGTGCATAGCGGTCAACTTTCGGATTTGAAAATAAGGGATTTTTTCAAACTTTCGGATTTGAAAATAAGGGATGCCGCCAGGCACCAAGTAGCCTCGCCACCCTGCGCTCCAGAGGCTGCGTGCAAACGGGTGAGCGAAAGAGCGAGTGCATAGACGGCAGGCAGGCAGGCTGTCTGGTTGGGCGTGAGGGTCTGGCTGCACAAGGCATGCAAGCTCCGCCCCCAGTCGGTCTCAGACTCCTGATTGGCAGCCGAGCAACGCAGCTGAGGAGCCTCCCTGGCCGGCAGGGAGGGAGAGGAGCTGCTTCCTTTGAAATCTGGGGAATTTAAGGGATATCAACAATCCGGGATAGCAGCGGGAAACGGCATTGGAATAAGGGAGTTTCCCGCAAAAAAGGGGAGGGTTGACAGCTATGGTCCTGTGTCTCTCTGAGCTGAACACTCTCTCCTGCCCTCTCCGCTGAAGCTCTCTTATCAATCCTCCCTTCCAGGTCTGGGCTGTCGTCCAACTCAGACAGCTGTGAGTGCTCACTAGTTTGCTCTAGCCTGATACATTCCATTGTAACTATCCAACCTCGCAAAATTTCAACACCTCTTGCGATGGTTTGACCCGTTTCCATTTCCCCGGTACAAATTCTACAACCGTCCTCCATATCTCCTCAAAATCATCCCTCCTGCATATTCCCCGTCTTACCTTAATGGCACATGTTAATTTATCCAGGGCCATCTTCAGCATATGCACCTCCGGGGTCCAATGATCTGCCCAGCCCTCCCCCCAATTTAGTTTGGCCCCCAAATTAACTTTTATTATGCTTATGTCACTATTATCATTTGATAAATAGCACTCACGCTTGCGCGGCTCCAAAAGGAGGGTTTTTTGTGTGTGTGTTTCATAGATGTCAACTTTCGGATTTGAAAATAAGGGATCAGCAGCCTCACCTGTCCCGGGGACAGTCTACGGTTCTCGGGGACAGTCCACGCCGCGCTAAGCCCCCCAGGCTACAAATTAATTTACACCAGGCTACACACCATCATCTTTCCCCACCTCAGGGTCTCTTTTCCAGGGAAGAAGAAGAAGACGAGTTTGGATTTGATATCCCGCTTTATCACTCCTGGAAGGAGTCTCAATGCGGCTCACATTCTCCTTTCCCTTCCTCCCCCACAACAAACACTCTGTGAGGTGAGTGGGGCTGAGAGACTTCAGAGAAGTGGGACTAGCCCAAGGTCACCCAGCAGCTGCATGTGGAGGATCGGGGAAGCGAACCCGGTTCACCAGATTACGAGTCTGCCGCTCTTAACCACTACACCACACTGATAATAAAACCTTGCAATCTAGATCCGCTTTCTGAAGCAATGATGGTTTCCCCCCTTCCTCCTTAGGGTTCCTGTGAGGTAGAGGCCCTGTAGCAAGTGAGCCAACGCCAGCCATCTATGACATCACCCAGCTTGACAACAGCTGCATGGAATTCTGGGAGTATCCTGAGCCCCAAGATCCTATGGAACGAGGGAAGATGCTGCCATGAACCCTGGGCTCTTTCTAGCCCACCCTGCCAGGCCAGAGACCGGAGACCATGGCTAAGGGTGAGTGTTAAGGAAGCGAGAGGGATCGGGGCCCTCTTTTGCATTGCTGTTTCGGAAACGGAAGGACGTCAGCAGTGCAACATTCGCCCCTCGATGTGTCGCCTCCGTACCATACATTAAAAGCACATGACAGGTCATCCCCACTGGCCCTTGCGAGAACAGGGCGCAACCAGCCTGTTCTTACGCTCTTCAGACTTTTGCTTACAGTGCTAAGAACATACAGAGGCAGACCACTGGTCCATGGTAGCTCATAAGAAAGGACCCAGGTGGCGCTGTGGATTAAACCACAGAGCCTAGGGCTTGCCAGTCAGAAGGTCGGCAGTTCGAATCCCCGCAACGGGGTGGGCTCCTGTTGCTCGGTCCCAGCTCCTGCCAACCTAGCAGTTCAAAAGCACGTCAAAGTGCAAGTAGATCAATAGGTACCGCTCCTGCGGGAAGGTAAATGGCGATTCCATGCGCTGCTCTGGTTCGCCAGAAGCGGCTTAGTCCTGCTGGCCACAAGACCCGGAAGCTGTGCGCCGGCTCCCTCGGCCAGTAAAGCGAGATGAGCGCCGCAACCCCAGAGTCGTTGGACCTAACAGTCAGGGGTCCCTTTGCCTTTAGCTCATAAGAACATAGAATCAGAGTCTCGTAGAGGAGATCAGGATCAGGCCAGTCGCCCATCTAGTTCAGCATCCTGTTCTCCCACCAAATGCCTGTGGGTAGACCAGCAAGCAGGATTTGACAGCAAGAGCCCTCTTCTCTCTCCGGCGGTTTCCAGTGGCTGCCGTTCAGTAGCATCGCTGCTTCCAACTGTGGAAGGCAGAGCATGGCCAGCCACTGAGAACCCTCTCTCCTTGCTCCATTAATTTGTTGAATCCTCTCGGGGCCGCCTTAAGCCTATCTGGCGTCCTGGTGCAAGGATCCCTCCGCCGCCCCCCACGCCCACCTGATTGTACTGGTTGCCGGTTTATTTCCAGGCCCAATTCAAAGTGCTGGTTTTGACCTATAAAGCCTTAAATGGCCCAGGACCGCAATACCTCAAGGACCGCCTCTCCCCATATAAACTGAGTAGCTCTGCATTCATCATCTGAGGCCCTTTGTTTGCCTCCTCCATGAGTGTGGCAAAACGAGAACGGGGCCTTTTCTGTGGTGGCTCCCCGTTTGTGGGATGCTCTCCCAGGGAGGCCTGTCTGTGAGCACCTTCCCTCTGTATCTTTAGGTACCTGGTGAAAACGTTCCTCTTCCACCCGGCCTACCAATCTGTGTCCTTTTAAATGTGTTTGTGGGATGGAGGTTATCAAGTCTTTGGTTTTTTGGCTGGGAATTCTGTGGTTTTTTCCATTCTGTGTTTCTATGGCTGCAAACCATAGCTGTCAACTTTCGGATTTGAAAATAAGGGATTTTTCCAAACTTTTGGATTTGAAAATAAGGGATGCCGCGAGGGCGGTGCAATGGCACCAAGTAGCCTCGCCACCCTGCGCTCCAGAGGCTGCGCGCGAACGGGTGAGCGAAAGAGCGAGCGCATAGATGGCAGGCAGGCTGTCTGTCTGGTTGGGCGTGAGGGTCTGGCTGCACAAGGCATGCAAGCTCCGCCCCCAGTCGGTCTCAGACTCCTTATTGGCAGCCGAGCAACGCAGCTGAGGAGCCTCCCTGGCCGGCAGGGAAGGAGAGGAGCTGCTTCCTTTGAAATCCAAGAAATTTAAGGGATATCAACAATCCGGGATAGCAGCGGGAAACGGCATTGGAATAAGGGAGTTTCCCGCCAAAAAAGGGAGGGTTGACAGCTATGCTGTCATATCTTTGGTCATAAATTTAAGAAAGGAATGAATAAATAAATAATTTCATTTCTCTTTCGTCCTCTCTTTGGAAACCCCACCCTGGATGACAACCAACGGATGGCAGTACCAGACAGAGACCAGGTACTTTGGGGGCACTGCATCTTAAAAAAAACCATTGTAAACAGTTAGAATCATTAGTAGGATTGCAATATCACTTGTAGTTTAATGGTGAATTTTGGACACAGTGGAGATGTAAAAGGTGTGAATTATTATAAAACACTAGTGAATTTAGCCCGTTAATAACGGGCGCTAGATACCCACGCCCCCTCTCCCCCGTCCGCCCTCGTGCGGGCAAGTGGGCGGCCATTCCGCGGTGGGAAAGCTCTCCTGTAGTGAACGGCCCTTGAAGCTCCTGGCGGCCGCCGGGCTCGCGCAGCCCCTCGCCCCACGGCGCTAGGCAGAGAGCGCGCAACTTCCACAGGACGGAGCCCCCGCCGGCGCCCTGAGGAGAGGAGAGCGGCGCGAGCTCCATGCGAGGCGGCGGCGCTGCCCCAACTGACGACGCGCCTGCGCCGCCGCTGCCTCTCGGACACGCCCCCCTCTCCCGTCGTCCAATCCCTGCGTCCGTCTGCGACATGCGCAGTACCGCACTTCCGTGACACACGCAGGAACACAGCAACTTTATTATATGTGATGCAGGAGGAAATGATAAGCAATGGGGGAGGGAAGTCCAGGAGATTCTTCGGAATCTCGTTTCTATGTTGTATGTTGAATGTGACTGTAAAATCGTAATTTGAAAAACCAAATAATAATAATTATTATTATTATTATTATTATTATTATTTTAAAAAGTTAAAAAGATAAAAGCAGTTACTGAAATATTCGGGGGGGAGGCAACCAACATTGAGGAGGAGGATTAAAATCAACAGAAACCCCAGTCCCATGTTTCAAATTTTATTGCGGTCAAAGACCAGCATTTAAAATCTGAATAGTGCTCTACAGAGCTAAAGGAGATTAAAACGCAGAATGAATATAGCAGTCTGAAAATTTGAAAGGGGCTAAAAATGTCCAAGAGGAGAATCCAGCTTGCATTTTCCCAGCTTCTGCTCGAGGTCTTCCTTCCATTCCCGAACAGAAGAGCTGCTACCCACAGCCCAACACCAGGTCCAATACTCTGGGGAGGTCAGGGACTGAGCAAGAGATCTTCTACATACAAGGCCACTGAGCAGGGTCTCCTCCAAAGTAAATGGGGGTGTGGAGCCAGAACTGTTTGGCCTCCACTGTGCTTTGGAGCTTTCTGCATCAATCACATACAGATTGGCCCTATCGCCCCGGGGGCTCCCTGCGACTGTTTCCCCCGCTGACTGGTTTGTTCTGGAAGGATAGACTGTGCCTGCCAATCTGCGTGCAGAATCTAGCTACCATCCGGGTTATCTTTTGATCTTTGCCTAGTAAAAGGGCCTTGAGTTTAGTCTTATCTGGAAGGTCAGCTAACCTCTCCAATAGGGGGGCAATGATGTCGCTGCGCCCCTTGTCATAAAAAGGGCATCTAAAGAATAGATGCTCGGGGCTACCTACTTCCCCCAGTGGGCAGGGGCAGAGTCTCTGATCATATGGGATCTCCATGTTAATTTAGTTTTGTGTTACTTGGAAGTTTATATCCTCAACTCGTTAGCCAAGAGGAGGAGGAAATCCCAAGAGAAACAGGTTGCTCAACAAACCAAAAATAGTGTTTCTTTGTTACTTTAGTTGGGCCTAATGAAGTTAGGTTACAGTTACATTTGTTAACGGGGTCGCGGGTGGTGCTGTGGTCTAAACCACTGAGCCTCTTGGGCTTGCCGATCGGAAGATCGGTGGTTCGAATCCCAGCGATGTCCCATCTCCTGCCAACCTAGCAGTTCGAAAGCACGAAGTGCAAGTAGATAAATAGGTACCACTGCAGCGGGAAGGTAAACGGAGTTTCCATGCACTCTGGTTTCCGTCGCGGTGTCCCGTTGCGGCAGAAGCGGTTTAGTCCCGCTGGCCACATGACCCGGAAAGCTGTCTGTGGACAAACGCCGGGTCCCTCAGCCTGAAAGTGAGATGAGCGCCGCAACGCCATAGTCGCCTTTGACTGGACTGAACCATCTAGGGCAGCGTTTCCCAACCGGTGTGCCGCGGCTGATGTGCCGCGGAAAAAGGGACCTGCAGCCCAGGGCTGCACAGGACCATGGCGGCGGCGCTGCTGGAGCCCAGCGGCGAAGCGGAAGCCAAGGCGGCGCTGCTCCCTTGGCTGCTGCAGCAGCAGCAGCAACAACAGAAGCCTCGCGGGAGAATCCCGACCTGGTGCCCCAGCTGATGGGCGGGAGAAAGGACGCCGCGCTACAGCTGATCCCAGAGGTAACTCTGGGTCAGGAGACCCGGCGGAGCCGGGTGGGGGAGGATCGGTGTGCCGCGAGATTTTTTTAATGAAACAAGTGTGCCGTTGCCTAGATTAGGTTGGGAAACACTGATCTAGGGGTCCTTTAACTATTTTCTTCGTCAAGTTATTTGGAAGTTTATATCCCAATTTGTTAGCCCAAGGGGAGGGGGAAATCCCAAATGAAACAGGTTACTCAACAAAACAAAACAAAACAGCATCTCTTTGTGGCTTTAAAGGTAAAGGTAAAGGACCCCTGACAGTTAAGTCCAGTTGAAAACGACTCTGGGGTTGCGGCGCTCATCTTGCTTTACAGGCCGAGGGAGCTGGCGCTTGTCTGCAGACAGTTTTTCTGGGTCCTGTGTCCAGCATGACTAAGCCACTTCTGGCGAAACCAGAGCAGCGCACGGAAACGCCGTTTACCTTCCCTCCGGAGCGGTACCTATTTATCTACTTGCACTTTGACGTGCTTTCGAACTGCTAGGTTGGCAGGAGCAGGGACCGAGCAACGGGAGCTCACCCCGTCGCGGGGATTCGAACCGCCGACCTTCTGATCAGCAAGCCCTAGGCTCAGAAGTTTAGACCACAGTGCCACCTGCGTCCCATAGCTAGGCATAGAGTACAGCTATTTATTTTTATTTGCTTGGGAACCACGTCAGGCAGAGAGTCCCGAAACCACTTTGAAATGCACCGTGCGGACACGTCTTAACAGATCCGTTGCTTGTGCCAATAAGGTTCATGCTAAACTTTTATCTATTGGAATCTCGCCCATAGAACTCTTGAACCAAGATCTTACCTTAGCAAGGAAAATTTTTAATCAAAGACTGGACGACATAGAGGGGCAGCGTAATCTTATGCTTGGCGGGGGGCTATGTTCCCCGCGTCAGTTGGGAGTTATTTCTCCAACTCATGTGCCATCCTACCTATCATCCCTTTCTATTGCCAGTCATCGTTTCGCCTTTATCAAAGCACGTTTTAATGTTTTCCCTTCGAATTCCCTTTTTCATAGATTTTCTAGGGTCCAAATCTCGGTTTTATGTTCCTGTGATAATAGATTGATCGAAACACTTCACCATATAGTATTTATACGTCCTTTATATTGTGTTGTCCGGAAGACCTTACTGTTACCATTAATCCACAAGTTGCCTCCTGGCAGATTTTCGCCTGGCCTTCTTATTGCAAGAAACAGACCAGCATGTAACTTTACAAATGGCGAAAATTTTAACTTCCGTTTTGACATATAAACGACGTAATGGACTGCTGTGTGGAAGCTGAAAATTCCTTATAGTATCTGTTTCTAATTTGTACTCTTTTAAGTTTTTACTGATTCTAATTGTATTTGTTCTGGTTCGGTTGTTCTTATGAGCTTAAAGCTGAAATAAAGTGATTGATTGATTGATTGATTGATTGATCCGTTGCTTGTGTTGGTTAGCTTTGCGTGAGGGAAGCGGAGAGCATCAGTTCAGACTCGCTGGTCTTTAGAGATGAACCTTCCAGCATCTGCACTCTGAACCTACTAGCACCTACTAGCCAAGAGGAGGACAAAGAGAGGAATATACTGCAAATTCTACAGGCCTATGACCCAAAAGGTTGTGATGAGGAAGCTTCTATGAATAAGGAAGAGGAGGTCCAATCTTTGCAGAATCAAGAGTTGGAGCGGAAGTCATTGAAAAGCCAAACGTCAGAGCCAAAAGGTGGTGAAGAGGAGGTCCAATCTTTGCAGAATCAAGAGTTGGAGCGGAAGTCATTGAAAAGCCAAACGTCAGAGCCAAAAGGTGGTGAAGAGGAGGTCCAATCTTTGCAGAATCAAGAGTTGGAGCGGAAGTCATTGAAAAGCCAAACGTCAGAGCCAAAAGGTGGTGAAGAGGAGGTCCAATCTTTGCAAAATCAAGAGTTGGAGCGGAAGTCATTGAAAAGCCAAACGTCATACGAGCTAAAAGGTGGTGAAGAGGAGGTCCAATCTTTGCAGAATCAAGAGTTGGAGCGGAAGTCATTGAAAAGCCAAACGTCATACGAGCCAAAAGGTGGTGAAGAGGAGGTCCAATCTTTGCAAAATCAAGAGTTGGAGCGGAAGTCATTGAAAAGCCAAACGTCATACGAGCCAAAAGGTGGTGAAGAGGAGGTCCAATCTTTGCAGAATCAAGAGTTGGAGCGGAAGTCATTGAAAAGCCAAACGTCATACGAGCCAAAAGGTGGTGAAGAGGAGGTCCAATCTTTGCAGAATCAAGAGTTGGAGCGGAAGTCATTGAAAAGCCAAACGTCAGAGCCAAAAGGTGGTGAAGAAGAGGTCCAATCTTTGCAGAATCAAGAGTTGGAGCGGAAGTCATTGAAAAGCCAAACGTCATACGAGCCAAATGGTGGTGAAGAGGAGGTCCAATCTTTGCAGAATCAAGAGTTGGAGCGGAAGTCATTGAAAAGCCAAACGTCAGAGCCAAAAGGTGGTGAAGAGGAGGTCCAATCTTTGCAGAATCAAGAGTTGGAGCGGAAGTCATTGAAAAGCCAAACGTCAGAGCCAAAAGGTGGTGAAGAGGAGGTCCAATCTTTGCAGAATCAAGAGTTGGAGCGGAAGTCATTGAAAAGCCAAACGTCAGAGCCAAAAGGTGGTGAAGAGGAGGTCCAATCTTTGCAGAATCAAGAGTTGGAGCGGAAGTCATTGAAAAGCCAAACGTCATACGAGCCAAAAGGTGGTGAAGAGGAGGTCCAATCTTTGCAGAATCAAGAGTTGGAGCGGAAGTCATTGAAAAGCCAAGGGTCATACGAGCCAAAAGGTGGTGAAGAGGAGGTCCAATCTTTGCAGAATCAAGAGTTGGAGCGGAAGTCATTGAAAAGCCAAACGTCATACGAGCCAAAAGGTGGTGAAGAGGAGGTCCAATCTTTGCAGAATCAAGAGTTGGAGCGGAAGTCATTGAAAAGCCAAACGTCAGAGCCAAAAGGTGGTGAAGAAGAGGTCCAATCTTTGCAGAATCAAGAGTTGGAGCGGAAGTCATTGAAAAGCCAAACGTCATACGAGCCAAATGGTGGTGAAGAGGAGGTCCAATCTTTGCAGAATCAAGAGTTGGAGCGGAAGTCATTGAAAAGCCAAACGTCAGAGCCAAAAGGTGGTGAAGAGGAGGTCCAATCTTTGCAGAATCAAGAGTTGGAGCGGAAGTCATTGAAAAGCCAAACGTCATACGAGCCAAAAGGTGGTGAAGAGGAGGTCCAATCTTTGCAGAATCAAGAGTTGGAGCGGAAGTCATTGAAAAGCCAAACGTCAGAGCCAAAAGGTGGTGAAGAGGAGGTCCAATCTTTGCAGAATCAAGAGTTGGAGCGGAAGTCATTGAAAAGCCAAACGTCATACGAGCCAAAAGGTGGTGAAGAGGAGGTCCAATCTTTGCAGAATCAAGAGTTGGAGCGGAAGTCATTGAAAAGCCAAGGGTCATACGAGCCAAAAGGTGGTGAAGAGGAGGTCCAATCTTTGCAGAATCAAGAGTTGGAGCGGAAGTCGTTGAAAAGCCAAACGTCAGAGCCAAAAGGTGGTGAAGAGGAGGTCCAATCTTTGCAGAATCAAGAGTTGGAGCGGAAGTCATTGAAAAGCCAAACGTCAGAGCCAAAAGGTGGTGAAGAGGAGGTCCAGTCTTTGCAGAATCAAGAGTTGGACCGGAAGTCATTGAAAAGCCAAACGTCATACGAGCCAAAAGGTGGTGAAGAGGAGGTCCAATCTTTGCAGAATCAAGAGTTGGAGCGGAAGTCATTGAAAAGCCAAGGGTCATACGAGCCAAAAGGTGGTGAAGAGGAGGTCCAATCTTTGCAGAATCAAGAGTTGGAGCGGAAGTCATTGAAAAGCCAAACGTCATACGAGCCAAAAGGTGGTGAAGAGGAGGTCCACTCTTTGCAGAATCAAGAGTTGGAGCGGAAGTCATTGAAAAGCCAAACGTCATACGAGCCAAAAGGTGGTGAAGAGGAGGTCCAATCTTTGCAGAATCAAGAGTTGGAGCGGAAGTCATTGAAAAGCCAAACGTCAGAGCCAAAAGGTGGTGAAGAGGAGGTCCAATCTTTGCAGAATCAAGAGTTGGAGCGGAAGTCATTGAACAGCCAAACGTCAGAGCCAAAAGGTGGTGAAGAGGAGGTCCAATCTTTGCAGAATCAAGAGTTGGAGCGGAAGTCATTGAAAAGCCAAACGTCAGAGCCAAAAGGTGGTGAAGAGGAGGTCCAATCTTTGCAGAATCAAGAGTTGGAGCGGAAGTCATTGAAAAGCCAAACGTCAGAGCCAAAAGGTGGTGAAGAGGAGGTCCAATCTTTGCAGAATCAAGAGTTGGAGCGGAAGTCATTGAAAAGCCAAACGTCATACGAGCCAAAAGGTGGTGAAGAGGAGGTCCAATCTTTGCAGAATCAAGAGTTGGAGCGGAAGTCATTGAAAAGCCAAACGTCATACGAGCCAAAAGGTGGTGAAGAGGAGGTCCAATCTTTGCAGAATCAAGAGTTGGAGCGGAAGTCATTGAAAAGCCAAACGTCATACGAGCCAAAAGGTGGTGAAGAGGAGGTCCAATCTTTGCAGAATCAAGAGTTGGAGCGGAAGTCATTGAAAAGCCAAACGTCAGAGCCAAAAGGTGGAGAAGAGGAGGTCCAATCTTTGCAGAATCAAGAGTTGGAGCGGAAGTCATTGAAAAGCCAAACGTCATACGAGCCAAAAGGTGGTGAAGAGGAGGTCCAATCTTTGCAGAATCAAGAGTTGGAGCGGAAGTCATTGAAAAGCCAAACGTCAGAGCCAAAAGGTGGTGAAGAGGAGGTCCAATCTTTGCAGAATCAAGAGTTGGAGCGGAAGTCATTGAAAAGCCAAACATCAGAGCCAAAAGGTGGTGAAGAGGAGGTCCAATCTTTGCAGAATGAAGAGTTGGAGCGGAAGTCATTGAAAAGCCAAACGTCATACGAGCCAAAAGGTGGTGAAGAGGAGGTCCAATCTTTGCAGAATGAAGAGTTGGAGCGGAAGTCATTGAAAAGCCAAACGTCAGAGCCAAAAGGTGGTGAAGAGGAGGTCCAATCTTTGCAGAATCAAGAGTTGGAGCGGAAGTCATTGAAAAGCCAAACGTCAGAGCCAAAAGGTGGTGATGGGGAAGTTTCTTCAAGTAAGGAAGCGGAGGTTCAACCTTCTCACAAGTGTGAGATGGAGAGACGGAACAACCTCAAAATCCTGCAGGATTATGAACCAAAAAGCTGTGAAGAGGAAGAACCTTCCAGCAAGGAGGAAATGCTCCAACATTCTAGCCAACCGGTGGAGGACATCCTGAAAATCCTTGCGACCTATGACCCCAAAGGTTGTGACGATGAATCCTATACGGGCAAGGAGGAGAAGGTGTTCCGGGCTTCTGGAACACAGGAAGTGGAGAATGTCGAAGAGCCTTCTAGAAAGGAAGAGATCCCACCTTCTAGCAAAGAGGAACCAAAAGAGTCCACTACTGAAAAGCTACTGAAAATCCTGCAAGCTTACACACCTTCTTGCAAAATGGAGGCAAAGGAGTGGAACATACTGAAAACCTTGCAAGCTTATACACCAAAATTTGCTGATCATAGATGGGAAGAGATGGAAGAGGACGCGGCACCTACTAGCCAAGAGGAGGACAAAGAGAGGAATATACTGAAAATTCAACAGGCCTATGACCCAATGGGTTGCAACGAGGAAGGTTCTATGAATAAGGAAGAGGAGGTTCAAGCTTCTGGCAAGTCGGAGACCGAGGGGTGGAGCATTCTGAAACTCCTGCAGACTTACAACCCAAAAGGCTGCAAGGAGGATACACCTTCCAGGAAGGGGGAGGAAGCAGTCCAACTTTCTGGCAAAGTAGTGGAGGACACCCTGAAAATCCAGGACACCTACGATCCTAAAGGCTGCGATGATGAATCTTATACAGGTAAGGAGGAGAAGGTGTTCCAGCCTTCTGGAACACAGGAAGTGGAGAATGACGAAGGTCCTTCTAGGAAAGAGGAGATCCCACCTCCTGGCAAAGAGGAAGCAAAAGAGTCCACTACTGAAAAGCTACTGAAAATCCTGCAAGCTTATACACCTTCTGGCAAAATGGAGGCAAAGGGGTGGAACATACTGAAAACCTTGCAAGCTTATACACCAAAATTTGCTGATAATAGATGGGAAGAGATGGAGGAGGAAGTGGCACCTACCAGCCAAGAGGAGGACAAAGAGAGGAATATACTGAAAATTCAACAGGCCTATGACCCAAAAGGTTGCAACGAGGAAGCTTCTATGAATAAGGAAGAGGAGGTCCAATCTTTGCAGAATCAAGAGTTGGAACGGAAGTCATTGAAAAGCCAAACGTCAGAGCCAAAAGGTGGTGAAGAGGAGGTCCAATCTTTGCAGAATCAAGCGTTGGAGCGGAAGTCATTGAAAAGCCAAACGTCGGAGCCAAAAGGTGGTGAAGAGGAGGTCCAATCTTTGCAGAATCAAGAGTTGGAGCGGAAGTCATTGAAAAGCCAAATGTCAGAGCCAACAGGTGGTGAAGAGGAGGTCCAATCTTTGCAGAATCAAGAGTTGGAGCGGAAGTCATTGAAAAGCCAAACGTCAGAGCCAAAAGGTGGTGAGGAGGAGGTACAATCTTTGCAGAATCAAGAGTTGGAGCGGAAGTTATTGAAAAGCCAAACGTCATACGAGCCAAAAGGTGGTGAAGAGGAGGTCCAATCTTTGCAGAATCAAGAGTTGGAGCGGAAGTCATTGAAAAGCCAAACGTCATACGAGCCAAAAGGTGGTGAAGAGGAGGTCCAATCTTTGCAGAATCAAGAGTTGGAGCGAAAGTCATTGAAAAGCCAAACGTCATACGAGCCAAAAGGTGGTGAAGAGGAGGTCCAATCTTTGCAGAATCAAGAGTTGGAGCGGAAGTCATTGAAAAGCCAAACGTCAGAGCCAAAAGGTGGAGAAGAGGAGGTCCAATCTTTGCAGAATCAAGAGTTGGAACGGAAGTCATTGAAAAGCCAAACGTCAGAGCCAAAAGGTGGTGAAGAGGAGGTCCAATCTTTGCAGAATCAAGAGTTGGAGCGGAAGTCATTGAAAAGCCAAACGTCAGAGCCAAAAGGTGGTGAAGAGGAGGTCCAGTCTTTGCAGAATCAAGAGTTGGAGCGGAAGTCATTGAAAAGCCAAACGTCATACGAGCCAAAAGGTGGTGAAGAGGAGGTCCAATATTTGCAGAATCAAGAGTTGGAGCGGAAGTCATTGAAAAGCCAAACGTCAGAGCCAAAAGGTGGTGAAGAGGAGGTCCAATCTTTGCAGAATCAAGAGTTGGAGCGGAAGTCATTGAAAAGCCAAACGTCGGAGCCAAAAGGTGGTGAAGAGGAGGTCCAATCTTTGCAGAATCAAGAGTTGGAGCGGAAGTCATTGAAAAGCCAAACGTCAGAGCCAAAAGGTGGTGAAGAGGAGGTCCAATCTTTGCAGAGTCAAGAGTTGGAGCGGAAGTCATTGAAAAGCCAAACGTCAGAGCCAAAAGGTGGTGAAGAGGAGGTCCAATCTTTGCAGAGTCAAGAGTTGGAGCGGAAGTCATTGAAAAGCCAAACGTCAGAGCCAAAAGGTGGTGAAGAGGAGGTCCAATCTTTGCAGAATCAAGAGTTGGAGCGGAAGTCATTGAAAAGCCAAACGTCAGAGCCAAAAGGTGGTGAAGAGGAGGTCCAATCTTTGCAGAATCAAGAGTTGGAGCGGAAGTCATTGAAAAGCCAAACGTCAGAGCCAAAAGGTGGTGAAGAGGAGGTCCAATCTTTGCAGAATCAAGAGTTGGAGCGGAAGTCATTGAAAAGCCAAACGTCAGAGCCAAAAGGTGGTGAAGAGGAGGTCCAATCTTTGCAGAATGAAGAGTTGGAGCGGAAGTCATTGAAAAGCCAAACGTCAGAGCCAAAAGGTGGTGAAGAGGAGGTCCAATCTTTGCAGAATCAAGAGTTGGAGCGGAAGTCATTGAAAAGCCAAACGTCAGAGCCAAAAGGTGGTGAAGAGGAGGTCCAATATTTGCAGAATCAAGAGTTGGAGCGGAAGTCATTGAAAAGCCAAACGTCAGAGCCAAAAGGTGGTGAAGAGGAGGTCCAATCTTTGCAGAATCAAGAGTTGGAGCGGAAGTCATTGAAAAGCCAAACGTCAGAGCCAAAAGGTGGTGAAGAGGAGGTCCAATCTTTGCAGAATCAAGAGTTGGAGCGGAAGTCATTGAAAAGCCAAACGTCAGAGCCAAAAGGTGGTGAAGCGGAGGTCCAATCTTTGCAGAATCAAGAGTTGGAGCGGAAGTCATTGAAAAGCCAAACGTCAGAGCCAAAAGGTGGTGAAGAGGAGGTCCAATCTTTGCAGAATTAAGAGTTGGAGCGGAAGTCATTGAAAAGCCAAACGTCAAAGCCAAAAGTCGGAGACCGAGGGGTGGAGCATTCTAAAACTCCTGCAGAGTTACAACCCAAAAGGCTGCAATGAGGATACACCTTCCAGGAAGGGGGAGGAAGCAATCCAACTTTCTGGCAAAGTAGTGGAGGACACCCTGAAAATCCAGGACACCTACGATCCTAAAGGCTGCGATGATGAATCTTATACAGGTAAGGAGGAGAAGGTGTTCTGGCCTTCTGGAACACAGGAAGTGGAGAATGACGAAGCTCCTTCTAGGAAAGAGGAGATGCCACCTTCTGGCAAAGAGGAAGCAAAAGAGTCCACTACTGAAAAGCTACTGAAAATCCTGCAAGCTTATACACCTTCTGGCAAAATGGAGGCAAAGGGGTGGAACATACTGAAAACCTTGCAAGCTTATACACCAAAATTTGCTGATCATAGATGGGAAGAGATGGAGGAGGACATGGCACCTACTAGCTAAGAGGAGGACAAAGAGAGGAATATACTGCAAATTCTACAGGCCTATGACCCAAAAGGTTGCAACGAGGAAGCTTCTATGAATAAGGAAGAGGAGGTTCAACCTTCTGGCAAGTCAGAGACCGAGGGGTGGAGCCTTCTGAAACTCCAACAGTCTTACGACCCAAAAGATTGCGATGAGGATACACCTTCCAGTAAGGGGGAGGAAAAGGTCCAACTTTCTGGCAAAGTAGTGGAGGACATCCTGAAAATCCAGGCGACTTACGACCCCCAAGGCTGCGATGATGAATCCTATACGGGCAAGGAGGAGGTGTTCCGAACACCTGACAATGACAAGGTGCAGAATGACAAAACTCATTCTAGAGAAGAGGACTCTGGCCCAGAAGAGGCAAAGGACTGGACGATACTGAAAATGCTGCAAGCTTACACGCCAAAGGTGTCTGACAGTGAATCGTCTTCTGGCAGGGAGAAAGCAGAAGTGGTAGTGCCCCCACCTCCTCAAGGAGAGGTGAGGGAGTTGAACATACTGAAACTCCAACCAGAAATGGAAGGCTGGAACATCATCAAAATCCAACAGGCCTATGACCCAAAGGGCAGCAATCATGGCAGAGAGTGAGTAGGAAAGCAGGCTGGGATCTCTCTCTCTCTCTCTCTCTCTCTCTCTCTCTCTCTCTCTCTCTCTCTCTCTCTCTCTCTCTCTCTCTCTCTCCTCTCTCTCTCTCTGGATTATGGGATAGCTGATGATGATAGGCCTGGAACCAACTCTGCGTGTGGCCTTCTATATGCCAGTGTGGTGTAGTGGTTAAGAGCGGTAGACTCGTAATCCGGGGAACCGGGTTCGCATCCCCCCTCCTCCACATGCAGCTGCTGGGTGACCTTGGGCTAGTCCCACTTCTCTGAAGTCTCCCAGCCCCACTCAGCTCACAGAGTGTTTGTTGTGGGGGAGGAAGGGAAAGGAGAATGTAAGCCGCTTGGAGACTCCTTTGGGTAGTGATAAAGCAGGATATCAAATCCAAACTCTTCTTCTTCTCCTCCTCCTCCTCTGTCTACTGTTTTCCAGGCTAAACATACCCAGCGCCTTCAACCGTTCCTCATCAGGCTTGGTTTCCAGACCCTTGATTGGTTGAAGGTTGAAGGAGCTGGGTATGTTTAGCTTGGAAAACAGTCGATTGAGAGGAGATATGAGAGCCATCTTCAAATATCTTGGTCGCCCTCCTCTGCACACCTTCCAGCTTCTCATTGTCCTCCTTAAACTGAGGTGCCCAGAACCGGACACAGGACTCAGGTTGGGTCTGCCTGAGGCAGTAACTCGATAAAAGGAAAAATGAGACCAACAAAAACCTCCTTCGGGTAGTGATAAAGCGGGATATCAAATCCAAACTCTTCTTCTCCTTTCCCTTCCTCCCCCACAACAAACACTTTATCACTACCTGAAGGAATCTCAAAGCAGCTCACATTCTCCTTTCCCTTCCTGCCCCACAACAAACCCTCTGTGAGGTGAGTGGGGCTGAGAGACTTCAGAGAAGTGGGACTAGCCCAAGGTCACCCAGCAGCTGCATGTGGAGGAGTGGAGACGCGAACCCGGTTCACCAGATTACGAGTCTACCGCTCTTAACCACTACACCACACTGCTGAATGTGAGCCGCTTTGAGACTCCTTTGGGTAGTGATAAAGCGGGATATCAAATCCAAAGTCGTCTTCTTCTTCTTCTTCTTCTTCTTCTTCTTCTTCTTCTTCTTCTTCTTCTTCCTTCTTCCTTCTTCCTTCTTCCTTCTACCTCTATCTGTTTTTTTACCTTCAAGACCCCCCCCCCCCAAATACATCTAACAGTCTGGGAAAGGGATACTTTCTTGTTGTGTTGCCTCCCCACTTCTCCTTTCTCCCTACAGTTCCCCTCTTAAGAATAAAAGAAATACCAAATTGTGGAGTTGGAAAGGACCACAAGGTACCATTTGCATAGCTGTCAACCCTCCCTTTTTTTGCGGGAAACTCCCTTATTCCAATGCCGTTTCCCGCTGCACACACACACACACACACACACACACACACACACACACACAAACTGCTTTTTTTCTGGGGGGAGCAGGGGTACTCATGCCTCTAAACATTTTGTAAATCTTTGTACTTTTGTCCATTTACTGTATTTATTTTCCCCGATTTGAACTATAGAATGGTGATTTTCTTGAGTCAAAATGAGAGTACTCCTAAACATTGTTTTAGACAAAAAAGCTCCCTGTGTGTGTGTGCGCGCGTGCGCGTGTGTGTAGTGGCGTAGGAAGCATCTTGGCTGCCCGGGGCAGCGTTACCCCCCCCCCCCCGGGGACAGGGCGTCCTGATGCATGCGTTGTGACGTCACGACACACGTCAGGAGGGACTGCGCATGCCTGGAAATCTCGGAATTTCCAGGCATGCGCAGTCAATCCTGCCCGGCGCTGCTGCTCCCGCAGCGACCGAGGGAGCGCAGGCCCGTGGGGCTGCCCCATTTGTCCTTAAAGTAGTACGGACGGGCGCGGGGCGGCGGGGCTTGGCTTGGGGGGTGGCGGGAGGGGCCGCCGAGTGTCACCCCCTCCCCTGGAACCTCGGGCGACCAGCCCCCTACGTCCCGCCCTTCCTACGCTACTCTCTCTCTGTGTGTAGATAGATAGATAGATAGATAGATAGATAGATAGATAGATAGATAGATATAGATAAAAAGGTAAAGGGACCCCTGACCATTAGGTCCAGTTGTGTCTGACTCTGGGGTTGCGGGTCTCATCTCGCTTTATTGGCCGAGAGCCGGCATACAGCTTCCGGGTCATGTGGCCAGCATGACAAAGCCGCTTCTGGCGAACCAGAGTAGCGCATGGAGACGCTGTTTACCTTCCCGCCGGAGCGGTACCTATTTATCTACTTGCACTTTGACGTGCTTTCGAACTGCTAGGTTGGCAAGAGCTGGGACCGAGCAATGGGAGCTCACCCCGTCGCGGGGATTCGAACCGCCGACCTTCTGATCAGCAAGCCCTAGGCTCTGTGGTTGAACCCACAGCACCACCTGGGTCCCTAGATAGATAGATAGATAGATAGATAGATAGATAGATGATAGATAGATAGATAGATAGATAGATAGATAGATAGATAGATAGATAGAGAGAGAGAGAGAGAGATAGACAGATCGATAGATAGATCGATAGATCGATAGATTAAGGGATTGGGACTGCAGCGCTTTTCTCGTTAAGAAGCATAACCTTGTTTTTTGGTTGTTTGGAAACTGTGCAAACCAACCTCCCCACCCCTTATCCCTCAGCCTTCAGATACTACCATACACAACCCAAGCTGGTCGCCGGGCAAGAAAAACCCTCATACCACCAGTAGCATTCTGTGCGTCCCTGATGAGGCCATCAGGAGGATTTCCACCACGGTCAAGAGCAACAGCAATAACTGTACAACCTCTAGCACGAAGTTTTTAAGTGAGTACCAACCTGACTGGCAGGCGAGCGAGCGAAGGCGGGGAGCCGGTAAGCTGTTTCTCTGAGAGGGGCTCGCGGGCGAGAAAGGTGACATGATGTGCTTTCCCCGCAGCCACAGAAGCTCAGTCGAGATTCGAAAGGCAGGCTACGGAGGAGGAGGGCAACAACGAGAACGAGCTTGTGATGCAGACGATATCAGATTTTGAGATGTTCCCAGGAATGCAAAATAGATTTTCTCAAGAGGGAGCAGGGAGTGGGCTGCGATATTCTTCCGAAGACCAACTTGCCGCTTACAGGACTTCCCATAATAAGATAACGTCCCACCAGGAATTGCCAGATGTGGTATGTTGTTGTTTTTTTAAAAAAAATTCAGCTAGGTGGGGACCAGGTAGAGATGTGGTTTGGTTCACATTTATAGGAATGGTATGCAGGATGAGACCCTCCCTGCCCGCAGTCTGTCTCACTAGAGTAGTGCATGCTCTGGTTATCTCCCGCTTGGACTACTGCAATGCGCTCTACGTGGGGCTACCTTTGAAGGTGACCCGGAAACTACAGCTAAGCCAGGATTCAGCTGCCAGACTGGTGACGTGAGAGCGGCCGCCGAGACCATATAACACCAGTCCTAAAGGAGATACGCTGGCTCCCACTATGTTTCTGAGCACAGGTCAAAGTGTTGGCGCTGACCTTTGAAGCCCTAAATGGCCTCGGCCCAGTATACCTGAAGGAGCGTCGCCACCCCCATCGTTCCACCTGGACACTGAGGTCCAGAGCCGAGGGCCTTCTGGCGGTTCCCCTCACTGCGAGAAGCGAGGTTACAGGGAACCAGGCAGGGGGACTTCTCGGTAGTGGCTCCTGCCCTATGGAATGCCCTCCCGTCAGATGTCAAGGAAATAAACAATCTTAGAAGACATCTGGGGATGCGGTCTAAACCACAGAGCCTAGGGCTTGCTGATCAGAAGGTCGGTGGTTCGAATCCCCACGATGGGGTGAGCTCCCATTGTTCAGTCCCTGCTCCTGACCGTTAGGTCCAGTTGTGACCGACTCTGGGGTTGCGACGCTCATCTCGCATTATTGGCTGAGGGAGCCGGCATAGAGCTCCCAGGTCATGTGGCCAGCAGGATTAAGCCGCTTCTGGCGAACCAGAGCAGCGCACGGAAACGCCGTTTACCTTCCCGCCGGAGTGGTTCCTATTGATCTACTTGCACTTTGACGTGCTTTAGAACTGCTAGGTAGGCAGGAGCAGGGACCGAGCAACGGGAGCTCACCCCGTCGCGGGGATTCGAACCGCCAACCTTCTGATCGGCAAGCCCTAGGCTCTGTGGTTTAGCCCACAGCACCACCCGCGTCCAAATCTGAGCCCCATATAACTGCAGCGTCTTGCGCCTCCTATCTGCATGATTTTCTCAGCTGATGCTAGCATGAAGGAAGAAGAGCGCGACACGTCGAAAGACGACCTCTGCAAGGAGGGCTGCTTCGTGAGGATCAACTTCCTTTCTACTCAGCTGAGAAACCGGGCCTTCAGGTTTGTGCTGCACCGGCTGAAAGCGACCCGCCACAACACCAACGAACAGCTCTCGCGGCTCGATAAGGTGTTGAACATGGTAAGTGAGGCCGGACACCGGGCAGAAGCGGCTCGCTGAGAATTCTCCACAGTTCGGAACTCTCCGCCGTTAACGGGTGTGCTCCAAAGATTTCCCAAGTTGTTGTCGTTTCCGAGCACAATTCAAAGTGTTGGTGCTGACCTTGAAAGCCCTAAACGGCCTCGGTCCTGTATACCTGAAGGAGCGTCTCCACCCCCACCGTTCAGCCCGGACACTGAGGTCCAGCGCCGAGGGCCTTCCTTCTGGCGGTTCCCTCCCTGTGAGAAGCCAAGCTACAGGGAACCAGGCAGAGGGCCTTCTCAGTGGTGGCGCCCGCCCTGTGGAACGCCCTCCCAGCAGAGGTCAAAGAGATAAACAACTACATGACCTTTAGAAAACACTTGAAGGCAGCCCTGTTTGGGGAAGTTTTTAACCTGTGATATTTTAATGTATTTTAATGTTCTGTTGGAAGCAGCCCAGAGTGGCTGGGGAAACCCAGCCAGATGGGCGGGGTATAAATAATAAATTATTATTATTATTATTATTATTATTATTATTATTATTATTTATAAAGCAGTAACCTCCTCTCTCTCTTTCTCTCTCTCTCAATTTCTCCCCCTCAGATAGATCACTCCCTTATCCCGAGCCCGGGCCCTTCCAGCTTCCAAAAGGTCTCCGAAAGCTTGTCAAACGTTTGGCAGCAATGGAATACTACGCCGGAGACCCCCTCCCAGAAGCATCCGCCCAGGGCCGTTGAGAAGTCCTTCTCATTAATGCCTGAGGTATCTTGGTGAGGAACGGAGGTGTCCAAGGGCAAATTGGCCAACGGGTTGCCGTCTCAGACTCCTTATTGGCAGCCGAGCAACGCAGCTGAGGAGCCTCCCTGGCCGGCAGGGAGGGAGAGGAGCTGCTTCCTTTGAAATCTGGGAAATTGAAGGGCAAGCCGCCTTCCTGAGATATAAGGGGCGGAGCCTGAGAATGAAGGGTCAGTCAAAGGGGAGAGCCTGCTTTGAGACTCCTTCAGGTAGTGATAAAGCGGGATATCAAATCCAAACTCTTCTTCTTGTTGTTGTTTCAGTCCTGGGCATCTGCTGGTAGCCCTGGGGACAAGCCCTGCCTCTGAAACCCCTGTCAGCCAGTAGTTAGAGATCA
Source organism: Darevskia nairensis (assembly GCA_034642065.1). Lineage (NCBI taxonomy): Eukaryota > Metazoa > Chordata > Lepidosauria > Squamata > Lacertidae > Darevskia > Darevskia nairensis. Next base: position 317,950 of record JAWWNI010000751.1, on the reverse strand, counting down.
TGGGCAGGGCTGGCGCATCCATTAAGGTGAACTAGGCAGTTGCCTACGGCGCCAAAATGGAGGGGGCGCTGGCCAGCCTGCCCCCCGCCCCCGCCCGGTGCCGCCCCAACCAGCAGCGGAGCAAGCAGCTTGGGCGAAAACCGCGGCGGCGGGGGTGCCAAAATGGAGGGGGCGCTGGCCAGCCTGCCCCTCGCCCCCTCGCCGCCGCCTGGTGCCGCCCCAACCAGCAGTGAAAACCGCGGCGGCGCGGGGCGCCCAGCAGGGCAGCGGGCGGGGCACCGTACGTCATGCGCAATGACGTCACGTGGCCCGCACCCTCGCCTAGGGCGCCAAAATCCGTGGCACCGGTCCTGATCATGGGTGTGCAGTTATCATAGAATTGTAGAGTTGGAACACACCCCAAGGGTCATCTGGTCCAACCCCCTGCAATGCGGGAATCTCAGCTAAAGCATCCGTTACAGATGGCCACCCAACCTCTGCTTAGAAACCTCCAAGGAAGGAGAGTTCACCACCTTCCATCCCACGGTCAAACAGCTCTTACCGTCAGAAAGCCAGTGTGGTGTAGTGGTTAAGAGCGGTAGACTCGTAATCTGGTGAACCGGGTTTGATTCCCTGCTCCTCCACATGCAGCTGCTGGGTGACCTTGGGCTAGTCCCACTTCTCTGAAGTCTCTCAGCCCCACTCACCTCACAGAGGGTTTGTTGTGGGGGGGGAGGGAAAGGAGAATGTGAGCCGCTTGGAGACTCCTTCGGGGAGTGATAAAGCGGGGTATCAAATCCAAACTCTTCTTCTTATCTCTGTGGCAGCGATCTCCTGTGTGATGTGGAGGCCATTAGGCCGTTGTATACACATGCATCCTCCGTCCGTTTCCCTCCCACCGCATGGCTCCACACACTGGCAACCCACGCTACGCCACTGGCCTTAGGTGAAGTTCTCACTGTTCCTCCTATCAGTGTTGTTTTAATAAAGGTTCTGGTCTCCTTTTTTACTCCTTTGCCTGTTCCTCGACCCCTCACTGGCACAAAGGAGTATCTTTGCAGAGTACTGCTTTTATTCTTAAAAGAGTCTTTGTCTTCAAACACAACTAACAGCTATTACACACACCAACACTACCACCTCTCTCCAACCAACCAACCAACCCACCAACACCCATACTAACATTTAACCACTTTATATACACAGGTACCATTAGGTGGGCAATAGCATGAGTCATCGTAGGCTGCTGACTCACGCTGACTTTCTTCTTTGGGCATTAAAGAAACAGCGGCCAATTTTTAGCCGTGACACCTCCATGGCGGACTGTCGCTCCACTTAAAAAGGGCTCTATCTATCCTCTTTCAGCAACTGGAGATGAAAGCTTTGTCCATGACCCGAGTCCTGGCCGACGAGTTGCACACAACCTACCGCAATCTCCTGCCGCATGTTGCCGAGCTGCCCGCTCACCTCCAGGAAAAAGTGACTCGGGTCTACCACAGCATGGAAGATCTCCACTCTCATTTGACCGCCGTCTCCTCCCTCAGGGACCTGCCAACCTACCTGCTCCTACAGAGCCGAGATAGAATCACCTCCGCCCGGGAGAACCTGGACGAGCTGCTAGAATTCATGGTCCAAAGCCAGGCTGCCCGGTGGCTGTCCCAACCGAGCACTTCCAGGACAGGGGTTGCATTGCCGTCGGCTGGGGTCAGGCCGCCGATAACGGGGAACGTCGAAGGGGAAGAAGAAGGGTCCACGTCCCGGCGACGTTCACCACCTCGGCCGCCGCCTTCGAAAGATCCCCAGCTCTAAAACCAGATGAAGAGTGTTCCTCTATGGAACTGAAGCTTTGGGTTACTACAGCTCCAGCTGCGGGCTACTACAGCTCCGGTTCCGTAACCCCACGGAAGCCAACTTTGCCAGTGCCATCCTCCGCCTGTGATGCAGGCAACTGATCCCACTGCATTAAAGGTCTCTCCGAAACAAGACTGCGCTTGCGTGCTCCTTTGGAAAAAGCTCTGTGCTCTCAGTGTGGCGTCGGGGGTCTCGTCAGCTAAGGTGGGAGGCAGGTGCAAGCGAAAGGAGAGGGTCAATATGTGCTGAGGGATGGGAGGTGCCTGGTCAATCTATTGGGGTCGGTGATGTCCAGGCCAAACTCAGCTAAAGGTAAAGGGACCCCTGACCATTAGGTCCAGTCGTGTCCGACTCTGGGGTTGCGGCGCTCATCTCTCTTTACTGGCCGAGGGGGCCGGCGTACAGCTTCTGGGTCATGTGGCCAGCAGGACTAAGCCGCTTCTGGCGAACCAGAGCAGCGCATGGAAACGCCGTTTACCTTCCCGCCGGAGCGGTACCTGTTTATCTACTTGCACTTTGACGTGCTTTCGAACTGCTAGGTTGGCAGGAGCTGGGACCGAGCAACGGGAGCTCACCCCGTCGTGGGGATTCGAACCGCCGACCTTCTGATCAGCAAGCCCTAGGTTCTGTGGTTTAACCCAGTGGTCCTCAACCCCCGGTCCGCGGCCCGGTACCGGTCCGTGGATCAAATGGTACCGGGCCGCCCAAGGAACATTAAATTATTTCAATTTTATTTACTGTGGTGTTAAAATGTTAAATCACTTTATATTCATTTTTGGGTGTAACTGTATTTTATTTTGAAGGTATGTTTAAATACAATTAAATAAAAATTATGACATCAAAACAATCTAAAATATAAACAATCAATGTCCCCCCCTCAGCGGGCCACGGTAAAATTATCAAACGTTGACCGATCCACGACGATAAAAAGGTTGGAGAGCACTGGTTTAACCCACAGCGCCACCTGGGTCCCTGTTAAACTCAGCTAGCCTCCTCTAGCAGCTCCTGCAATATCACCCCTTGGTCATACGATGGTGCTGCCATGAGGCACCATCTGTCCATTGGTTTCTTATCTTTCCCATTTCTAAGTTCAACTTCTCCACGTTTCTGCATCGTTTTTATTTTTTTTACAAAGTAATAATCATAAATAAATAAGAATAAGAATGTGCAGTCCACCATTGAGACCCTTCTGTAGCAGCAGCAAGACGCCTACACCTTAGCTCAGTGAAACTGAGTTTATTGAAAGAACACATTCCAAATGAAAGTCCTCCCTCTTCTATTGGTGGGCATCTCCTTAGGTTCCCGTAGGGATTTCCTGAAATTAGGCTCTATCCAAACACACTTTCTTAGAGCCATCCTTAGGATCCCCCCCTCGGTGGCGGGCGCGGTTATGAGAATCATAGAATCCTAGAGTTGGAAGAGACCCCAAGGGCCATCCAGTCCAGCCCCCTGCCAAGCAGGAAACACCATCCAAGCATTCCTGACAGGTGGCTGTCAAGCCTCTGCTTAAAGACCTCCAAAGAAGGAGACTCCACCACACTCCCAATTCATTATTAATTATCCCCCTTTTCTTCCTAATGCCTCAACAAACGGAACTGATTTGTAAAAATGTTACAAGGAAAAAATACGAGAGAGACATTGCACATGGTTTTGTAAATCAATAAAATCTGTAATTTAAAAAAAGAAATAGTTATGAATTATTTTCTAATTTACAAGTCCATCCTCCATTCTGTTATGGCATCCCCGAGTTCTGTGCAAAAAGGCACTTTGAACTAACCTGAGCTTTCGCTTCCACTACAAAAGCTCAAAGCTGTTTATCAGCGTCGCTTCGCTGAGTTTTGCAAGGGAGAAGTTAGACTAGTCCATGGGCGTTTCGTGATATCATTGCAAATTGATCAGCAATAACTTTCATAGAATCCTAGAGTTGGAAGAGACCCCAAGGGCCATCCAGTCCAACCCCCTGCCAAGCAGGAAACACCATCCAAGCATTCCTGACAGGTGGCTGTCAAGCCTCTGCTTAAAGACCTCCAAAGAAGGAGACTCCACCACCCTCCTTGGCAGCAAATTCCACGGTTGAACAGCTCTTACTGTCAGGAAGTTCTTCCTAATGTTTAGGTGGAATCTTCTTTCTTGTAGTTTGAATCCATTGCTCTGTGTCCGCTTCTCTGGAGCAGCAGAAAACAACCTTTCTCCCTCCTCTATATGACATCCCTTTTTATATATGAGGTCGGCTGGCAAGCTTTATGATATGTGGCCTTGAAGACGAAGTTTTGGCTATGGCTCCAGCTTTGTTTTAACCCAGTGGGCATCGCCCCCTTGACATTGAGGGATGATTTCCAGTCATCGTGGGAAAGGGAGGTCATAAAAGAGGTGCAGTCCTGTGGATTGTCACACCTCTACCTGGAGTCCATGACGTACAATCAACTAGAACAGCAATCTCCCGGAGATGGAGCGATATTGCCAGACAAGAGGACAATATCCCTCAAGTGAAACCAGGGATGTTCCTAGGGGACCAGATATATCAAATGACACCAGCCCCCCATCTCGCGGAAATCCACTATGTGGAATACCGCAGACTTCTTACAGCGGCTAGCGTGCTAAACGCCCTTGATTCCGCGGTCTTGTGGGGAAGGTACAAGGGAGTTCCATACGCCCAGGGAACCTGTGGTTGAGTCTACCCAACATATCCTTCTGTCTTGTCCTCTCTATGCAGAACTTAGGCAAAACCTTATAACTCCACTTTTACATCAATCTAGCTTTCTACCCAGAGAAAGACAGGTTTTATATTTACCGAATAATATGACTAGAAATACAGCCTCCCTGGTGGCTAAATTTCTTTTTTTAGCTTCTAAGCGTCGCAAGATTTTAATTGATTGTATCGATATGGGGCTATCTGTTTAGTTCCATTCTATTGTGGATTATGTTTCCTTTTTCCAAAGTTCTTTCAGATGCTTTTAATTCTGTATAAATGTATTCTTCTGACTGACGGTCGAATAAAAGAATGATGATGATAAAGAACACAAAGAAAACAACCAAGCCTTCAGACTGGAGCTCCCTGCTTCTGACGTCTCTTAAGTGACGTCAACGTCCCCTTCTCTTGTAACCCACCCCTCCTACGCTGCTGCACGCTGAGGGGCGGGGTATCAGCCTCTGAAGAACTATATTCCGACACGTCCTGTGTCTCTCTGAGCTGAACACTCTCTCCTGCCCTCTCCGCTGATGCTCTCTTATCAATCCTCCCTTCCAGGTCTGGGCTGTCAGACAGCTGTGAGTGCTCACTAGTTTGTGTTAGTTTGGTTAGTTAGTTTGGGACTAGCCCAAGGTCACCCAGCAGCTGCATGTGGAGGAGGGGGGGAGCGAACCCGGTTCCCCAGATTACGAGTCTACCGCTCTTAAGCACTACACCACACTGATAATAAAACCTTGCAGTCTAGATCCGCTTTCTGAAGCAATGATGGTTTCCCCCCTTCCTCCTTAGGGTTCCTGTGAGGTAGAGGCCCTGTAGCAAGTGAGCCAACGCCAGCCATCTATGACATCACCCAGCTTGACAACAGCTGCATGGAATTCTGGGAGTATCCTGAGCCCCAAGATCCTATGGAACGAGGGAAGATGCTGCCATGAACCCTGGGCTCTTTCTAGCCCACCCTGCCAGGCCAGAGACCGGAGACCATGGCTAAGGGTGAGTGTTAAGGAAGCGAGAGGGATCGGGGCCCTCTTTTGCATTGCTGTTTCAGAAACGGAAGGACGTCAGCAGTGCAACATTCGCCCCTCGATGTGTCGCCTCCGTACCATACATTAAAAGCACATGACAGGTCATCCCCACTGGCCCTTGCGAGAACGTCAGCCTCTTCTTACGCTCTTCAGACTTTTGCTTACACTGCTAAGAACATACAGAGGCAGACCATTGATCCATGGTAGCTCATAAGAAAGGACCCAGGTGGCGCTGTGGGTTAAACCACAGAGCCTAGGGCTTGCCGATCAGAAGGTCGGCGGTTCGAATCCCCGCGACGGGGTGAGCTCCTGTTGCTCGGTCCCAGCTCCTGCCAACCTAGCAGTTCGAAAGCACGTCAAAGTGCAAGTAGATCAATAGGTACCGCTCCGGCGGGAAGGTAAATGGCGATTCCGTGCGCTGCTCTGGTTCGCCAGTAGCGGCTTAGTCCTGCTGGCCACAAGACCCGGAAGCTGTGCGCCGGCTCCCTCGGCCAGTAAAGCGAGATGAGCGCCGCAACCCCAGAGTCGTCCGCGACTGGACCTAACAGTCAGGGGTCCCTTTGTCTTTAGCTCATAAGAACATAGAATCAGAGTCTCGTAGAGGAGATCAGGATCAGGCCAGTCGCCCATCTAGTTCAGCATCCTGTTCTCCCACCAAATGCCTGTGGGTAGACCAGCAAGCAGGATTTGACAGCAAGAGCCCTCTTCTCTCTCTGGCGGTTTCCAGTGGCTGCCGTTCAGTAGCATCGCTGCTTCCAACTGTGGAAGGCAGAGCATGGCCCCTGTGGCTGGCAGCCACTGAGAACCCTCTCTCCTTGCTCCATTAATTTGTCGAATCCTCTCGGGGCCGCCTTAAGCCTATCTGGCGTCCTGGTGCAAGGATCCCTCCGGCGCCCCCCACGCTCACCTGATTGTACTGGTTGGCGGTTAATTTCCGGGCCCAATTCAAAGTGCTGGTTTTGACCTATAAAGCCTTAAATGGCCCAGGACCGCAATACCTCAAGGACTGCCTCTCCCCATATAAACTGAGTACAGTGGTACTCCGCAAGACGAATGCCTCGCAAAACGAAAGAGTTTTTCGTTTTTTGAGTTGCTTCGCAAGACGAATTTCCCTATGGGCTTGCTTCGCAAGACGAAAACGTCTTGCGAGTTCCCAATGCATTCCTATGGGAAACCGCGCTTCAATGCATTTCTATGGGAAACACCGCCATCTAGCGCTTCGCAGGGACCGTGCTTTGCAAGACGAAAAAACTCGCAAGACGACAAAACTCGCAGAACGAATTAATTTCGTCTTGCGAGGCACCACTGTAGCTCTGCATTCATCATCTGAGGCCATTTGTTTGCCTCCTCCATGAGTGTGGCAAAACGAGAACGGGGCCTTTTCTGTGGTGGCTCCCCATTTGTGGGATGCTCTCCCAGAGAGGCCTGTCTGCGAGCACCTTCCCTCTGTATCTTTAGGTACCAGGTGAAAATGTTCCTCTTCCACCCGGCCTACCAATCTATGTCCTTTTAAATGTGTTTGTGGGATGGAGGTTACCGAGTCTTTGGTTTTTTGGCTGGGAATTCTGTGTTTTTTTCCATTCTGTGTTTCTATGGCTGTAAACCATAGCTGTCAACTTTCGGATTTGAAAATAAGGGATTGTTCCAAACTTTCGGATTTGAAAATAAGGGATGCCGCGAGGGCGGTGCAATGGCACCAAGTAGCCTCGCCACCCTGCGCTCCAGAGGCTGCGCGCGAACGGGTGAGCGAAAGAGCGAGCGCGTAGACGGCAGGCAGGCTGTCTGTCTGGTTGGGCGTGAGGGTCTGGCTGCACAAGGCATGCAAGCTCCGCCCCCAGTCGGTCTCAGACTCCTTATTGGCAGCCGAGCAACGCAGCTGAGGAGCCTCCCTGGCCGGCAGGGAGGGAGAGGAGCTGCTTCCTTTGAAATCCGGGAAATTTAAGGGATATCGACAATCCGGGATAGCAGTGGGAAACGGCATTGGAATAAGGGAGTTTCCCGCAAAAAAAGGGAGGGTTGACAGCTATGGCGGGAGGCGAAGACAAGAGCTGGGCATACCACGTCCAACGTCTCGTGGAGCTGACTGATGCTCGCTTGGGTACTGCGTCTCGCAATGTGCAACTTGCTCAGCGCCATCATGTAGGCCCTTTGACGGAGTTTGCTGGACAGATCGTTGATCCTCACAAGGCAGCCTTGCATCCCATGGTCTATGGACGTATCTTCTATCTCCGTGACAGCTTTCTTCAGATTTCCTGCACCGAGTCGGGAGTGGCGAGGGGTTTGGGGGGGAAGCAGAGAGAGATTGAGGAATCAGAGCACAAAAAGGGAGGGTTGACAGCTATGCTGTCATATCTTTGGTCATAAATTTAATGAAGGAATGAATAAATAAATAATTTTATTTCTCTTTCGTCCTCTCTTTGGAAACCCCACCCTGGATGACAACCAACGGATGGCAGTACCAGACAGAGACCAGGTACTTTGGGGGCACAGCATCTTAAAAAAAAAACCATTGTAAACAGTTAGAATCATTAGTAGGATTGGAATATCACTTGTAGTTTAATGGTGAATTTTGGACACAGTGGAGATGTAAAAGATATGGATTATTATAAAAGACTAGTTGAAGGTAGCCCGTTACAATAACGGGCGCTAGAGGAGGAGGAGGAGGCGGCGGCAGAGGCGGGTAGGCCTCGGGTGAAGCCGGGGGCTCGCGTGATCGGCGCGGCCGGGGGAGAGAAGGAGCGTGGTGGCGGCGGCCAGAGGAGGAGGAGGAGGCTCCGTGCAAGGCGGCGGCGCTGCCCCAAGTGACACCGCGCGTGCGCCGCCGCTGCCTCCCGGACACGCCCCCCCCTCCGGCCGCTCCAATGCCTGCGTCCCTGTTGGGGGGGGAAGTAGAGCTCTCCAATCCGTGCGTCCCTGTGGGACATGCGCACTCGCGCAGTTCCGCTGACACACAGTGGATGCAGGGACACTTGAACATTACTATATGTGATGCAGGAGGAAATGATAAGCAATAGGGGGAGGGAATTCCAGGAGATTCTTTGGAATCTCGTTTCTATGTTGTATGTTGAATGTGACTGTAAAATCGTAATTTGAAAAACCAAATAATAATAATTATTATTATTATTATTATTATTATTTTAAAAAGTTAAAAAGCAGATAAAAGCAGTTACTGAAACATTCGGGGGGGGGGAGGCAACCAACATTGAGGAGGAGGATTAAAATCAACAGAAACAGCAGTCCCATGTTTCAAATTTTATTGCGGTCATAGACCAGCATTTAAAATCTGAATAGTGCTCTACAGAGCTAAAGGAGATTAAAACGCAGAATGAATATAGCAGTCTAAAAATTTGAAAGGGGCTAAAAATGTCCAAGAGGAGAATCCAGCTTGCATTTTCCCAGCTTTTGCTCGAGGTCTTCCTTCCATTCCTGAACAGAAGAGCTGCTACCCACAGCCCAACACCAGGTCCAATACTCTGGGGAGGTCAGGGACTGAACGAGAGATCTTCTACATACAAGGCCACTGAGCAGTGTCTCCTCCAAAGTAAATGGGGGTGTGGAACCAGAACTGTTTGACCTCCACTGTGCTTTGGAGCTTTCTGCATCAATCACATACAGATTGGCCCTATCGCCCCGGGGGCTCCCTGCGACTGTTTCCCCCGCTGACTGGTTTGTTCTGGGAGGATAGACTGTGCCTGCCAATCTGCGTGCAGAATCTAGCTACCATCCGGGTTATCTTTTGATCTTTGCCTAGTAAAAGGGCATTGAGTTTAGTCTTATCTGGAAGGTCAGCTAACCTCTCCAATAGGGGGGCAATGATGTCTCTGCGCGCCTTGTCATAAAAGGGGCATCTAAAGAATAGATGCTCGGGGCTACCTACTTCCCCCAGTGGGCAGGGGCAGAGTCTCTGGTCGTATGGGATCTCCATGTTAATTTAGTTTTGTGTTACTTGGAAGTTTATATCCTCAACTCATTAGCCAAGAGGAGGAGGAAATCCCAAAAGAAACAGGTTGCTCAACAAACCAAAAATAGCGTTTCTTTGTTACTTTAGTTGGGCCTAATGAAGTTAGGTTACAGTTACATTTGTTAACGGGGTCGCGGGTGGTGCTGTGGTCTAAAGCAGTGAGCCTCTTGGGCTTGCCGATCGGAAGATCGGCGGTTCGAATCCCCGTGATGTCCCAGCTCCTGCCAACCTAGCAGTTCGAAAGCATGAAGTGCAAGTAGATAAATAGGTACCTCTCCAGCGGGAAGGTAAACGGCATTTCCATGCACTCTGGTTTCCATCGCGGTGTCCCGTTGCGGCAGAAGCGGTTTAGTCCCGCTGGCCACATGATCCGGAAAGCTGTCTGTGGACAAACGCCGGGTCCCTCAGCCTGAAAGTGAGATGAGCGCCACAACCCCATAGTCGCCTTTGACTGGACTGAACCATCTAGGGGTCCTTTACCTATTTTCTTCGTCAAGTTATTTGGAAGTTTATATCCCAATTTGTTAGCCAAGGGGAGGGGGAAATCCCAAACGAAACAGGTTACTCAACAAAACAAAACAAAACAAAACAAAACAAAACAGCATCTCTTTGTGGCTTTAAAGGTAAAGGACCCCTGACAGTTAAGTCCAGTTGAAAACGACTCTGGGGTTGCGGCGCTCATCTTGCTTTACAGGCCGAGGGAGCCGGCGTTTGTCTGCAGACAGTTTTTCCGGGTCATGTGTCCAGCATGACTAAGCCGCTTCTGGCGAAACCAGAGCAGCGCACGGAAACGCCGTTTACCTTCCCGCCGGAGCGGTACCTATTTATCTACTTGCACTTTGACGTGCTTTCGAACTGCTAGGTTGGCAGGAGCAGGGACTGAGCAACGGGAGCTCACCCCGTCGTGGGGATTCGAAACTCCGACCTTCCAATCAGCAAGCCCTAGGCTCAGAAGTTTAGACCACAGTGCCACCCGCGTCCCATAGCTAGGCATAGAGTACAGCTATTTATTTTTATTTGCTTGGGAACCACGTCAGGCAGAGAGTCCCGAAACCACTTTGAAATGCACCGGGCGGACACGTCCTAACAGATCCGTTGCTTGTGCTAATAAGATTCATGCTAAACTTTTATCTGTTGGAATCTCGCCCATAGAACTCTTGAACCAAGATATTATCGTAGCAAGGAAAATGATTAATCAAAGACTGGACGACATAGAGGGGCAGCATAATCTTATGCTTGGCAGGGGGCTATGTTCCCCGCGTCAGTTGGGAGTTATTTCTCCAACTCATGTGCCATCCTACCTATCATCCCTTTCTATTGCCAGTCATCGTTTTGCCTTTATCAAAGCACATTTTAATGTTTTCCCTTCGAATTCCCCTTTTCATAGATTTTCTAGGGTCCAAATCTCGGTTTTATGTTCCTGTGATAATAGATTGATCGAAACACTTCACCATATAGTATTTATACGTCCTTTATATTGTGTTGTCCGGAAGACCTTACTGTTACCATTAATCCACAAGTTGCCTGGGCACCCGGCAGATTTTCGCCTGGCCTTCTTATTGCAAGATACAGACCAGCATGTAACTTTACAAATGGCGAAAATTTTAACTTCCGTTTTGACATATAAACGACGTAATGGACTGCTGTGTGGAAGCTGAAAATTCCTTATAGTATCTGTTTCTAATTTGTACTCTTTTAAGTTTTTACTGATTCTAATTGTATTTGTTCTGGTTCGGTTGTTCTTATGAGCTTAAAGTTGAAATAAAGTGATTGATTGATTGATTGATTGATTGATTGATCCGTTGCTTGTGTTGGTTAGCTTTGCGTGAGGGAAGCGGAGAGCATCAGTTCAGACTCGCTGGTCTTTAGAGATGAACCTTCCAGCATCTGCACTCTGAACCTACTAGCACCTACTAGCCAAGAGGAGGACAAAGAGAGGAATATACTGCAAATTCTACAGGCCTGTGACCCAAAAGGTTGTGATGAGGAAGCTTCTATGAATAAGGAAGAGGAGGTCCAATCTTTGCAGAATCAAGAGTTGGAGCGGAAGTCATTGAAAAGCCAAACGTCAGAGCCAAAAGGTGGTGAAGAGGAGGTCCAATCTTTGCAGAATCAAGAGTTGGAGCGGAAGTCATTGAAAAGCCAAACGTCAGAGCCAAAAGGTGGTGAAGAGGAGGTCCAATCTTTGCAGAATCAAGAGTTGGACCGGAAGTCATTGAAAAGCCAAACGTCAGAGCCAAAAGGTGGTGAAGAGGAGGTCCAATCTTTGCAGAATCAAGAGTTGGAGCGGAAGTCATTGAAAAGCCAAACGTCATACGAGCCAAAAGGTGGTGAAGAGGAGGTCCAATCTTTGCAAAATCAAGAGTTGGAGCGGAAGTCATTGAAAAGCCAAACGTCAGAGCCAAAAGGTGGTGAAGAGGAGGTCCAATCTTTGCAGAATCAAGAGTTGGAGCGGAAGACATTGAAAAGCCAAACGTCAGAGCCAAAAGGTGGTGAAAAGGAGGTCCAATCTTTGCAGAATCAAGAGTTGGAGCGGAAGTCATTGAAAAGCCAAACGTCAGAGCCAAAAGGTGGTGAAGAGGAGGTCCAATCTTTGCAGAATCAAGAGTTGGAGCGGAAGTCATTGAAAAGCCAAACGTCAGAGCCAAAAGGTGGTGAAGAGGAGGTCCAATCTTTGCAGAATCAAGAGTTGGAGCGGAAGTCATTGAAAAGCCAAACGTCATACGAGCCAAAAGGTGGTGAAGAGGAGGTCCAATCTTTGCAGAATCAAGAATTGGAGCGGAAGTCATTGAAAAGCCAAACGTCATACGAGCCAAAAGGTGGTGAAGAGGAGGTCCAATCTTTGCAGAATCAAGAGTTGGAGCGGAAGTCATTGAAAAGCCAAACGTCAGAGCCAAAAGGTGGTGAAGAGGAGGTCCAATCTTTGCAGAATCAAGAGTTGGAGCGGAAGTCATTGAAAAGCTAAACGTCATACGAGCCAAAAGGTGGTGAAGAGGAGGTCCAATCTTTGCAGAATCAAGAGTTGGAGCGGAAGTCATTGAAAAGCCAAACGTCATACGAGCCAAAAGGTGGTGAAGAGGAGGTCCAATCTTTGCAGAATCAAGAGTTGGAGCGGAAGTCATTGAAAAGCCAAACGTCAGAGCCAAAAGGTGGTGAAGAGGAGGTCCAATCTTTGCAGAATCAAGAGTTGGAGCGGAAGTCATTGAAAAGCCAAACGTCAGAGCCAAAAGGTGGTGAAGAGGAGGTCCAATGTTTGCAGAATCAAGAGTTGGAGCGGAAGTCATTGAAAAGCCAAACGTCAGAGCCAAAAGGTGGTGAAGAGGAGGTCCAATCTTTGCAGAATCAAGAGTTGGAGCGGAAGTCATTGAAAAGCCAAACGTCAGAGCCAAAAGGTGGTGAAGAGGAGGTCCAATCTTTGCAGAATCAAGAGTTGGAGCGGAAGTCATTGAAAAGCCAAACGTCAGAGCCAAAAGGTGCTGAAGAGGAGGTCCAATCTTTGCAGAATCAAGAGTTGGAGCGGAAGTCATTGAAAAGCCAAACGTCAGAGCCAAAAAGTGGTGAAGAGGAGGTCCAATCTTTGCAGAATCAAGAGTTGGAGCGGAAGTCATTGAAAAGCCAAACGTCATACGAGCCAAAAGGTGGTGAAGAGGAGGTCCAATCTTTGCAAAATCAAGAGTTGGAGCGGAAGTCATTGAAAAGCCAAACGTCAGAGCCAAAAGGTGGTGAAGAGGAGGTCCAGTCTTTGCAGAATCAAGAGTTGGAGCGGAAGACATTGAAAAGCCAAACGTCAGAGCCAAAAGGTGGTGAAGAGGAGGTCCAATCTTTGCAGAATCAAGAGTTGGAGCGGAAGTCATTGAAAAGCCAAACGTCAGAGCCAAAAGGTGGTGAAGAGGAGGTCCAGTCTTTGCAGAATCAAGAGTTGGAGCGGAAGACATTGAAAAGCCAAACGTCAGAGCCAAAAGGTGGTGAAGAGGAGGTCCAATCTTTGCAGAATCAAGAGTTGGAGCGGAAGTCATTGAAAAGCCAAACGTCAGAGCCAAAAGTCGGAGACCGAGGGGTGGAGCATTGTGAAACTCCTGCAGACTTACAACCCAAAAGGCTGCAATGAGGATACACCTTCCAGGAAGGGGGAGGAAGCAGTCCAACTTTCTGGCAAAGTAGTGGAGGACACCCTGAAAATCCAGGACACCTACGATCCTAAAGGCTGCGATGATGAATCTTATACAGGTAAGGAGGAGAAGGTGTTCCGGCCTTCTGGAACACAGGAAGTGGAGAATGACGAAGCTCCTTCTAGGAAAGAGGAGATCCCACCTTCTGGCAAAGAGGAAGCAAAAGAGTCCACTACTGAAAAGCTACTGTACTGAAAATCCTGCAAGCTTACACACCTTCTTGCAAAATGGAGGCAAAGGGGTGGAACATACTGAAAACCTTGCAAGCTTATACACCAAAATTTGCTGATGATAGATGGGAAGAGATGGAGGAGGACATGGCACCTACTAGCTAAGAGGAGGACAAAGAGAGGAATATACTGCAAATTCTACAGGCCTATGACCCAAAAGGTTGCAACGAGGAAGGTTCTATGAATAAGGAAGAGGAGGTTCAACCTTCTGGCAAGTCGGAGACCGAGGGGGTGGAGCATTCTGAAACTCCAACAGTCTTACGACCCAAAAGATTGCGATGAGGATACACCTTCCAGGAAGGGGGAGGAAGCAGTCCAACTTTATGGCAAAGTAGTGGAGGACATCCTGAAAATCCAGGCGACTTACGACCCCCAAGGCTGCGATGATACGGGCAAGGAGAAGGTGTTCCGAACACCTGACAATGACAAGGTGCAGAATGACAAAACTCATTCTAGAGAAGAGGACTCTGGCCCAGAAGAGGCAAAGGACTGGACGATACTGAAAATGCTGCAAGCTTACACGCCAAAGGTGTCTGACAGTGAATCGTCTTCTGGCAGGGAGAAAGCAGAAGTGGTAGTGCCCCCACCTCCTCAAGGAGAGGTGAGGGAGTTGAACATACTGAAACTCCAACAGTCCTACGACCCAAAAGAGAGCGACGAAGACTCCTCCATCTGCAGAGAGGCCCAGCCTTCTGGCAAACCAGAAATGGAAGGCTGGAACATCATCAAAATCCAACAGGCCTATGACCCAAAGGGCAGCAATCATGGCAGAGAGTGAGTAGGAAAGCAGGCTGGGATCTCTCTCTCTCTCTCTCTCTCTCTCTCTCTCTCTCTCTCTCTCTCTCTCTCTCTCTCTCTCTCTGGATTATGGGATAGCTGATGATGATAGGCCTGGAACCAACTCTGCGTGTGGCCTTCTATATGCCAGTGTGGTGTAGTGGTTAAGAGCGGTAGACTCGTAATCCGGGGAACCGGGTTCGCATCCCCCCTCCTCCACATGCAGCTGCTGGGTGACCTTGGGCTAGTCCCACTTCTCTGAAGTCTCCCAGCCCCACTCAGCTCACAGAGTGTTTGTTGTGGGGGAGGAAGGGAAAGGAGAATGTAAGCCGCTTGGAGACTCCTTTGGGTAGTGATAAAGCAGGATATCAAATCCAAACTCTTCTTCTTCTCCTTTCCCTTCCTCCCCCACAACAAACACTTTATCACTACCTGAAGGAATCTCAAAGCAGCTCACATTCTCCTTTCCCTTCCTGCCCCACAACAAACCCTCTGTGAGGTGAGTGGGGCTGAGAGACTTCAGAGAAGTGGGACTAGCCCAAGGTCACCCAGCAGCTGCATGTGGAGGAGTGGAGACGCGAACCCGGTTCACCAGATTACGAGTCTACCGCTCTTAACCACTACACCACACTGCTGAATGTGAGCCGCTTTGAGACTCCTTTGGGTAGTGATAAAGCGGGATATCAAATCCAAACTCTTCTTCTTCTTCTTCTTCTTCTTCTTCTTCTTCTTCTTCTTCTTCCTTCTTCCTTCTTCCTTCTACCTCTATCTGTTTTTTTACCTTCAAGACCCCCCCCCCAAATACATCTAACAGTCTGGGAAAGGGATACTTTCTTGTTGTGTTGCCTCCCCACTTCTCCTTTCTCCCTACGGTTCCCCTCTTAAGAATAAAAGAAATACCAAATTGTGGAGTTGGAAAGGACCACAAGGTACCATTTGCATAGCTGTCAACCCTCCCTTTTTTTGCGGGAAACTCCCTTATTCCAATGCCGTTTCCCGCTGCACACACACGCACACACACACACACACACACACACACACACACACACACACAAACTGCTTTTTTTCTGGGGGGAGCAGGGGTACTCATGCCTCTAAACATTTTGTAAATCTTTGTACTTTTGTCCATTTACTGTATTTATTTTTCCCGATTTGAACTATAGAATGGTGATTTTCTTGAGTCAAAATGAGAGTACTCCTAAACATTGTTTTAGACAAAAAAGCTCCCTGTGTGTGTGTGCGCGTGCGTGCGTGTGTGTAGTGGCGTAGGAAGCATGTTGGCTGCCCGGGGCAGCGTTACCCCCCCCCGGGGACAGGGCGTCCTGATGCATGCGTTGTGACGTCACGACACACGTCAGGAGGGACTGCGCATGCCCGGAAATCTCGGAATTTCCAGGCATGCGCAGTCAATCCTGCCCGGCGCTGCTGCTCCCGCAACGACCGAGGGAGCGCAGGCCCGTGGGGCTGCCCCATTTGTCTTTAAAGTAGTACGGACGGGCGCGGGGCGGCGGGGCTTGGCTTGGGGGGTGGCGGGAGGGGCCGCCGAGTGTCACCCCCTCCCCTGGAACCTCGGGCGACCCGCCCCCTATGTCCCGCCCTTCCTACGCTACTCTCTCTCTGTGTGTAGGTAGATAGATAGATAGATAGATAGATAGATAGATAGATAGATATAGATAAAAAGGTAAAGGGACCCCTGACCATTAGGTCCAGTTGTGTCTGACTCTGGGGTTGCGGGTCTCATCTCGCTTTATTGGCCGAGAGCCGGCATACAGCTTCCGGGTCATGTGGCCAGCATGACAAAGCCGCTTCTGGCGAACCAGAGTAGCGCATGGAGACGCTGTTTACCTTCCCGCCGGAGCGGTACCTATTTATCTACTTGCACTTTGACGTGCTTTCGAACTGCTAGGTTGGCAGGAGCTGGGACCGAGCAATGGGAGCTCACCCTGTCGCGGGGATTCGAACCGCCGACCTTCTGATCAGCAAGCCCTAGGCTCTGTGGTTGAACCCACAGCACCACCTGGGTCCCTAGATAGATAGATAGATAGATAGATAGATAGATAGATAGATAGATAGATAGATAGATGATAGATAGATAGATAGAGAGAGAGAGAGAGAGAGAGAGAGAGAGATAGACAGACAGATAGATAGATAGATAGATGATAGATAGAGATAGATAGATAGAGAGAGAGAGAGAGAGAGAGAGAGAGAGAGAGAGAGAGAGAAATAGACAGATAGATCGATAGATAGATAGATAGATAGATCGATAGATCGATAGATTAAGGGATTGGGACTGCAGCGCTTTTCTCGTTAAGAAGCATAACCTTGTTTTTTGGTTGTTTGGAAACTGTGCAAACCAATCTCCCCACCCCTTATCCCTCAGCCTTCAGATACTACCATACACAACCCAAGCTGGTCGCCGGGCAAGAAAAACCCTCATACCACCAGTAGCATTCTGTGCGTCCCTGATGAGGCCATCAGGAGGATTTCCACCACGGTCAAGAGCAACAGCAATAACCGTACAACCTCTAGCACGAAGTTTTTAAGTGAGTACCAACCTGACTGGCAGGCGAGCGAAGGCGGGGAGCCGGTAAGCTGCTTCTCTGAGAGGGGCTCGCGGGAGAGGAAGGTGACACGATGTGCTTTCCCCGCAGCCACAGAAGCTCAGTCGAGATTCGAAAGGCAGGCTGCGGAGGAGGAGGAGCCGCTGGGCAACAACGAGAACGAGCTTGTGATGCAGACGATATCAGATTTTGAGATGTTCCCAGGAATGCAAAATAGCTTTTCTCAAGAGGGAGCAGGGAGTGGGCTGCGATATTCTTCCGAAGACCAACTTGCCGCTTACAGGACTTCCCATAATAAGATAACGTCCCACCAGGAGTTGCCAGAGGTGGTACGTTGTTGTTGTTGTTGTTGTTTTAAATCAGCTAGGTGGGGACCAGGTAGAGATGTGGTTTGGTTCACATTTATAGGAATGGTATGCAGGATGAGACCCTCCCTGCCCGCAGTCTGTCTCACTAGAGTAGTGCATGCTCTGGTTATCTCCCGCTTGGACTACTGCAATGCGCTCTACGTGGGGCTACCTTTGAAGGTGACCCAGAAACTACAGCTAAGCCAGGATTCAGCTGCCAGACTGGTGACGTGAGAGCGGCCGCCAAGACCATATAACACCAGTCCTAAAGGAGATACGCTGGCTCCCACTATGTTTCTGAGCACAGGTCAAAGTGTTGGCGCTGACCTTTGAAGCCCTAAACGGCCTCAGCCCAGTATACCTGAAGGAGCGTCTCCACCCCCACCGTTCAGCCCGGACACTGAGGTCCAGCTCCGAGGGCCTTCTGGCGGTTCCCTCACTGCGAGAAGCAAGGTTACAGGGAACCAGGCAGGGGGACTTCTCGGTAGTGGCTCCTGCCCTATGGAATGCCCTCCCGTCAGATGTCAAGGAAATAAACAATCTTAGAAGACATCTGGGGATGCGGTCTAAACCACAGAGCCTAGGGCTTGCTGATCAGAAGGTCGGTGGTTCGAATCCCCACGATGGGGTGAGCTCCCATTGTTCAGTCCCTGCTCCTGACCATTAGGTCCAGTTGTGACCGACTCTGGGGTTGCGGCGCTCATCTCGCATTATTGGCCGAGGGAGCCGGCATAGAGCTCCCAGGTCATGTGGCCAGCAGGACTAAGCCGCTTCTGGCGAACCAGAGCAACGCACGAAAACACCATTTCCCTTCCCGCCAGAGCGGTACCTATTTATCTACTTGCACTTTGACGTGCTTTTGAACTGCTAGGTGGGCAGGAGCTGGGACCGAGCAACGGGAGCTCACCCCGTCGCGGGGATTCGAACCGCCAACCTTCTGATCGGCAAGCCCTAGGCTCTGTGGTTTAACCCACAGCGCCACCCGCGTCCAAATCTGAGCCCCATATAACTGCAGCGTCTTGCGCCTCCTATCTGCATGATTTTCTCAGCTGATGCTAGCATGAAGGAAGAAGAGCGCGACACGTCGAAAGACGACCTCTGCAAGGAGGGTTGCTTCGTGAGGATGAACTTCCTTTCTACCCAGCTGAGAAACCGGGCCTTCAGGTTTGTGCTGCACCGGCTGAAAGCGACCCGCCACAACACCAACGAACAGCTCACGCGGCTCGATAAGGTGTTGAACATGGTAAGTGAGGCCGGACACCGGGCAGAAGCGGCTCGCTGAGAATTCTCCACAGTTCAGAACTCTCCGCCGTTAACGGGTGTGCTCCAAAGATTTCCCAAGTTGTTGTCATTTCCGAGCACAATTCAAAGTGTTGGTGCTGACCTTGAAAGCCCTAAACGGCCTCGGTCCTGTATACCTGAAGGAGCGTCTCCACCCCCACCGTTCAGCCCGGACACTGAGGTCCAGCGCCGAGGGCCTTCTGGCGGTTCCCTCCCTGTGAGAAGCCAAGCTACAGGGAACCAGGCAGAGGGCCTTCTCGGTGGTGGCGCCCGCCCTGTGGAACGCCCTCCCAGCAGAGGTCAAAGAGATAAACAACTACATGACCTTTAGAAAACACTTGAATGCAGCCCTGTTTGGGGAAGTTTTTAACCTGTGATATTTTAATGTATTTTAATGTTCTGTTGGAAGCAGCCCAGAGTGGCTGGGGAAACCCAGCCAGATGGGCGGGGTATAAATAATAAATTATTATTATTATTATTATTATTATTATTATTATTTATAAAGCAGTAACCTCCTCTCTCTCTTTCTCTCTCTCTCAATTTCTCCCCCTCAGATAGATCACTCCCTTATCCCGAGCCCGGGCCCTTCCAGCTTCCAAAAGGTCTCCGAAAGCTTGTCAAACGTTTGGCAGCAATGGAATACTACGCCGGAGACCCCCTCCCAGAAGCAGCCGCCCAGGGTCGTCAAGAAGTCCTTCTCATTAATGCCTGAGGTATCTTGGTGAGGAACGGAGGTGTCCAAGGGCAAATTGGCCAACGGGTTGCCGTCCGCGGAAACAGCCCTTCTAGCGAGGGGGAAGCTGAGAAGAACTATAAACCTCAGACTCATAGCTGTCAACTTTGGGATTGAAAATCAGGGATGCCGCGAGGGCGGTGCAATGGCACCAAGTAGCCTCGCCACCCTGCGCTCCAGAGGCTGCGCGCGAACGGCTGAGCGAAAGAGCGAGCACGTAGACGGCAGGCAGGCTGTCTGTCTGGTTGGGCGTGAGGGTCTGGCTGCACAAGGCATGCAAGCTCCGCCCCCAGTCCGTCTCAGGCTCCTTATTGGCAGCCGAGCAACGCAGCTGAGGAGCCTCCCTGGCCGGCAGGGAGGGAGAGGAGCTGCTTCCTTTGAAGTCCGGGAAATTGAAGGGCAAGCCGCCTTCCTGAGATATAAGGGGCGGAGCCTGAGAATGAAGGGTCAGTCAAAGGGGAGAGCCTGCTTTGAGACTCCTTCGGGGAGTGATAAAGCGGGATATCAAATCCAAACTCTTCTTCTTCTTGTTGTTTCAGTCCTGGGCATCTGCTGGTAGCCCTGGGGACAAGCCCTGCCTCTGAAACCCCTGTCAGCCAGTAGTTAGAGATCATGGGCAGGGCTGGCGCGTCCATTAAGGTGAACTAGGCAGTTGCCTACGGCGCCAAAATGGAGGGGGCGCTGGCCAGCCTGCCCCCCGCCCCCGCCCGGTGCCGCCCCAACCAGCAGCGGAGCAAGCAGCTTGGGCGAAAACCGCGGCGGCGGGGGTGCCAAAATGGAGGGGGCGCTGGCCAGCCTGCCCCTCTCCCCCTCGCCGCCGCCTGGTGCCGCCCCAACCAGCAGTGAAAACCGCGGCGGCGCGGGGCGCCCAGCAGGGCAGCGGGCGGGGCACCGTACGTCATGCACAATGACGTCACGTGGCCCACCCCCTCGCCTAGGGCGCCAAAATCCGTGGCACCGGTCCTGATCATGGGTGTGCAGTTATCATAGAATCGTAGAGTTGGAACACACCCCAAGGGTCATCTGGTCCAACCCCCTGCAATGCGGGAATCTCAGCTAAAGCATCCGTGACAGATGGCCACCCAACCTCCAAGGAAGGAGAGTTCACCACCTTCCATCCCATGGTCAAACAGCTCTTACCGTCAGAAAGCCAGTGTGGTGTAGTGGTTAAGAGCAGTAGACTCGTAATCTGGTGAACCGGGTTTGATTCCCTGCTCCTCCACATGCAGCTGCTGGGTGACCTTGGGCTAGTCCCACTTCTCTGAAGTCTCTCAGCCCCACTCACCCCACAGAGGGTTTGTTGTGGGGCAGGAAGGGAAAGGAGAATGTGAGCCGCTTGGAGACTCCTTAGGGTAGTGATAAAGCGGGATATCAAATCCAAACTCTTCTTCTTATCTCTGTGGCTGCGATCTCCTGTGTGATGTGGAGGCCATTAGGCCGTTGTATACACATGCATCCTCTGTCCGTTTCCCACCCACCGCATGGCTCCACACACTGGCAACCCACGCTATGCCACTGGCCTTAGGTGACGTTCTCACTGTTCCTCCTATCAGTGTTGTTTTAATAAAGGTTCTGGTCTCCTTTTTTACTCCTTTGCCTGTTCCTCGACCCCTCACTGGCACAAAGGAGCCTTTGAGCAGAGTTTCTTTGCAGAGTACTGCTTTTATTCTTAAAAGAGTCTTTGTCTTCCAACACGACTAACAGCTATTACACACACCAACACTACCAGCTGTCTCCAACCAACCAACCCACCAACACCCATACTAACATTTAACCACCTTATATACATAGGTGGGCAATAGCATGAGTCATCGTAGGCTGCTGACTCACGCTGACTTTCTTCTTTGGGCATTAAAGAAACAGCAGCCAATTTTTAGCCGTGACACCTCCATGGCGGACTGTCGCTCCACTTAAAAAGGGCTCTATCTATCCTCTTTCAGCAACTGGAGATGAAAGCTTTGACCATGACCCGAGTCCTGGCCGACGAGTTGCACACAACCTACCGCAATCTCCTGCCGCATGTTGCCGAGCTGCCCGCTCACCTCCAGGAAAAAGTGACTCGGGTCTACCACAGCATGGAAGATCTCCACTCTCATTTGACCGCCGTCTCCTCCCTCAGGGACCTGCCAACCTACCTGCTCCTACAGAGCCGAGATAGAATCACCTCCGCCCGGGAGAACCTGGACGAGCTGCTAGAATTCATGGTCCAAAGCCAGGCTGCCCGGTGGCTGTCCCAACCGAGCACTTCCAGGACAGGGGTTGCATTGCCGTCGGCTGGGGTCAGGCCGCTGATAACGGGGAACGCCGAAGGGGAAGAAGAAGGGTCCACGTCCCGGCGACGTTCGCCACCTCGGCCGCCGCCTTCGAAAGATCCCCAGCTCTAAAACCAGATGAAGAGTGTTCCTCTATGGAACTGAAGCTTTGGGTTACTACAGCTCCAGCTGCGGGCTACTACAGCCCCGGTTCCGTAACCCCACGGAAGCCAACTTTGCCAGTGCCATCCTCCGCCTGTGATGCAGGCAACTGATCCCACTGCATTAAAGGTCTCTCCGAAACAAGACTGCGCTTGCGTGCTCCTTTGGAAAAAGTTCTGTGCTCTCAGTGTGGCGTCGGGGGTCTCGTCAGCTCAGGTGGGAGGCAGGTGCAAGCGAAAGGAGAGGGTCAATATGTGCTGAGGGATGGGAGGTGCCTGGTCAATCTATTGGGGTCGGTGATGTCCAGGCCAAACTCAGCTAAAGGTAAAGGGTCCAGTCGTGTCCGACTCTGGGGTTGCGGCGCTCATCTCTCTTTACTGGCCGAGGGAGCTGGAGTACAGTTTCCGGGTCGTGTGGCCAGCATGACAAAGCCGCTTCTGGCGAACCAGAGCAGCGCATGGAAACGCCGTTTACCTTCCCGCCAGAGTGGTTCCTATTTATCTCCTTGCACTTTGACGTGCTTTCAAACTGCTAGGTTGGCAGGAGCTGGGACCGAGCAACGGGAGCTCACCCCGTCGCGAGGATTCGAACCGCCGACCTTCTGATCAGCAAGCCCTAGGTTCTGTGGTTTAACCCAGTGGTCCTCAACCCCCGGTCCGCGGCCCGGTACCGGTCCGTGGATCAAATGGTACCGGGCCGCCCAAGGAACATTAAATTATTTCAATTTTATTTACTGTGGTGTTAAAATGTTAAATCACTTTATATTCATTTTTGGGTGTAACTGTATTTTATTTTGAAGGCATGTTTAAATACAATTAAATAAAAATTATGACATCAAAACAATCAAAAATATAAACAATCAATGTCCCCCCCCTCAGTGGGCCACGGTAAAATTATCAAACGTTGACCGGTCCACGACGATAAAAAGGTTGGGGAGCACTGGTTTAACCCACAGCGCCACCTGGGTCCCTGTTAAACTCAGCTAGCCTCCTCTAGCAGCTCCTGCAATATCACCCCTTGGTCATACGATGGTGCTGCCATGAGGCACCATCTGTCCATTGGTTTCTTATCTTTCCCATTTCTAAGTTCAACTTCTCCACGTTTCTGCATCGTTTTTATTTTTTTTACAAAGTAATAATCATAAATATATAAGAATAAGAATGTGCAGCCCACCATTGAGACCCTTCTGTAGCAGCAGCAAGACGCCTACACCTTAGCTCAGTGAAGCTGAGTTTATTGAAAGAACACATTCCAAATGAAAGTCCTCCCTCTTCTTTTGGTGGGCATCTCCTTAGGTTCCCGTAGGGATTTCCTGAAATTGGACTATATCCAAACACACTTTCTTAGAGCCATCCTTAGGATCCCCCCCTCGGTGGCGGGCGCGGTTATGAGAATCATAGAATCCTAGAGTTGGAAGAGACCCCAAGGGCCATCCAGTCCAGCCCCTGCCAAGCAGGAAACACCATCCAAGCATTCCTGACAGGTGGCTGTCAAGCCTCTGCTTAAAGACCTCCAAAGAAGGAGACTCCACCACACTCCCAATTCATTATTAATTATCCCCCTTTTCTTCCTAATGCCTCAACAAACGGAACTGATTTGTAAAAATGTTACAAGGAAAAAATACGAGAGAGACATTGCACATAGTTTTGTAAATCAATAAAATCTGTAATTTAAAAAAAGAAATCGTTATGAATTATTTTCTAATTTACAAGTCCATCCTCCATTCTGTTATGGCATCCCCGAGTTCTGTGCAAAAAGGCACTTTGAACTAACCTGAGCTTTCGCTTCCACTACAAAAGCTGAAAGCTGTTTATCAGCGTCGCTTCGCTGAGTTTTGCAAGGGAGAAGTTAGACTAGTCCATGGGCGTTTCGTGATATCATTGCAAATTGATCAGCAATAACTTTCATAGAATCCTAGAGTTGGAAGAGACCCCAAGGGCCATCCAGTCCAACCCCCTGCCAAGCAGGAAACACCATCCAAGCATTCCTGACAGGTGGCTGTCAAGCCTCTGCTTCAAGACCTCCAAAGAAGGAGACTCCACCACACTCCTTGGCAGCAAATTCCACGGTCGAACAGCTCTTACTGTCAGGAAGTTCTTCCTAATGTTTAGGTGGAATCTTCTTTCTTGTAGTTTGAATCCATTGCTCCGTGTCCGCTTCTCTGGAGCAGCAGAAAACAACCTTTCTCCCTCCTCTATATGACATCCCTTTTTATATATGAGGTGGGCTGGCAAGCTTTATGATATGTGGCCTTGAAGACGAAGTTTTGGCTATGGCTCCAGCTTTGTTTTAACCCAGTGGGCATCGCCCCCTTGACATTGAGGGATGATTTCCAGTCATCGTGGGAAAGGGAGGTCATAAAAGAGGTGCAGTCCTGTGGATCGTCACACCTCTACCTGGAGTCCATGACGTAGAATCAAGCTAGAACCGCAATCTCCCGGAGATGGAGCGATATTGCCAGACCAGAGGACATAGCTCAAGTGAAACCAGGGATGTTCCTAGGGGACCAGATATATCAAACGACACCAGCCCCCTATCTCGCGGAAATCCACTATGTGGAATACCGCAGACTTCTTACAGCGGCTAGACTGAACGCCCTTGACTCCGCGGTCTTGTGGGGAAGGTACAAGGGAGTTCCATACGCCCAGAGAACCTGTGGTTGAGTCTACCCAACATATCCTTCTGTCTTGTCCTCTCTATGCAAAACTTAGGCAAAACCTTATAACTCCACTTTTACATCAATCTAGCTTTCTACCCAGAGAAAGACAGGTTTTATATTTACTGAATAATATTGCTAGAAACACAGCCTACCTGGTGGCTAAATTTCTTTTTTTAGCTTCTAAGCGTCGCAAGATTTTAATTGATTGTATCGATATGGGGCTATCTGTTTAGTTCCATTCTATTGTGGATTATGTTTCCTTTTTCCAAAGTTCTCTCAGATGCTTTTAATTCTGTATAAATGTATTCTTCTGACTGACGGTCGAATAAAAGAATGATGATGATAAAGAACACAAAGAAAACAACCAAGCCTTCAGACTGGAGCTCCCTGCTTCTGACGTCTCTTAAGTGACGTCAACGTCCCCTTCTCTTGTAACCCACCCCTCCTACGCTGCTGCACGCTGAGGGGTGGGGTATCAGCCTCTGAAGAACTATATTCCGACACGTCCTGTGTCTCTCTGAGCTGAACACTCTCTCCTGCCCTCTCCGCTGACGCTCTCTTATCAATCCTCCCTTCCAGGTCTGGGCTGTCAGACAGCTGTGAGTGCTCACTAGTTTGTGTTAGTTTGGTTAGTTAGTTTGGGACTAGCCCAAGGTCACCCAGCAGCTGCATGTGGAGGAAGGGGGGAGCGAACCCGGTTCCCCAGATTACGAGTCTACCGCTCTTAAGCACTACACCACACTGATAATAAAACCTTGCAGTCTAGATCCGCTTTCTGAAGCAATGATGGTTTCCCCCCTTCCTCCTTAGGGTTCCTGTGAGGTAGAGGCCCTGTAGCAAGTGAGCCAACGCCAGCCATCTATGACATCACCCAGCTTGACAACAGCTGCATGGAATTCTGGGAGTATCCTGAGCCCCAAGATCCTATGGAACGAGGGAAGATGCTGCCATGAACCCTGGGCTCTTTCTAGCCCACCCTGCCAGGCCAGAGACCGGAGACCATGGCTAAGGGTGAGTGTTAAGGAAGCGAGAGAGATCGGGGCCCTCTTTTGCATTGCTGTTTCGGAAACGGAAGGACGTCAGCAGTGCAACATTCGCCCCTCGATGTGTCGCCTCCGTACCATACATTAAAAGCACATGACAGGTCATCCCCACTGGCCCTTGCGAGAACAGGAAACGGCATTGGAATAAGGGAGTTTCCCGCAAAAAAGGGGAGGGTTGACAGCTATGGTGGGAGGCGAAGACAAGAGCTGGGCATACCACGTCCAACGTCTCGTGGAGCTGACTGATGCTCGCTTGGGTACTGCGTCTCGCAATGCGCAACTTGCTCAGCGCCATCATGTAGGCCCTTTGACGGAGTTTGCTGGACAGATCGTTGATCCTCACAAGGCAGCCTTGCATCCCATGGTCTATGGACGTGTCTTCTATCTCCGCGACAGCTTTCTTCAGATTTCCTGCACCGAGTCGGGAGTGGCGAGGGGTTTGGGGGGGAAGCAGAGAGAGATTGAGGAACCAGAGCACAAAAAGGGAGGGTTGACAGCTATGCTGTCATATCTTTGGTCATAAATTTAAGAAAGGAATGAATAAATAAATAATTTCATTTCTCTTTCGTCCTCTCTTTGGAAACCCCACCCTGGATGACAACCAACGGATGGCAGTACCAGACAGAGACCAGGTACTTTGGGGGCACAGCATCTTAAAAAAACCATTGTAAACAGTTAGAATCATTAGTAGGATTGGAATATCACTTGTAGTTTAATGGTGAATTTTGGACACAGTGGAGATGTAAAAGATATGGATTATTATAAAAGACTAGTTGAAGGTAGCCCGTTACAATAACGGGCGCTAGAGGAGGAGGAGGAGGCGGCGGCAGAGGCGGGTAGGCCTCGGGTGAAGCCGGGGGC
This sequence comes from Darevskia nairensis, assembly GCA_034642065.1. Classification (NCBI taxonomy): domain Eukaryota; kingdom Metazoa; phylum Chordata; class Lepidosauria; order Squamata; family Lacertidae; genus Darevskia; species Darevskia nairensis. Next base: position 291,376 of record JAWWNI010000751.1, on the reverse strand, counting down.
TCGCGTGATCGGCGCGGCCGGGGGAGAGAAGGAGCGTGGTGGCGGCGGCCAGAGGAGGAGGAGGAGGCTCCGTGCAAGGCGGCGGCGCTGCCCCAAGTGACACCGCGCGTGCGCCGCCGCTGCCTCCCGGACACGCCCCCCCCTCCGGCCGCTCCAATGCCTGCGTCCCTGTTGGGGGGGGAAGTAGAGCTCTCCAATCCGTGCGTCCCTGTGGGACATGCGCACTCGCGCAGTTCCGCTGACACACAGTGGATGCAGGGACACTTGAACATTACTATATGTGATGCAGGAGGAAATGATAAGCAATAGGGGGAGGGAATTCCAGGAGATTCTTCGGAATCTCGTTTCTATGTTGTATGTTGAATGTGACTGTAAAATCGTAATTTGAAAAACCAAATAATTATTATTATTATTATTATTATTATTATTATTTTAAAAAGTTAAAAAGCAGATAAAAGCAGTTACTGAAACATTCGGGGGGGGGGGAGGCAACCAACATTGAGGAGGAGGATTAAAATCAACAGAAACAGCAGTCCCATGTTTCAAATTTTATTGCGGTCATAGACCAGCATTTAAAATCTGAATAGTGCTCTACAGAGCTAAAGGAGATTAAAACGCAGAATGAATATAGCAGTCTGAAAATTTGAAAGGGGCTAAAAATATCCAAGAGGAGGGTCCAGCTTGCATTTTCCCAGCTTCTGCTCGAGGTCTTGATCCCATTCCCGAACAGAAGAGCTGCTACCCACAGCCCAACACCAAGTTCAATACTCCGCTGACTGGTTTGTTCTGGGAGGGTAGACTGTGCCTGCAAATCTGCGTGCAGAATCTAGCTACCATCCGGGTTATCTTTTGATCTTTGCCTAGTAAAAGGGCCTTGAGTTTAGTCTTATCTGGAAGGTCAGCTAACCTCTCCAATAGGGGGGCAATGATGTCGCTGCGCCCCTTGTCATAAAAGGGGCATCTAAAGAATAGATGCTCGGGGCTACCTACTTCCCCCAGTGGGCAGGAGCAGAGTCTCTGGTTGTATGGGATCTCCATGTTAATTTAGTTTTGTGTTACTTGGAAGTTTATATCCTCAACTCGTTAGCCAAGAGGAGGAGGAAATCCCAAGAGAAACAGGTTGCTCCACAAACCAAAAATAGCGTTTCTTTGTTACTTTAGTTGGGCCTAATGAAGTTAGGTTACAGTTACATTTGTTAACGGGGTCGCGGGTGGCGCTGTGGTCTAAAGCAGTGAGCCTCTTGGGCTTGCCGATCGGAAGATCGGCGGTTCGAATCCCCGTGATGTCCCAGCTCCTGCCAACCTAGCAGTTCGAAAGCATGAAGTGCAAGTAGATAAATAGGTACCTCTCCAGTGGGAAGGTAAACGGCGTTTCCATGCACTCTGGTTTCCGTCGCGGTGTCCCGTTGCGGCAGAAGCGGTTTAGTCCCGCTGGCCACATGACCCGGAAAGCTGTCTGTGGACAAACGCCGGGTCCCTCAGCCTGAAAGTGAGATGAGCGCCGCAACCCCATAGTCGCCTTTGACTGGACTGAACCATCTAGGGGTCCTTTACCTATTTTCTTCGTCAAGTTATTTGGAAGTTTATATCCCAATTTGTTAGCCCAAGGGGAGGGGGAAATCCCAAACGAAACAGGTTACTCAACAAAACAAAACAAAACAGCATCTCTTTGTGGCTTTAAAGGTAAAGGTAAAGGACACCTGACAGTTAAGTCCAGTTGAAAACGACTCTGGGGTTGCGGCGCTCATCTTGCTTTACAGGCCGAGGGAGCTGGTGTTTGTCTGCAGACAGTTTTTCCGGGTCATGTGTCCAGCATGACTAAGCCGCTTCTGGCGAAACCAGAGCAGCGCACGGAAACGCCGTTTACCTTCCCGCCGGAGCGGTACCTATTTATCTACTTGCACTTTGACGTGCTTTCGAACTGCTAGGTTGGCAGGAGCAGGGACCGAGCAACGGGAGCTCACCCCGTCGCGGGGATTCGAAACTCCGACCTTCTGATCAGCAAGCCCTAGGCTCAGAAGTTTAGACCACAGCGCCACCTGTGTCCCATAGCTAGGCATAGAGTACAGCTATTTATTTTTATTTGCTTGGGAACCACGTCAGGCAGAGAGTCCCGAAACCACTTTGAAATGCACCGTGCGGACACGTCTTAACAGATCCGTTGCTTGTGCCAATAAGGTTCATGCTAAACTTTTATCTATTGGAATCTCGCCCATAGAACTCTTGAACCAAGATCTTACCTTAGCAAGGAAAATTTTTAATCAAAGACTGGACGACATAGAGGGGCAGCGTGATCTTATGCTTGGCGGGGGGCTATGTTCCCCGCGTCAGTTGGGAGTTATTTCTCCAACTCATGTGCCATTCTACCTATCATCCCTTTCTATTGCCAGTCATCGTTTCGCCTTTATCAAAGCACGTTTTAATGTTTTCCCTTCGAATTCCCTTTTTCATAGATTTTCTAGGGTCCAAATCTTGGTTTTATGTTCCTGTGATAATAGAGCGATCGAAACACTTCACCATATAGTATTTATACGTCCTTTATATTGTGTTGTCCGGAAGACCTTACTGTTACCATTAATCCACAAGTTGCCTGGGCACCCGGCAGATTTTCGCCTGGCCTTCTTATTGCAAGATACAGACCAGCATGTAACTTTACAAATGGCGAAAATTTTAACTTCCGTTTTGACATAAAAACGACGTAATGGACTGCTGTGTGGAAGCTGAAAATTCCTTATAGTATCTATTTCTAATTTGTACTCTTTTAAGTTTTTATTGGTTCCAATTTTTAAAGTCAAATTGTGCTGTGTATTTGTTCTAGTTCGGTTGTTCTTATGAGCTTAAAGCTGAAATAAAGTGATTGATTGATTGATTGATCCGTTGCTTGTGTTGGTTAGCTTTGCGAGAAGGAAGCGGAGAGCATCAGTTCAGACTCGCTGTGCTTCAGAGATGAACCTTCCAGCATCTGCACTCTGAACAAAGAAGAGATGGAGGAACAGTGTGAGTAAGGGGAAGGGGGGCAACATGCAAGGCGAGAGCCACCAGGGTCGGTTGGGAGCCTCCCCAATTCACAATCCTCTGCGGCAGCCGCTCTCCAGAGTTGCCAGATCTGGCATGGGCAGGATCTTCTGGATCGGGCCCAAGGCACAGCTGCTGCAACATCTTAACAGCCAACCATGTCCAGAGGAGGGCAACCAAAATGGTCAAAGGCCTGGAAACGATGCCTTATGAGGAACGGCTTAGGGAGCTGGGTATGTTTAGCCTGGAGAAGAGAAGGTTCAGGGGTGATAGGATAGCCATGTTCCAATATATAAAAGGATGTCATATAGAGGAGGGGGAAAGGTTGTTTTCTGCTGCTCCAGAGAAGCGGACATGGAGCAATGGATTCCAACTACAAGAAAGAAGATTCCACCTAAACATTAGGAAGAACTTCCTGACAGTAAGAGCTGTTCGACAGTGGGATTTGCTGCCAAGGAGTGTGGTGGAGTCTCCTTCTTTGGAGGTCTTTAAGCAGAGGCTTGACAGCCACCTGTCAGGAATGCTTGGCTGGTGTTTCCTGCTTGGCAGGGGGTTGGGCTGGATGGCCCTTGGGGTCTCTTCCAACTCTAGGATTCTAACCAAATGCCTATGGGAACATGAAGTCTTAGTGGTTTCCCACGAGGCAAGACACAGCGGCAACAGCAATAACCTTTATTGAACTACATAACTGGCAAACCTGGGCAAAGGAACTGCTTCTATACATTCCTGCCATGGCCCTGGCTGACTCCACCAAAGAGTCGCATCACGCAGCCCTTTGTAGTTTTGCCTCTTCTTGTTTGTCTTGTTCTATCTTTTGCTGCCATGCTGCACTGCAGGAGAGCAGCCGTTCTGTTGTCGTAATGCACTGACGGCCAAACTCTGCCCTTCTGCTGTTTTGGGGGACTACAACTCCCACCATCCCTAGCTAGCAGGACCAGTGGTCAGGGATCATAGAATCCTAGAGTTGGAAGAGACCCCAAGGGCCATCCAGTCCAACCCCCTGCCAAGCAGGAACACCATCAAAGCATTCTTGACAGATGGCTGTCAAGCCTCTGCTTAAAGACCTCCAAAGAAGGAGACTCCACCACCCTCCTTGGCAGCAAATTCCACTGTCAAACAGCTCTTACTGTCAGGAAGTTCTTCCTAATGTTTAGGGGGAATCTTCTTTCTTGTAGTTTGAATCCATTGCTCCGTGTCCACTTCTCTGGAGCAGCAGAAAACAACCTTTCTCCCTCCTCTATATGACATCCTTTTATATATTTGAACATGGCTATCGTATCACCCCTGAACCTTCTCTTCTCCAGGCTAAACATACCCAGCTCCCTAAGCCGTTCCTCATAAGGCATCGTTTCCAGGCCTTTGACCATTTTGGTTGCCCTCCTCTGGACACGTTCCAGCTTGTCAGTATCCTTCTTGAACTGTGGTGCCCAGAATTGGACACAGTATGGGAACTGTAGGGATGATGGGAACTGAAGTCGCAAAACAGCTGGAGGGCCGAGTTTCGCCATCGCTGTCTTAATTGGATTTTGCTGTCTGCCGGCTCTCAGCCAGCAGCACATGAGTTCAGTCTCCCTATGAGATGAGCTCAGGCGGTTTCTTTATGAAACTACCAAGTACGGCATTCCTTTCAGGGATCGAACTGAGAGTAAACCTTACTCAAAAAGACTCTCGTGTCTTTATTCTTTTAGGAGAGATTAAAGGAGACGCCCGGAAATACAGTGGCACCCCGGGATGCGCACTCCAATTCGTTCCAGGGTGCCGTTCGCACCCCAAACAGTGCGCAACCTAGGCGGCACTTTTGCGCATGCACAAGAGAGATTTCGTGCTTCTGCGCATGCGCGAACTGAGCAGAACGCTTCTGCGCATCCACGGACCACGCGCACATGCGCAGAAGCGTCCGCGCTCCATGTTGCACTTCCGCCTTTGCGGAGTATGTAACCCCAACATACGCAACACAGGGTAAGACTGTAATATTAACTAAGACAGGCATGCCCAAACTCGGCCCTCCAGATGTTTTGGGACTACAACTCCCATCATCCCTGACCACTGGTCCTGTTAGCTAGGTATGATGGGAGTTGTACTCCCAAAACATCTGGCGGGCCAAGTTTGAGGATGCCTGAATTCAAACGAATCTGCAATCTAGCTTCCAGCTATATTAAGGGGAATCTGCTCTGCTATATCACTCGCTAGCAGATAATAATTATTCAGTATATCCTCTGCTTCTATCCTTAAAATTCCCACGGGATCGAACAAGTATGGGAAGCCTCCTGGCTCAAGTCCGTCCAAACTTTTTCTTGCCTTCCGTTGCTTTTTCAAATGCCTTTCTTCATTAACGAAATGCTCACAACCATACATTGAAAGCACACAGCTTTCGCCCCAAAGAATCCGGGGGGATCTAGCCGTACATAAAATAAAATATTCCTCAGTAGTTACCGTATTTTTCGCTCCATAAGACACACTTTTTTTCCTCCTAAAAAGTAAGGGGAAATGTCTGTGCGTCTTATGGAGCGAATGTGTGGTCCCTGGAGCTGAACTGCCCAGGGGCAAAAGCAGACCGTGCTTTTTTTAAAAAAAAGAGAGAGAGAAGGGGGTGTTGAAAGGAAGCCCCCTGAGCAGCTGCTCAGCAAACGATCGGGGAGAGAGATAAGGGAGAGCGATCCCAGCCCCACCCCCTTAAAGAGGGAGGCTGTTTCCCCAGCGACATGGGACTGGCTGATTAGATTATCTGTCTGGAAACTGTAGAAATGACTCCCTTTCCTGAAGCTGCAGGACTGTGAGTTAAACCCCATAAAACAGGGTTTTTTCCCTTTGCAAAGTAAGCTCAACAACTTGGAGCTGATCCTCAAAAAATGGGGCTTTTCTCCTTTGCAAAAGAAGCTGCAGAAATTTGAGCTGATCCTCAAAAAATGGGGCTTTCCTCCTTTGCAAAAGAAGCTGCAGAAATTTGAGCTGACCCTCAAAAAATGGGGCTTTTCTCCTTTGCAAAAGAAGCTGCAGAAATTTGAGCTGATCCTAAAAAAAATGGGGCTTTCCCCCTCTAAAAACGTCCTATGGTCAGGTGCACCTTATAGAGCGAAAAATACGGTAATTCTCACATGTGCTCAGGCAACTAAACCCCAGATTTCTCCCACCCCACACCCCCAACCCCAGTACTCTCATCACCTTCCAGGAGCACGACCAGAGATGTAGAACTGGAAGAGTTTGTCGAGGGGATGGACCAAGGATTGAATACTGACGAGCCATCTCCAGAAGTGTCTTTCATCATCCCAGAAGTAGTAACGGAGAATCTTTCGGAGACCGATCTCGCAGAGCACGATCATCCGCATACCCCTCCCCCTTCGCTGGAGGGGGTTTTCCTGGCGGAACAACCCAATTTCGCAATAGAGTCGGTACGTTGACCCTGCAGGACACTTGCGCCAAGGAGCCAAATCATCATCATCATCATATTGCCAGACATGAGGACATATCTCAAGTGAAATAATAGCATCAAATAAGTCGCTAGCTTTTCATCAGAATTGGAGTAAGATTTAACTACCGGTCCAGCGCGGGTGGCGCTGTGGTCTAAACCACAGAGCCTAGGGCTTGCCGATCAGAAGGTTCCCCTTTCTCCTCCACCCCCAGCCCTTTGCTGGTAATGAGCTTGCACTTGAATAAAACCAATTTCAGGACTGAGCAGGAGGGCTAGGAGCAGTCTGGGAGCAAAGCACATCTTGCTTCAAAACCCAGACGCAGCTGTTTGCTGTGTATCACTCCCCTTGCCATATCTGCCCCGTCTCACGCAGCGATAATCCCGACAGACAGGACACTCTCCCCTTTGCTTTGCTGGGGTGGAGGGGGCTGGGGGGGTGGCCTTTCCTCCCCCGAAGCCGTAAACCAGACCCACAGTGATCTCCAGCACATGTGAAATTTTGTGGCAGCTGTGCTCTTCCGTCTCTGTTCGTGGGCTTCCCTGAGTGGCGTTCCCATCCCGCTTGGAATGCCAGAAATCTGCTTGCATAGCTGTGGTTCCTCTGCCCCCCAAACGTGTAGGGAGTTTGCCCACAAAGACAAACTCATCATGGGCAAGGGAGGTCATAAAAGAGGTGCAGTCCTGTGGATCGTCACACCTCTACCTGGAGTCCATGACGTAGAATCAAGCTAGAACCGCAATCTCCTGGAGATGGAGCGATATTGCCAGACCAGAGGACATAGCTCAAGTGAAACCAGGGATGTTCCTAGGGGACCAGATATATCAAACTACACCAGCCCCCTATCTCGCGGAAATCCACTATGTGGAATACCGCAGACTTCTTACAGCGGCTAGACTAAACGCCCTTGATTCCGCGGTCTTGTGGGGAAGGTACAAGGGAGTTCCATACGCCCAGAGAACCTGTCACTGTACTATGGGCGTGGTTGAGTCTACCGAACATATCCTTCTGTCTTGTCCTCTCTATGCAGAACTTAGGCAAAACCTTATAACTCCACTTTTACGTCAATCTAGCTTTCTACCCAGAGAAAGACAGGTTTTATATTTACTGAATAATATGACTAGGAATACAGCCTCCCTGGTGGCTACATTTTTTTTTTAGCTTCTAAGCGTCGCAAGGTTTTAATTGATTTGATCAATTTGGGGCTATTTGTTTAGTTCCACTCTATTGTGGATTATGTTTCCTTTTTTCAAAGTTCTCTCAGATGCTTTTAATTCTGTACAAATGTATTCTTCTGACTGACAGTCGAATAAAAGGATGAGGAGGAGGAGGAGGAGGAGGAGGAGGAGGAGGAGGAGGGGCCAAATCAATTTAGGGCTCCTCCGGTGCCTTTTTTACCTGGGGTAGGAGAACCCAAGGAACTGTTTTTGAGGTCTTTTGTGGGAGGTGCGAAATGGAGAGGCTGGTCTTAAAACCCAGGCAGGTCTCTAGGGGAGGATGTGATCCTAATAGGAACCAAGCCTCAGACCACAGAAGCCCTGTGGCTTTCTTTTGTAGGTGCAATTACTTCCCTGAAGGTAAAGGTAAAGGGACCCCTGACCATTAGGTCCAGTCGTGACTGACTCTGGGGTTGCGGCGCTCATCTCGCTTTACTGGCCGAGGGAGCCGGCGTACAGCTTCCGGGTCATGTGGCCAGCATGACTAAGCCGCTTCTGGTGAACCAGAGCAGCGCACGGAAACGCCGTTTACCTTCCCGCCGGAGTGGTACCTATTTATCTACTTGCACTTTGACGTGCTTTCAAACTGCTAGTCGAATTCCCTTTTCCATAGATTTTCTGGGGGTCAACTTTCGGCTTTATGTTCTTGTGATAACAGATCGATAGAATCTCTCCACCATATGGTGTTTAACTGCCCTCTATATGATGCTGCCCGGAAGAATTCAGTGCAACCATTAATCCAAAAACTGTCTGGGCGCCCGGTTGACTTCCTCCTTGCTTTTTTATTGCAAGACACTGACCACTTTGTAACCCTACAAATGGCAAAAATTTTAACTTCCGTTCTGACATACAAGAGACGAAATGGACTGTTCATTGGAAATTGAAATTGTTTGGAATTAATATTTGCACTATCTTGTATACTTATTAAGTCTTGATTACCACTAATTTTATTGCCAACAATTTTAAATTCAACTGTGTGAGTGTAACTGCTGTTCTTGTGTTGTGTTATGAGCTTAAAGCTGAAATAAAGTTGATAGATTGCTAGGTGGGCAGGAGCAGGGACCGAGCAATGGGAGCTCACCCCGTCGATGGGATTTGAAGCACCGACCTTCTGATCGGCAAGCCCTAGGCTCTGTGGTTTAACCCACAGCGCCACCGGCGTCTGTTTTACTTCCCTACAAGCAAATTAAACCACATCCAACAAACATTGAAAGCACATGGCTTTCCCCAAACGATCCTGGGGAACTGTAGCTTACACCTGCTGGAGCTACAATTCCCAGCACCTTTAGCAAACTATGGTTGCCAGGATTTCTTCGGCGAGGGGGAGATCCATGCGCTTCTAAGGTGTGTTGAATGTGCTTTAAACACGGGGCAAATCAGCCCTATCTGAATTGTAGGTTTTGTAGGCGTGGTAGAAATAATAAATTATTATTGCAGCGGTACTTCGGTTTACGGAGAGTCCTGTTTTACGAACTATTCGGTTCACGAACTCCGTAAAACCGGAAGTAGTGTCCCGGTTTGCGAACTTTACCTCGGTCTACGAACGGAAGCCGAACGGTGGAAGGGCACCAGCGGTACATGTGAAAAGGATCTAGGAGTCTTGGTAGACCACAAACTTGACATGAGTCAACAGTGTGATGCAGCAGCTAAAAAAGCCAATGCAATTCTGGGCTGCATCCATAGGAGTATAGCATCTAGATCAAGGGAAGTAATAGTACCACTGCATTCCGCTCTTGTCAGACCCCACCTGCAATACTGTGTCCAGTTCTGGGCACCACAGTTCAAGAAGGATACTGACAAGCTGGAACGTGTCCAGAGGAGGGCAACCAAGATGGTCAAAGGCCTGGAAACGATGCCTTATGAGGAACGGCTTAGGGAGCTGGGTATGTTTAGCCTGGAGAAGAGAAGGTTCAGGGGTGATATGATAGCCATGTTCAAATATCTAAAAGGATGTCATATAGAGGAGGGAGAAAGGTTGTTTTCTGCTGCTCCAGAGAAGCGGACACGGAGCAATGGATTCAAACTACAAGAAAGAAGATTCCACCTCAACATTAGGAAGAACTTCCTGACAGTAAGCGCTGTTCGACAGTGGAATTTGCTGCCAAGGAGTGTGGTGGAGTCTCCTTCTTTGGAGGTCTTTAAGCAGAGGCTTGACAGCCACCTGTCAGGAATGCTTGGATGGTGTTTCCTGCTTGGCAGGAGGTTGGACTGGATGGCCCTTGGGGTCTCTTCAAACTCTAGGATTCTATGATTCTATGGTGGGGGGCCTCATTCGGAAAAGCGCACCTCGGTTTAAGAACGGATTTGGTTTAAGAACGGACTTCAGGAACGGATTAAGTTCGTAAACCGAGGTACCACTGTGTATATATATTAAAGCCAAGCATCTACATGGCTGCATAGCTTAGACGAACGTGTTTTAATTCATGAGGACTAGAATCTTTGCTTGCTTTAGAGTTTTAATCATCTGATTCCATGAGGGCCAGGACCTTGCTCTGTTTAAGATGTTTTAATTCAAAACCATCAGGACTAGAATCTTTATTTCCTTTTGAGTTTTTATACTTGTCATACTTATATTTTCTCTTGTTAACTGTGCTGTTTTAAAAGCGCATTTTATATTTGACTTCACTTAGCAATGTTTGGGGTTTTTTTTAAATGTTTAAGATGTTTTCCTGTTAACTTTGTGTTAAATACGTATTCTGTAGTTGACCTCGGTAATATTTTATTTTGAAATCGTTAAGATAATATTTCAGTTTTCTGTTAACAAGGTTGCTTTGACTGCGTACTCTATATTTGGCTTTCTTCAGGGTTTTGTTTTTTTTAATTGATGTTTTAACGCTGTGGGTTAAACCACAGAGCCTAGGGCTTGCTGATCAGAAGGTCGGCGGTTCGAATCCCCGCGACGGGGTGAGCTCCCGTTGCTCGGTCCCTGCTCCTGCCCACCTAGCAGTTCGAAAGCACGTCAAAGTGCAAGTAGATAAATAGGTACCGCTCCGGCGGGAAGGTAAACGGCATTTCCGTGCGCTGCTTTGGTTCGCCAGAAGCGGCTTAGTCATGCTGGCCACATGACCTGGAAGCTGTACGCCGGCTCTCGGCCAATAAAGCGAGATGAGCGCCGCAACCCCAGTCGGACAGGACTGGACCAAATGGTCAGGGGTCCCTTTACCTTTACCTTAAACCGCTTTGAGATTTTTCTTAAAAATATAAAGCGGTATAGAAATGAAATGAATAAATAATCCTTTGGCAACGCATGAATTGCTCCACTCTGTCACCTTCAGGTTTTGGGAGAAGTGAGAGCAAATATCTTGACGGAGGCAGAGGAGGAAGCGAGGGCCCTGGCCAGCGAATTAAGGGATGTCGAGGAGGAAGATGAAGAAGACGCCAACATCAGAGCATGTGAACCACACAATGTCATGACCTGCAGGATATGCCAACTGTTTGTGCGAACCGTCGACAGGCTGCTGGACAAGTCGGAGGAGCTAATGGATCATTACCTGCCTCTTACCGAAGAGGAGATCGGTAAGCGTGGGAGCGTGGCACCAGGAGAGAGGGCAGCCGAACCATAGAATCATAGTCAAAAGGGACCCCCGAGGGTCATCTAGTCAACCCCCCTGCGAGGCAGGAATCACAGCTAAAGAATCCTCGTACAGACAGCCGCCCGAGCTCTGTATTAAAACCTCCATCGAAGGAGAGAACACCACCTCCCGGGGGACATAATAAATAATAATAATAATAATAATAATAATAATAATAATAATAATAATAATAAGGCGAAGACCCTCCCTGCCCACAGACTGTCTCGCCAGAGTGGTGCAGGCTCTAGTTATCTCCCGCTTGGACTACTGCAATGCGCTCTACGTGGGGCTACCTTTGAAGGTGGCCCGGAAACTGCAATTAATCCAGAATGCGGCAGTTAGACTGGGGACTGGGAGCGGCCGCCGGGACCACATAACACCAGTCCTGAGAGATCTACATTGGCTCCCAGTACGTTTCTGAGCACAATTCAAAGTGTTGGTGCTGACCTTGAAAGCCCTAAACGGCCTCGGTCCAGTATACCTGAAGGAGCATCTCCACCCCCACCGTTCAGCCCGGACACTGAGGTCCAGCACCGAGGGCCTTCTGGCAGTTCCCTCACTGTGATAAGCAAAGCTACAGGGAACCAGGCAGAGGGCCTTCTCGGTGGTGGCGCCTGCCCTGTGGAACGCCCTCCCAGCAGAGGTCAAAGAGATAAACAACTACCTGACATTCAGAAAATACCTGAAGGCAGCCCTGTTTAGGGAAGTTTTTAATCTGTGATATTTTAATGTATTTTAATATCTGTTGGAGGCCGCCCAGAGTGGCTGGGGGGACCCAGCCAGATGGGAGGAGTACAAATAATAAATTATTATTATTATTATTATTATTATTATTATTATTATTATTATTATTTTACTTATACCCTACTCAATCGGCTAACATCAAATATAAATTACAATAAAGTGTAATGGGGAGGGGGGAGAGTTAATTAAAATACGGCTTAAAATACAGCTTAAAATGCAGCCTCATTTTAGTAGTGGCCCATAGATCAGGACCATAAAGGGAGGAAACATCAGATATTCACCCGAGCCAGTTATCCATGCTGGTCCTACATGGGCCGGCAAAAAAGCCAAGGGAAAATTTATATACCAAATCCCATATAAGGGGTCAGAGTGATTCTAAGCCGAAGGCCAGGCAGAACAACTCCATCTTGCAGGCCCTGCGGAAAGATGTCAAATCCCGCAGGGCCCTGGTCTCTTGTGACAGAGCGTTCCACCAATTAGGGGCCAGTACTGAAAAGGCCCTGGCCCTAGTTGAAACCAATCTAACCTCCTTGAGGCTCGGGACCTCCAAAGTGTTGTTATTTGTGGACCTTAAGGTCCTCTGCAGGGCATACCAGGAGAGGCTCAGTTGGTTGGAGCATGGTGCCGATAACACCAAGGTTGTAGGTTCGATCCCCGTTTGAACACTGCTCAGAAACTTCAGCTGGTTCAAAAAGCTGCAGCCAGATTGCTGGCCTGGGCTGGTTGTAGGGAGCAGAGGCAACTTCCTTGCTACAAGACAGCCCCACAGTTCAGAGTGCTGGCCCCTGACAAGTAAAGCCCTACATGGCTTAGGTCCAGGCTACCTGAAAGATTGTATTCCATAATAATAATAATAATAATAAATAATAATAAACTTTTATTTGTACCCCGCCCTTCCCAGCCGAGACAGGGCTCAGAGCGGCTAACAGTCATAAAAACCACAACAAACCACAAAACAATCAGTTAAAAATGCAAATTAAAATACAATTTAAAATTTTTAAAAAATCATACGACTCGGCCCATACTCCAAGATCCTTGGAAGCCCTTTTTTCAGCCCCGCCACCCTCACACAGCCATGTTTGGTGGAGATGCGGGAGAGGGCCTTCTTGGTGGTGGCTCCTCCCAGACTTTGGAACTCTCTCCCTAGAGAAACCAGACTGGCTCCCTCCTTTCTGCAAGCAGGTGACGAAGCCTTCTCATTCCAACAGGCTTTCGGGGGCTGACTGCTTTTATAAATGAAAGGGCTCGTGCCCTGCTCTTTTTATTGTCATCATTTGTACGGTTTTAATCGGGGGAAATGTGGTATATAAATATATACAGTGGTCCCTCGACTTACGAAGTACTCGACATCTGTATTTTCCGACTTACGAATGAAAAAAAGTGGCCACATGCCTACAAATTTTTCGACATCCGGATGGAAATCGTTGCCGGTTTAGATGCGGTTTCCTCGACTTACGAATTTTAGATGCGGGTTTTTTCGACTTACGGATTTTTCCGAATATTTTTCTCCCAATGCATTTCTATGGGAACTCGACTTACAATTCTTTCGACCTACGAATGTCCATTCGGAACGGATTAAATTCGTAAGTCGAGGGACCACTGTATATATTGATGACGTCGTCTTCCAGATATTTAGAACAATTCCCATCATCTGATGGGAGCTTTCATCAAAAACACCTGGAGGACACCTCCAGCCAGATTAATCTCTTACACCCTTTAAGGCAGGGTTCAGCAGGGGGCCGGTCCACTGTCCCTCAGACCTTGTGGGGGGGCGGACTATATTTTTTTTGGGGGGGGGAAATGAATGCATTCCTATGCCCCACAAATAACCCAGAGATGCATTTTAAATAAAAGCACACATTCTACTCATGTAAAAACACCAGGCAGGCCCCACAAATAACCCAGAGATGCATTTTAAATAAAAGCACACATTCTACTCATGTAAAAACACCAGGCAGGCCCCACAAATAACCCAGAGATGCATTTTAAATAAAAGCACACATTCTACTCATGTAAAAACACCAGGCAGGCCCCACAAATAACCCAGAGATGCATTTTAAATAAAAGCACACATTCTACTCATGTAAAAACACCAGGCAGGCCCCACAAATAACCCAGAGATGCATTTTAAATAAAAGCACACATTCTACTCATGTAAAAACACCAGGCAGGCCCCACAAATAACCCAGAGATGCATTTTAAATAAAAGCACACATTCTACTCATGTAAAAACACCAGGCAGGCCCCACAAATAACCCAGAGATGCATTTTAAATAAAAGCACACATTCTACTCATGTAAAAACACCAGGCAGGCCCCACAAATAACCCAGAGATGCATTTTAAATAAAAGCACCAATTCTACTCATGTAAAAACACCAGGCAGGCCCCACAAATAACCCAGAGATGCATTTTAAATAAAAGCACACATTCTACTCATGTAAAAACAACAGGCAGGCCCCACACATAACCCAGAGATGCATTTTAAATAAAAGCACACATTCTACTCATGTAAAAACACCAGGCAGGCCCCACAAATAACCCAGAGATGCATTTTAAATAAAAGCACACATTCTACTCATGTAAAAGCACCAGGCAGGTCCCACAAATAACCCAGAGATGCATTTTAAATAAAAGGATACATTCTAATCTTGTAAAAACATGCTGATTCCTGGACTGTCCACGATTGGGCCGGATCCGGCCCCGGTCCTTAGTTTGTTTACCCATGCTTTAAGGAGCCTTTGCCTAACTTACCCCTTCTGTCCAGAAACATGGGCCCTTCCAAGAAAGGCAGGACACGAATAAATTTGTGGAATAAATTCCCAAGCAATGCACAGATTGGCGAGGGGGTGGTGGTGGTGGTGGTCAGGTGTGCTCTGGTTCCTCAATCTCTCTCTGCTTCCCCCCCAAACCCCTCGCCACTCCCGACTCGGTGCAGGAAATCTGAAGAAAGCTGTCGCGGAGATAGAAGACACGTCCATAGACCACGGGATGCAAGGCTGCCTTGTGAGAATCAACGATCTGTCCAGCAAACTCCGTCAAAGGGCCTACATGATGGCGCTGAGCAAGTTGCGCATTGCGAGACGCAGTACCCAAGCGAGCATCAGTCAGCTCCACGAGACGTTGGACGTGGTATGCCCAGCTCTTCTCTTCGCCTCCCGCCATAGCTGTCAACCCTCCCTTTTTTTTGTGGGAAACTCCCTTATTCCAATGCCGTTTCCCGCTGCTATCCCGGATTGCTGATATCCCTTAAATTTCCCGGATTTCAAAGGAAGCAGCTCCTCTCCTTCCCTGCCGGCCAGGGAGGCTCCTCAGCTGCGTTGCTGGGCTGCCAATAAGGAGTCTGAGACCGACTGGGGGCGGAGCTTGCATGCCTTGTGCAGCCAGACCCTCACGCCCAACCAGACAGACAGCCTGCCTGCTGTCTATACGCTCGCTCTTTCGCTTACCCGTTCGCGCACAGCCTCTGGAGCGCAGAGTGGCGAGGCTACTTGGTGCCATTGCACCGCCCTCGCGGCATCCCTTATTTTCAAATCCGAAAGTTTGGGGGGGGGGAAATCCCTTATTTTCAAATCCGAAAGTGGACAGCTATGCGGTGAACTCTTGACACATGACAATCACAGCAGCCAGTGAGTAGTGAGTAAAGGCAGAGAGGGAAATAATAAGGATATTCCCCCTCCCCCACCTGACTGGGTTGCCCCAGCCAGAGGTGTAGGAAGTCGCTCGGGCACCCGGAGCGTCAAACATGGCGTGCACCCGGGGGTGGGGTGTTGCTACCTAGTGCGCTTGCGCGTCGCTACGTACGACACATGTGTCATACGTAGTGATGCTGCACATGCGCGCCATGTAGCGGTTTGCCAGCGCCGCCGCTCCAGCGCTGTACGGACAGTGCCAGGATCCAAGCAGAGGATCCCGGCATCGTCCGTACGGCACTGGAGCGGCAGCGGCAAACTGCATGCCTTGTCACCCCCGGAGACGTGGCACCGGGAGCGCACCGCCCCCACATTGCGACGCCCCTGGCCCCAGTCACTGGGAAGCTTCCAAAGAAATTTAAACACAGTAAGACATCAAACATTGAAATTTCCCTATACAGTCGTACCTTGGTTCTCGGACATAATCCGTTCCAGGAGTCCATTCAACTTCCAAAAACGTTCGAAAAGCAAGGCGCGGCTTCCGATTGGCTGCAGGAGCTTCCTGCACTCAGTCGGAAGCCGCGGAGGATCTTCGGCTTCCGAAAAACGTTCGCAAACCGGAACACTCACTTCCGGGTTTGCGGCGTTCGTGAGCCAAAATGTACGAGTACCAAGGCGTTCCGAGAACCAAGGTACAACTGTGCAGGGCTGCTGTCAGGTATCTTCTAAAAGACAGTTGTCTATTTCCTTGACATCTGATGTGAGGGCGTTCCACAGGATGGGTGTCACTACTGAGAAGTCCCTCTGCCTGGTTCCCTGCAGCTTTACTTCTTGTACCGAGGGAACTGCTAGCACAGGCTTCCTCAACCTCAACCCTCCAGATGTTTTGAGACTACAATTCCCACCATCCCTGACCACTGGTCCTGCTAGCTAGGGATCATGGGAGTTGTAGGCCAAAAACATCTGGAGGGCTGAGGTTGAGGAAACCTGTGCTAGAAGGTCCTCGGAGCTGGACCTCAGTGTCCGGGCTGAACGATGGGGGTGGAGACGCTCCTTCAGGTATACAGGGCCGAGGCAGCCTAGGGCTTTAATGATCAGCACCAACACTTTGAATTGAGCTCAGAAATGTACTGGGAGCCAATGTTGAAAATGAGAAGAATTAGCCTAGGAAAATTACCATGTCCCCAAACATCCCCAGCCAGTCTCCGAGAGCCAGTGTGGTTAAGAGCGGTAGACTCGTAATCTGGGGAACCGGGTTCGCATCTCCGCTCCTCCACATGCAGCTGCTGGGTGACCTTGGGCTAGTCCCACTTCTCTGAAGTCTCTCAGCCCAACTCACCTCACAGAGTGTTTGTTGTGGGGGAGGAAGGGAAAGGAGAATGTGAGCCGCTTTGAGACTCCTTCGGGGAGTGATAAAGCGGGATATCAAATCCAGACTCTTCTTCTTCTTCTTCTTCCTCCCCAAGGAGCTTAGAGTGGTGTGCCAAAGTTGTCACAGACTCAGAGTTGGTAGTGACATCTCCGGTTCCCAGAAGCCGGAGGTCCCTCTGGGTGGGCGGTCCCAGTTCCTAGGAATTAGGTGGGCAACCCTGTCCTTGGGACTGATCTCCTGTTGAAGGAACAGGGTCATCGTCTGGGACTATTCCTGGGGGCTTATGACCAGCTTAGGCTGGGTGACCAGCTACCCTCACTTCTGGACCAGAGAGCCAGTGTGGTGTAGTGGTTAAGAGCGGTAGACTCGTAATCCGGTGAACCGGGTTCGCTTCCCCTCTCCTCCACATGCAGCTGCTGGGTGACCTTGGGCTAGTCACACTTCTCTGAAGTCTCTCAGCCCCACTCACCTCACAGAGTGTTTGTTGTGGGGGAGGAAGGGAAAGGACTCCTTCGGGGAGTGATAAAGCGGGATATCAAATCTAAACTCCTCTTCTTCTTCTTTCTTGGAACACTGTCGGAGACGGAAAGAGATTCTACAACCTCCCAGGGATATACCTGAATTCGATGGAATTAAAGGGCGGTTTGAAGCCCCTACCAGTGATGGCTAACCTTGACACCCCAGATGTTTTGGAACTACAACTCCCATCATCCCTAGCTAACAGGATCAGGGATGATGGGAGTTGTAGTCCCAAAACATTTGGAGTGTCAAGGTTAGCCATCACTGCCCTACACCAAACCCCATTTGAGCTTTGTTCATGGGCTCACTACATCCCATCTTTCCAAAAATATAACCAGGGAGGGTTTACAAAGAAATACAGCGGTGGCTGGCCCATTAGGCCGCATGCAGCAGTGCCCTACCTGTTATGATTTTTGTCCAAGCCAAGTGGCAAACAGCTGCAGCGAGGCCGGTCTGACTATTGCCTGTCTCACTAAACCGTGAGAAAGCTGCCTTATCGTTTCCTACAGGGAATGTTTATGTTTCACTGTACTATTCTAATCCTAGGCTTAGTGCTTTCTCTTCTGGCTAGATCCGACGCCGGACAGACGGCTTTATGGCAGCTCTGTCTTATTGAGCTGGCAGCAGAGATTCTCTCTGCACTATTCCCACAATAATTACCATATTTTTCGCTCCATAAGACGCACTTTTTTTCCTCCTAAAAAGTAAGGGGAAATGTCTGTGCGTCTTGTGGATCGAATGTGTGGTCCCTGGAGCTGAACTGCCCAGGGGCAAAAGCAGATCGTGCTTTTAAAGAAAGAAAGAAAGAAAGAAAGAAAGAAAGAAAGAAAGAAAGAAAGAAAGAAAGAAAGAAAGAAAGAAAGAAAGAGAGGGGGAGAGAGAGGGAGAAGGGGGTGTTGAAAGGAAGCCCCCTGAGCAGCTGATCAGCAAATGATCAGGGATAGAGATAAGGGAGAGATTCCAGCCCCGCCCCCTTGCAGAGGGAGGCTGTTTCCCCAGAGACATGTGACTGGCTGATTAGATTATCTGTCAGGAAACTGTAGAAATGGCTCCCTTTCCTGAAGCTGCAGAACTGTGAGTTAAACCCCATAAAACAGGATATTTTCCCTTTGCAAAGTAAGCTCAACAACTTTGAGCTGATCCTCAAAAAACGGGGCTTTTCTCCTTTGCAAAAGAAGCTGCAGAAATTTGAGCTGATCCTCAAAAAAATGGGGCTTTTCCCCTCTAAAAACTAGGTGCGTCCTATGCTCAGGTGCGCATTATAGACCGGAAAAATACGGTAGTTTAGCCTTAGTTATGGCTTGTGTGTGTTGTTCTTCATGCTGGGAACAATCACATATGACTGTGCCACCGGACTCTCTGTAGCCAGGGATGTGCGCACATGGCTTTGCTCTGGCTTTGGGGCAGTCTCACAAACTGCCCCAGACGGGGTATTTGCTGACACTACCAACCTCAGTCTGCCTCCACAAGCCAGTCTTCTTACTTAAAACCAGCCCATGGGTTGGCACTGTTTTTCAAGCCTCTTCATCCTTGGTCCGAGTGTTGCCCTCATTGAACTTGGCGAGGAGGAGGAGGAAGATGACCAAACAAGGGTTGGCTGGCGCCGAGCGACCTTGGCTCTGGGCTCCACCGCCTTTTGGGTTTCCTGTCCAACGAGACCCAGTGGCCACAAGCCACTTTGGCTGAAATCTTATATGAACAGCAGCAGCACCTAACATCTCTCACTCGCACAGGTCAGAAGAGGCCCAATTGTTTGGTACCCTGGAGAGCTCCTGCAGCACACAGGTGTGTCCACCAAATTCATTGCGCTATCCTCTTCTTTTTACCCGTCCCGTGGCCCTTTCCAGATTGAGCAGGCGCAGCACAGAGGAGAGCTGGAGACTGGTCCGTCCAACGAACGATTGAGCATGGTCTGCGTGGAGTGGAGCGCGAACCCGCGGCGGGATTCTGAAGGACTCAGCCCCCTGGACACTTGTGTGCCTCGCGCTCAGAGCACCATGATCGGGGTGCCTCGCGATCAGTGCGAGGAAATCGGGGCGCCTGATGCTCAGAGCAACATTATCGAGTCTGAGGAAATTGAGCCGCCTCGTGCTGACAGCACCATTGTAGAGAGCGAGGAAATCAGGCCCCCGGAGGTTGAGATAACGCCCCCGGAGGCCAGCCTCCCACAGGCGCTCGAGATGCCGTCCATACCCCCGGAAATAGTTGAGGTGCCACCCCCAGCAATAATCATCCCTGTTGAGGTGCCGTCCCCAGCCATAATCATCCCGGTGAAAGTGGAGCTGCCACCCGCGCCAATCATCGTCCCAGTGAAAGTTGAGATGCCGACTGCACCCGCCAGTTCACGCAAGATGATGGACCGCATCAACAGAGATGTGGCTAACATAACATTAACGGCACCAGGTTGCGATGAGGAGGACGACATCACCCGACGGATGCGCAGCGAGGAAGAGGAGAATGACAGCCCTACCTCTGAGGTACCATTTCCTTCAAATTTATCTTCCTTTATCAGTAAGAGCATAGATGAGAACCTTGAAATATTGGATCTTCCTACATTATAGAGCCCTATCTCCTAATTCTCTCCTTTACTATCTCCTAAGCCAGTGATGGCTAACCTTGACACTCCAGATGTTTTGGGACTACAACTCCCATCATCCCTGACCACTGGTCCTGTTAGCTAGGGATGATGGGAGTTGTAGTTCCAAAACATCTGGGGTGTCAAGGTTAGCCATCACTGTCCTAAGCGATAATGCAATGTATAATCTATCATTGATCTGTAGGAGAAAATTGAACTCAATAGGGCTTAATTTAACTGATATTGAAAATTCTGACTCCAAATATATTTGGGAAATTACTAGGGAGAAACTTATAGAAAACAGTGTTCTCTCCACTCTTGAGGTTGCAAAGTGCTGCACTTGTTCTCCTCTCTATTTAAATCTCCCTTTGTGTAGAGATTTTCAAAAGGGATACATGGCAAATCTGAAGAATCATGAACTGTGCAGGCTGTTTATGTTAGCCAGATTTAATATGTTTCCCTTATGATGGTGAGAGGAAGATATTTAGCTCTCCCAAGATCTGAGCGTCTCTGCAAATGTAGTAAACAGGAACCAGATACTTTGGAGCATATATTCTTTTCTTGTGATTTTGGCATTTATGCAAGAAGACAATTATTAGAGGCCTTACAACGCGATGGGCTGATTTCTATGCCTCCAACGGTACAGAACCTGCTTTCGGACAGTAACGATCAAATTACACTGATAGTAGCTGAATTTTTGAGTGCTGTCCATGTAGAAAGACTGGGTCATTACAAAGAGATTTAATGGTTTTTAACTGGATGGGGAAGTGGTACTGTTGTACTGCTGTATTATACACAAATTTATTTTTTAACAAATGGTCATTGTGAGAAATTCGGAGTTACTTTTATGGACGAATTGGGAATTCTGAAGTTAAGGATTTGATTGGCATAAGTTTTGTTCTGTCGAGCTCGTATTTTGCACAATTTGTATACAGAGTCTGTTTGATAACATGTGGTCTGTTATGCCTAACTAGTAAATTAAGCCCGTAAAGATTACGGGCTCTAGAAGAAAGGCGGCGGCGGGAGCCTCCAGGAACGGGAGACTCCGCTGGAGGTGTGCGGGCGGCAGCGGCGCAACGACCCGACGCCAAACGCTTTTCCCTCCGCCACTTTCCCTTCCCCCTCCCCAATCTCCAGTTTTGGCCCCGCCCTCTCCGACGACCGCTTGTGGCCCCGCCCACTGCTCTCCGCCAACCCTCCCTCCCTCCCTCCCGCTTCACAACAGCCGCCGCCACGGCGTTGCATTGTGGGACACAAACAAAGTGCCCGGCTAGGCTAGGCTGGCTGGCGTGGAGGGAGGGACGCAGGAGGGCGGGGGGAGGAGGAGGAGAGCTGTTCGAGCGCCTGGGCCCAGCCAGCGCATGAGTGGCCCCGCGACGCCGACGCCTCCTCCTCTAAGATCAACCCGCCCTCCCCTCCACCGCTTCACCCCCGGCCGCCTGAAAGCGCCTGCGTAAGGGCGCGCGGGCCTCGCTTGCTCTACCTCCCCCCTCCCTCCCCCTTTTTTTATTTTGACGCCCGCAGCGCGAGGTGGCGGAGCCGAGCGGGGCGGCCGGGCTTCCCTCCCTCCCCTTCCCCGTCTCGGGAACCCTGGTGCTGCCCCTGTTCTGCAGCTGCGAGTGGCGGAGGAGGAGCTGAGGCGGCGGAGAGAAGCGCCAACTGCCTCGCTCCGACTCGCCCCTCAAGCGCGCACGGCCTCCTCCGCCGCCGCCTGCCTTCTCTCTCTGTCTCTCTGAGGCTGGCGGGTGTGTGTGTGTGGAGGTAGAGGCGTAACCGCCATCGCCTATTGGTCTGCACTATCCAATCCGTGTGTCAGTGGAGCGCATGCCCACTTGCGATTTCCACTGACACACGGAAAGTACGGACGGACATAGGCTTTTTATTATATAGGACTAGTGAATTTAGCCCGTTAAAAACGGGCCGGTGCTGGCCCGGCCGGCTCCTCCGCCGCCGGCGCTGCCTCCGCCGACGTGCCCAGCCCGACGCCGCCTCAGCGGAGCAGCAGGAGGAGCTGCTGGCGCTGCACCCTGGAGGGGAAGGGGACGGAAAGCGGGCCGGTGTCGGCGAGGGAGAAGCTCGCCAGCAGCGGGCAGATCGGGGTTGGCGGGGCGGGAGCCTCCATAGGCGGGCGGCGGTGGGCGGCGGCGGCAGCAATGGCGGCGGCGCAGTTTTGCCCGGCCGGAAGTGTCTCTGCATCGTCCCGCCCCCCTCTCCGCCCCCTCCAATCCCTGCGTCCCCGTGTGACATGCGCAGAACGCACTTCCGTGACACACGGAAAAGCAGGGACACTTGAAGATTATTATATAGGATAAAGGATATTTGATTTGATTTGGTTACAAGGGGTTGTCACTGGAGAACCTTCATAGTCCCTTCCAACTCTACGATTCCATTATCTGCTGAAGTCCCCATTACCTGAACCACGCTCCTTGGCACATTGTTGTGTTGTGGAAGCGCATTGGAATCTCCCACGAGCCAGGGTGGATAAAAATCAATGATTTTTAAAAAAAAAATAAAAAAAAAAATTGGATTTTTTTTATTTAAATTGGATTTTTAAAATAAAATGCTTTTGGAGGAAAAATCTTTCTAAATATAGTCTTCTATTTAAGTTACATTGTAGTCCAAAGGCTATTCATCAGGAAATAAGGATTTGTTTTAAGTTTATCAAGTGTGCTAAAACTCAGTCTAAGTTTTTTTTTAAAAAATGTTTAACCACATCAAGTTAACAAACATGGATACATATGCTATCATGTTATTGTTTTAGTTAAATAAATTGTTTAAATGGTTATTAAGGAAATGATTATTTTTCTCCTTCCAATAAAGTACAGCAGAAAAGTTGTCCAAATATAAACAGTTAACTTATTAAACCTCACCCTAATTTCATAATTATCTGCCTATGTATTTCTAGTAGTATAACCAAATCAGTAATTTTTGATATACTGTAACTGTAAAAACTACTCTGGAAATTTATTATTCCAAAAATGAAACCTTCATATGGTTGTAAATATTAAGATTATACCAGCAAGAATGAGTCTTTCTGTAAAAAACATATTTAAATCAAGTCTTACTGGCTAGTGATTTAAATCAAGCCTTACTGACTAGTGATTTAAATCGTGATTTAAATCAAATCCACCCTGCCATGAGCCCAAAGCACCCACCCACAGAGGAGCTGAATCGCTGCTTCTCTGTGCGAGTCACTGTTCCCGACTTCCAATCTGGGGCCATTTCCGGAAGTGGTGACTTTTACTGAGATATGCTCACTTCCAAGAGTTTTATCCTAAACTTGTCAACCTTTTCTGGCGTAAGAACGGTGCCCCCAATTTCAATTCTCGGGGGGAGGGAAACAACCTTAAATTTGAAGTTTGGGAAACAGGGTTATCGAACCAAAGCACCTTCTCTGTGCAGTTCTCGCGATAACCATGGTGCAGCTGAGAAACCGTGATTCACTAAGACACCAAACTGCCTTCTATTCCTTAATAATAATAATAATAATAATAATAATTTTTATATACCCTGCCCTTCCCGGTGCAAAAACTGGGCTTAGGGCGGCTAACAACAAATGCAAAACAATGATTAAAAACAACTTTAAAAACAGCTAAAACAGCATAAGAAACAAACATCAATGGGATCACCAGGGCTAACTGGCCAAGTTGGTCTTGCTAGGCCAGTAGGGAGACCAGGGAAGAATTTTAATGTGGGGACCCAGAAGGGTTTCTTCAGAAAAAAGGGAAGGGGGAAAAGAAATAGGGGATCAAGGCTAGATTGAAGGCCAGGCGGAATAACTCTGTCTTACAGGCCCTGCGGAAGGAGATCAGGTCCTGCAGGACCCTAGTTTCATGGGACAGAGCATTCCAGCAGGTCGGAGCCAACACTGAAAAAGCCCTGGTGGAGGATAATCTGGCTTCTTTGGGGCCCGGGACCCTTAAGCTATTGTTATTCGTGGACCTTAAGGTCCTCTGTGGGGCATACCAGGAGAGGCGGTCCCGTAAGCACCTCAGTTGCTTCTTTTAAAAAAGCAGCAAAACACTATTTTATTACGATGCTTCGTTAATTCTAACCAGTTCGGGCTGCTCATTTTGCAGATTCAGGCCCAATCTCTACCCTTAGGGTTGGATGGAATTCTATTTGGTTTTGCGGAGGATTCAGGTCTTTGTGGACTATAAATCTGAACAAGTGTCCTTTCTATTCTGACAGATAGAAGCCAAGACCTTGGCGAGGTCCCGAAACCTGACCCAGAGCCTCCATGGCACGTACGAGAACCTCGTGGCCAGCCTGAAAGACCTCCCAGAAGAGCTCCGGAACAAGCTGTCCGAGACCAGCCGGCACATAAGGGAGCTCCACTCTGATTTTGCCTCAGCTCACAATTTTGGAGATTTGGCTGACAATGTCTTGAACAAGAGTTTTGCGATCATGGCTGAAGCCCAGGGCTCCATGGATGACCTGATGGAGTATGCTTTGCAAAGTCCCGAATCTCTCTTGTGGATGAAGGACCACCTGCCTAACCAAGACATGAAGAAGGAAGAGGTGGTGAAGGAGTCCCCTCTTTTCACCGAGAAAGAAGAGGCGGAGGCCCAATCTTTGCAGAATCAAGAGTTGGAGCGGAAGTCATTGAAAAGCCAAACGTCAGAGCCAAAAGGTGGTGAAGAGGAGGTCCAATCTTTGCAGAATCAAGAGTTAGAGCGGAAGTCATTGAAAAGCCAAACGTCAGAGCCAAAAAGTGGTGAAGAGGAGGTCCAATCTTTGCAGAATCAAGAGTTGGAGCGGAAGTCATTGAAAAGCCAAACGTCAGAGCCAAAAGGTGGTGAAGAGGAGGTCCAATCTTTGCAGAATCAAGAGTTGGAGCGGAAGTCATTGAAAAGCCAAACGTCAGAGCCAAAAGGTGGTGAAGAGGAGGTCCAATCTTTGCAGAATCAAGAGTTGGAGCGGAAGTCATTGAAAAGCCAAACGTCAGAGCCAAAAGGTGGTGAAGAGGAGGTCCAATCTTTGCAGAATCAAGAGTTGGAGCGGAAGTCATTGAAAAGCCAAACGTCAGAGCCAAAAGGTGGTGAAGAGGAGGTCCAATCTTTGCAGAATCAAGAGTTGGAGCGGAAGTCATTGAAAAGCCAAACGTCAGAGCCAAAAGGTGGTGAAGAGGAGGTCCAATCTTTGCAGAATCAAGAGTTGGAGCGGAAGTCATTGAAAAGCCAAACGTCAGAGCCAAAAGGTGGTGAAGAGGAGGTCCAATCTTTGCAGAATCAAGAGTTGGAGCGGAAGTCATTGAAAAGCCAAACGTCAGAGCCAAAAGGTGGTGAAGAGGAGGTCCAATCTTTGCAGAATCAAGAGTTGGAGCGGAAGTCATTGAAAAGCCAAACGTCAGAGCCAAAAGGTGGTGAAGAGGAGGTCCTATCTTTGCAGAATCAAGAGTTGGAGCGGAAGTCATTGAAAAGCCAAACGTCAGAGCCAAAAGGTGGTGAAGAGGAGGTCCAATCTTTGCAGAATCAAGAGTTGGAGCGGAAGTCATTGAAAAGCCAAACGTCAGAGCCAAAAGGTGGTGAAGAGGAGGTCCAATCTTTGCAGAATCAAGAGTTGGAGCGGAAGTCATTGAAAAGCCAAACATCAGAGCCAAAAGGTGGTGAAGAGGAGGTCCAATCTTTACAGAATCAAGAGTTGGAGCGGAAGTCATTGAAAAGCCAAACGTCAGAGCCAAAAGGTGGTGAAGAGGAGGTCCAATCTTTACAGAATCAAGAGTTGGAGCGGAAGTCATTGAAAAGCCAAACGTCAGAGCCAAAAGGTGGTGAAGAGGAGGTCCAATCTTTGCAGAATCAAGAGTTGGAGCGGAAGTCATTGAAAAGCCAAACGTCAGAGCCAAAAGGTGGTGAAGAGGTCCAATCTTTGCAGAATCAAGAGTTGGAGCGGAAGTCATTGAAAAGCCAAACGTCAGAGCCAAAAGGTGGTGAAGACGAGGTCCAATCTTTACAGAATCAAGAGTTGGAGCGGAAGTCATTGAAAAGCCAAACGTCAGAGCCAAAAGGTGGTGAAGAGGAGGTCCAATCTTTGCAGAATCAAGAGTTGGAGCGGAAGTCATTGAAAAGCCAAACGTCAGAGCGAAAAGGTGGTGAAGAGGAGGTCCAATCTTTGCAGAATCAAGAGTTGGAGCGGAAGTCATTGAAAAGCCAAACGTCAGAGGGAAAAGGTGGTGAAGAGGAGGTCCAATCTTTGCAGAATCAAGAGTTGGAGCGGAAGTCATTGAAAAGCCAAACGTCAGAGCCAAAAGGTGGTGAAGAGGAGGTCCAATCTTTGCAGAATCAAGAGTTGGAGCGGAAGTCATTGAAAAGCCAAACGTCAGAGCCAAAAGGTGGTGAAGAGGAGGTCCAATCTTTGCAGAATCAAGAGTTGGAGCGGAAGTCATTGAAAAGCCAAACGTCAGAGCCAAAAGGTGGTGAAGAGGAGGTCCAATCTTTGCAGAATCAAGAGTTGGAGCGGAAGTCATTGAAAAGCCAAACGTCAGGGCCAAAAAGTGGTGAAGAGGAGGTCCAATCTTTGCAAAATCAAGAGTTAGAGCGGAAGTCATTGAAAAGCCAAACGTCAGGGCCAAAAAGTGGTGAAGAGGAGGTCCAATCTTTGCAGAATCAAGAGTTGGAGCGGAAGTCATTGAAAAGCCAAACATCAGAGCCAAAAGGTGGTGAAGAGGAGGTCCAATCTTTGCAGAATCAAGAGTTGGAGCGGAAGTCATTGAAAAGCCAAACGTCAGAGCCAAAAGGTGGTGAAGAGGAGGTCCAATCTTTGCAGAATCAAGAGTTAGAGCGGAAGTCATTGAAAAGCCAAACGTCAGGGCCAAAAAGTGGTGAAGAGGAGGTCCAATCTTTGCAGAATCAAGAGTTGG
Source organism: Darevskia nairensis (assembly GCA_034642065.1). Lineage (NCBI taxonomy): Eukaryota > Metazoa > Chordata > Lepidosauria > Squamata > Lacertidae > Darevskia > Darevskia nairensis. Next base: position 264,466 of record JAWWNI010000751.1, on the reverse strand, counting down.
AGCGGAAGTCATTGAAAAGCCAAACGTCAGAGCCAAAAGGTGGTGAAGAGGAGGTCCAATCTTTGCAGAATCAAGAGTTAGAGCGGAAGTCATTGAAAAGCCAAACGTCAGGGCCAAAAAGTGGTGAAGAGGAGGTCCAATCTTTGCAGAATCAAGAGTTGGAGCGGAAGTCATTGAAAAGCCAAACGTCAGAGCCAAAAAGTGGTGAAGAGGAGGTCCAATCTTTGCAGAATCAAGAGTTGGAGCGGAAGTCATTGAAAAGCCAAACGTCAGAGCCAAAAGGTGGTGAAGAGGAGGTCCAATCTTTGCAGAATCAAGAGTTGGAGCGCAAGTCATTGAAAAGCCAAACGTCAGAGCCAAAAGGTGGTGAAGAGGAGGTCCAATCTTTGCAGAATCAAGAGTTGGAGCGGAAGTCATTGAAAAGCCAAACGTCAGAGCCAAAAGGTGGTGAAGAGGAGGTCCAATCTTTACAGAATCAAGAGTTGGAGCGGAAGTCATTGAAAAGCCAAACGTCAGAGCCAAAAGGTGGTGAAGAGGAGGTCCAATCTTTGCAGAATCAAGAGTTGGAGCGGAAGTCATTGAAAAGCCAAACGTCAGAGCCAAAAGGTGGTGAAGAGGAGGTCCAATCTTTGCAGAATCAAGAGTTGGAGCGGAAGTCATTGAAAAGCCAAACGTCAGAGCCAAAAGGTGGTGAAGAGGAGGTCCAATCTTTGCAGAATCAAGAGTTGGACCGGAAGTCATTGAAAAGCCAAACGTCAGAGCCAAAAGGTGGTGAAGAGGATGTCCAATCTTTGCACAGTCAAGAGTTGGACCGGAAGTCATTGAAAAGCCAAACGTCAGAGCCAAAAGGTGGTGAAGAGGAGGTCCAATCTTTGCAGAATCAAGAGTTGGACCGGAAGTCATTGAAAAGCCAAACGTCAGAGCCAAAAGGTGGTGAAGAGGAGGTCCAATCTTTGCAGAATCAAGAGTTGGACCGGAAGTCATTGAAAAGCCAAACGTCAGAGCCAAAAGGTGGTGAAGAGGAGGTCCAATCTTTGCAGAATCAAGAGTTGGACCGGAAGTCATTGAAAAGCCAAACGTCAGAGCCAAAAGGTGGTGATGGGGAAGTTTCTTCAAGTAAGGAAGCGGAGGTTCAACCTTCTCACAAGTGTGAGATGGAGAGACGGAACATCCTCAAAATCCTGCAGGCTTATGAACCAAAAAGCTGTGAAGAGGAAGAACCTTCCAGCAAGGAGGAAGTGCTCCAACATTCTAGCCAACCGGTGGAGGACATCCTGAAAATCCTTGCGACCTATGACCCCAGAAGTTGTGACGATGAATCCTATACGGGCAAGGAGGAGAAGGTGTTCCGGACTTCTGGAACACAGGAAGTGGAGAATGTCGAAGAGCCTTCTAGAAAGGAAGAGATCCCACCTTCTAGCAAAGAGGAACCAAAAGAGTCCACTACTGAAAAGCTACTGAAAATCCTGCAAGCTTACACACCTTCTTGCAAAATGGAGGCAAAGGAGTGGAACATACTGAAAACCTTGCAAGCTTATACACCAAAATTTGCTGATGATAGATGGGAAGAGATGGAGGAGGACGCGGCACCTACTAGCCAAGAGGAGGACAAAGAGAGGAATATACTGCAAATTCTACAGGCCTATGACCCAAAAGGTTGTGATGAGGAAGCTTCTATGAATAAGGAAGAGGAGGTTCAACCTTCTGGCAAGTCAGAGACCGAGGGGTGGAGCATTATGAAACTCCTGCAGACTTACGACCCAAAAGGCTGCAAGGAGGATACAGCTTCCAGGAAGGGGGAGGAAGCAGTCCAACTTTCTGGCAAAGTAGTGGAGGACACCCTGAAAATGCAGGACACCTACGATCCCAAAGGCTGCGATGATGAATCTTATACGGGCAAGGAGGAGAAGGTGATCCGGCCTTCTGGAACACAGGAAGTGGAGAATGACGAAGCTCCTTCTAGGAAAGAGGAGATCCCACCTCCTGGCAAAGAGGAAGCAAAAGAGTCCACTACTGAAAAGCTACTGAAAATCCTGCAAGCTTACACACCTTCTGGCAAAATGGAGGCAAAGGAGTGGAACATACTGAAAACCTTGCAAGCTTATACACCAAAATTTGCTGATGATAGATGGGAAGAGATGGAGGAGGACGCGGCACCTACTAGCCAAGAGGAGGACAAAGAGAGGAATATACTGCAAATTCTACAGGCCTATGACCCAAAAGGTTGCAACGAGGAAGGTTCTATGAATAAGGAAGAGGAGGTTCAACCTTCTGGCAAGTCGGAGACCGAAGGGTGGAGCATTCTGAAACTCCAACAGACTTACGACCCAAAAGACTGCGATGAGGATACACCTTCCAGTAAGGGGGAGGAAAAGGTCCAACTTTCTGGTGAAGTAATGGAGGACATCCTGAAAATCCTTGCGACCTACGACCCCAAAGGCTGCGATGATGAATCTTATACAGGTAAGGAGGAGAAGGTGTTCCGGCCTTCTGGAACACAGGAAGTGGAGAATGACGAAGCTCCTTCTAGGAAAGAGGAGATGCCACCTTCTGGCAAAGAGGAAGCAAAAGAGTCCACTACTGAAAAGCTACTGAAAATCCTGCAAGCTTATACACCTTCTGGCAAAATGGAGGCAAAGGAGTGGAACATACTGAAAACCTTGCAAGCTTACACACCAAAATTTGCTGATGATAGATGGGAAGAGATGGAGGAGGACGTGGCACCTACTAGCCAAGAGGAGGACAAAGAGAGGAATATACTGCAAATTCTACAGGCCTATGACCCAATGGGTTGCAACGAGGAAGGTTCTATGAATAAGGAAGAGGAGGTTCAAGCTTCTGGCAAGTCGGAGACCGAGGGGTGGAGCATTCTGAAACTCCAACAGTCTTACGACCCAAAAGACTGCGATGAGGATACACCTTCCAGGAAGGGGGAGGAAGCAGTCCAACTTTATGGCAAAGTAGTGGAGGACATCCTGAAAATCCAGGCGACTTACGACCCCCAAGGCTGCGATGATACGGGCAAGGAGAAGGTGTTCCGAACACCTGACAATGACAAGGTGCAGAATGACCAAACTCATTCTAGAGAAGAGGACTCTGGCCCAGAAGAGGCAAAGGACTGGACGATACTGAAAATGCTGCAAGCTTACACGCCAAAGGTGTCTGACAGTGAATCGTCTTCTGGCAGGGAGAAAGCAGAAGTGGTGGTGCCCCCACCTCCTCAAGGAGAGGTGAGGGAGTTGAACATACTGAAACTCCAACAGTCCTACGACCCAAAAGAGTCCGATGAAGACTGCTCCATCCGCAGAGAGGAGGCCAAGCCTTCTGAGAAACCAGAAATGGAAGGCTGGAACATCATCAAAATCCAACAGGCCTATGACCCAAAGGAAAGCGACGATGAAAGCCCTAAGGAGGAGTCCCAACATTTCAGCCAGTGGAACCTGCAGGGACACAACATACTGAAGCTACAGCAAGCCTACGACCCCAAAAGCTGCCCCGACGATGATAAATAAGTCAAGACTCCGAAAAGAGCAGAGCTACACGCTTCTGACCCCAATGAAGGCGGCAAACTGGGGTGGATTTCACTTGAAAGGCTTGCCTGAGTTTTCCAAGGGACGGGTCTGGGGCTCGGTCACTAAAATAAGAGAGGGAATTTGGAACTTCATTTCAGCCATGGATGTGTTTTGCTTGGGCAGTCCCGTCCCCGTCCCCCCGCTCGGCCTAGGCCACACAGGACAATGGCTGTGGCTGGTTGTAGTTTCTCCTAAGACAGGCATGGCCCAACTTGGCCCTCCAGCTGTTTTGGGACTACAACTCCCACCATCCCTAGCTAACAGGACCAGTGGTCAGGGATGATGGGAATTGTAGTCCCAAAACAGCTGGAGGGCCAAGTTGGGCCATGCCTGTCCTAAGAGGTACCTGGTGGCTTGCTTGTGAGAGTAACTTTCTAACAATGTGAGTCTCCTAGGCGGTGCTGATGTGTGGGATTTTAAGTCTCGGGGGGGGGGGGGTAGAGGGTCGGAATAGAGGCCGGGTGGGTTGGAGGAATTCCATCTCGCAAGATGGGCCATGGGTGGTTTAGCTGAGGTTCCTGCCTCGCAGGGGGTTGGACGACATGACGCTTGGGGTCCCTTTCTAACTCTACGATTCTAAGAGGCCGCTGATGGCCACTAGCTCCGATATCTTTAAAAGAGGAACAGACAAAATTCGTGGAGGAAAAGGCCATCTGTGGCTAGTAACCTGGGATGGCTGTCAAACGCAAGTAATGCCTCCGAGAACCAACTGCTGGAAACCAGGGGGGAGGAATGATCTTGGGCTCAAGTCCTGGTTTTTTTTTGGGACTTCTCATGGGCCACTGCGAGAACAGGATGGACTCATGTGAGAGCAGGTTATTCTCGTAACCCTGCGAGATGGGCTCTTAGTCTGCAACCACCCCCACCGCCCGTTTCGGCTGCAACCGATTCATCTTCCGGTACACCCACCTTCTGAACGACATTATCAGGCAACATTTTCCCTCTGCGACTGTGCCCCCCCCCCTCGCTGTGGCTGGAAGCTAATGTCCACAGCAAGCATCACAAATAGGCAGGTTATCCATCTTATAGATACACCTCTGTTTTTCAAACAAGATGGGTGTGAGGATGACACAATCTGCCGTTGTTGATCTGAGGGCTCCACCCCGCCCGCCAAAAAAAAAAGGGAAGGTATAAAATGTATTGTCGCAAGTGCATTTACTGACATTTCTCTTTCCCCGTGTCCCTCCTGAAGCCTTTGCCATTGAAAGCAAACTAGATGGGTGTCAGGTTCTCTTATCGGTTGTTCAATAGTAATGCCGAGCCATCTTGTCTTTAAGTCTTTTTATTTCGTGCCAAGCTATTTACAGTGCAGAGTTCAGTTTATCATGTCTGCTCAGTCACTAGCAGAATCCGGAAGTGCCTCCCTTCTGTTTTGGCGCCAACACCAAAGCCTCAGCATCCGGAATTGCCGCATTCTCCTCCTACGTGAGATAGGCGCTGGAACTGACGCCTCCCCCTCCGAGCAAGTCTGCTGGGTGGTGCCAGGTCTCTCAGCAACTCCCTGGACACCTGGCCCTCCCTGGCTCCCAGCCACTAACTGCTCCTCCCCCGAAGAGGGGCTGCCAGATTCACTCAAAGATGAACCTGTCGTTAACACAGGCTGTGGATCCCTGACAATGGGCTTTTCTGCCGGCCAAAGCTCTCTGCTTATCCCAGAAATCCAGATGTTTTGACACTCTGACTAAGGGGAACGAAGCCTCGCTCACTGCTATTCAATTCAGAGAACTAATGGCAAAGCCTTTTCGATGGCCCGCCAGCCTTTAATAAAACGAAAGAAACCCAAATCACCACAAGCGGAAGTCAGAGCTGCTTAAAAAAAACCTTCATCTTGATGTTTTATCAAATTAAAGTTTAGTACTATTAACACATAAAAGGGACGCGGGTGGCGCTGTGGGTTAAACCACTGAGCCTAGGGCTTGCCGATCGGAAGGTCGGCGGTTCGAATCCCCACAACGGGGTGAGCTCCCGTTGCTCGGTCCCTGCTCCTGCCCACCTAGCAGTTCGAAAGCACGTCAAAGTGCAAGTAGATAAATAGGTACCGCTCCGGCGGGAAGGTAAACGGCGTTTCCGTGCGCTGCTCTGGTTCGCCAGAAGCGGCTTAGTCCTGCTGGCCACATGACCCGGAAGCTGTACGCCGGCTCCCTCGGCCAATAAAGCGAGATGAGCGCCGCAACCCCAGTCGGTCACGAGTGGACCTAATGGTCAGGGGTCCCTTTACCTTTATCACCCACCCTTCATCATAACAATTTAAAACACAGCAACAAAAATTTAAAACTGGACCCCTTAGGAGAGGTTAAAAATTTGTGAAGAACAGGTATGGGGGTGCTATTGCATCAGATGGGAAATGGAACAATATGTGGTCTTCTATGCCAGTGTTTCCCAACCAGTGTGCCTCCAGATGTTTTGGGACTACAATTCCCATCATCCCTGACCACTGGTATTGCTAGCGAGGGATGATGGGAGTTGTAGTCCCAAAACATCTGGAGGCACACTGGTTGGGAAACACTGTTCTATGCTACACAAAACCTGTTTCTGCATACAATCAGGAACACTAAAATTTCATGAATGTGGCATCACAGACTGGTAACAGTTGTCCTATGGCTTCAGCAATGACACTGCTTTGCTGGCGGGTATTTGGGGCATGATAAATGTTTTTTTTACATTCATGGTAGTAGTTCCCACTTTTTTTTGGTGGGTTTCAGGTCTCTGGTACATACAGGTTCAACTTAACAAACAGAAGGCATTCCCTAGAAATGCTTCGATTGGCAAGCATTCACATTACGAGTCGGTGACTCTCCCTGATACCTATGGGCAAATTTCTCATGCGTTCCTGACCACAGAATTTCTAAGGAATGCCCTGTGTTTAGGAAGCGAGACCTGTGTGTTTGTGTGTGTGTGTATATATAATCTGCTGTAGTTCTTATAACAGCATAGTGAGAACAAACTTAGTTGGTCTCTAAGGTGCTACTGGAAGGAATTATTTATTTTATTTTGTTTTGAGCATAGTGAGAGCACACTATAGCTGTGCTGGCTGGGTTCTGAAGGGCACCAGGTTAACAAAAACAGAACTAGAACTTCGGTTTTACTACCTAAACATATATAGAGCAAGAATTAGTAACGACTTGAAACAGCATCAAAGCCAGCAGCCGGCTTAAACCACCCGAGTAAAGCCCAGAGCCAGTGTGGTGTAGTGGCTAAGAGCGGTAGACTCGTAATCTGGTGAACTGGGTTCGCGTCTCCGCTCCTCCACATGCAGCTGCTGGGTGACCTTGGGCTAGTCCCACTTCTCTGAAGTCTCTCAGCCCCACTCACCTCACAGAGTGTTTGTTGTGGGGGAGGAAGGGAAAGGAGAATGTGAGCCGCTTTGAGACTCCTTCGGGGAGTGATAAAGCGGGATATCAAATCCAAACTCTTCTTCTTCTAATCTATACTCTACACACTCCTTAACTGGGCTGGGGCTGCTTATGTCTGGGGTGACGGGCATGTGGTTTATTGGGATATTTTGCTATTGCGTATTTTTTGGGGGGGGGGTTATGTTGTAAACCATCCTATGAACTTAATAAATGATAGTGGTTTACAGCTTGAGAAGTGCCCTTTGCCTGCCATTGGCTGAGCTGCTATGACATCATGTAAGGCACATTTCAGCTGCCCAGGGCGAAGGTTCCGGCGATGTGATGTTGGCAAACGATTAGAGGGGTTGGATTGAATGGGTAGAAGACACAAGGAATCTAGGGCATAAAGGAGAGTTTGCCAGAACAGGCCAGTGGTCTAGTGATCACCCAGATTCTTCCGGGAATCCAGCAAGCAGGGCACAAGCTCGCTGGATCCCCAGATTCTTCTTCTGTCCGTTTCAACAGGAGCAGATTTTGACCAGCCCTTTAGATTCAACCAATACCACTTCCTTCAAAAGTTAGTTCCTAAGCTCTCTTTTCAGGAATTCTGCACCCGCCCAACACTCGGCAACAGGACTCTTCTTCAACCTGTATCAATTACGTAAATTAAACCATTTCTCTTACCTTCCCTATTTTGTTCTTTTTTCCGCAAGCCGTTAAGGAGCCCCAGAAGCAACTGACCCATCCAGACACCCTGGAAGTGGCGTTCAGTAATTCCTCTCGCAGATGAAATTTGATATTTCTTGCTCGGAAGCTTTAACATCAAAGGGTTGTCTCCAATGCCCGTCCTACTTTTAGCAGACCCGCCGAAATTAACGGGCACAGCTCAGCTAGGTCCATTAACTTCAATGGGTCTGCTCTAGCAGCATTGCAAAAGACCCCCAAACCCAAAAGCTGAGATATTTCGAAAGCATGATTCAGCTGTTCTCTCTCCTGTGTTCTACAACTGACAGTCAAAACACTCCTCTCTTTCTTATCAGACAGGAACATCTTTATTTCATGGTTTCCAAAAACAAAATGGTGCTTCAGACAATATTTCGGCAGTTTCATCCTCCGCCTGGATAAAGCAGTTTGGAATTAAGTCTGCTTCAGTTGTTTTAAAAATTAGTAATAATCTGAAACTCACGCAGAGACACCCCCACACCCTACTGTGAAAGCCAAGACTCTCTTCCATTAACCCAAGGAGACAGAAAAAGAGGGACACACGCAGGAACACAGAATTCCTAAGTCCCATGAGAAGGCGTGACCAAAACAGCCAACCGGCGCTCACAGAGTGCCCTGTTGGATTTTGCCAAATCGGTAGAAGGACTGGCGAGCGAGTGGGAAATCAACAGGTGAAGAAGTGGCATCTTTGCACCTGTGTGTGCAGGTTTTTGAGCCACGCTGTCACCCGCAGCCTCGGGGGGGGGGGTGGCAGGAAGAAAAATCTGTGCTTTCTCTAGCTGGCCTGCAAGGCACTGCTAAACGGAAGCCTCTATGATGCATTTGTCAAAGGGCAGGGGAGAGGAGACAGGATAGATGAGAGAGAAAGAGAGAGGGGGGCCAGAACACATCCTGACCTGCCTGTTCAGAGCTTCTCCATATTTTGTCACTCCATTGCTGCTCAATTGCAGGCACTAAGAGCTGGTTGCAGAATTGACTGTGCCGCTTCAGACGCCACTCCCCTTGCCTAGTTAGCTAGCCAGTCTCCTACCTACTCCTCCTGCTGGGTGTGTTTTCTACCTGCGGAGAGGTTTTTGGGGTTTTTTATTTGCCACCCACCCCAATAACACAGCGTTTGAAAAACGAAATGAAAATGCAAAACCGCTCGGCTGGTTTTAATACACACCAATGTCTTGGCTCTTCTCCCCGATAGGGTCAAGACCAGTCTCGTATTAAGGAGACTGAGATGGTAGGATTCTTTCAGGGGCATTCGGACACAACCTGCCCAAGGGGTTTTGGCTAGGCCAAGACTGAAAGGCCAACAGCCCAGCGTTCTAGCCAAGCATTGTGGAAGGGCTCCTGATATCTTTGCATGAGAGAATTATAACCCATATCAGCACAGTAACACTTCTTGAAAGGCCCCTCTATCACGGCTGGGGAAGGTGGCGAACCAGCAACTGTCGTAAGCGGGCAGTGTACCAGGGAGGAGGGGAGGCACAACGGTGACAAAAAAAAAAGAGCTGGGGAAAATCACCTATGGGCCGTAACACAACTCAGAAAGGAGATAAAATCAAAGCTGAATGCCCTGCCAGGACAACATAGAGAAAGAAGCCCAGCCAGATTTTACAACAAAGGAGAACCTTTGGCCCTCCTAGATGTTGCTCAGCTACAAATCCCATCAGCTCCATGGCCAACGGCCCACACTGATGGGATCTGTAGTTCTGCAACACCTGGGGCAGCCTTGTTTGAAATGCAAAACAGTCCAGACCCTGCAGAAACAGAATTTGACAGGCGGCGCCCTTGAAATCTGAAGCCACGGACCACCACAAGCCCAGGGTGATTTAAGCACAATCTTCCTCCCTCCATCTCTCTCCCTTTCCCCGCACCGAGAGAGAAACTCAGTAAAGAAGTCTGACAAGGATGAATGACATTTTCTTTTCATTAAAAAACAACCCTTTATATATTCATTTCACGTCTGTTGAAATCACAAGAGTAAAAGGGGCGGGGAGAGACTGGACAGAGAGTGGGGGGGGGAATCAAAAACAGGGAACCAATACAAACATACATCGGTTGTGGGGCTGCCCCAGAAGTTCATAATCCTCCAAGGAGCGATAAGAGGACTGGGGAATGGGAGGGAGGGAGAGGGAGAGGGAGAGAAGAGGAACTCAGGGAGGAAGGGAATATGACTTAGGAGCAAGCTTCCCCAACCAGGTGCCCTCCAGGCACTCCCAACTGGACTCCCATGAACCCCCAGCTAGCATGGCCAACGGCCACGGGAGATGGGAGCAGAGGGTCCAGGAAACGGAACGGAACCCGCACTCTGGAGGGCACCAAGGCAGGGAAGGGCGACCTAGAACGTCATCTACTGTGTTGCTTGGAAAAGCATCTCTGAAAGACAGGGCAAGGCCGAGACCTCGCCTCCCCGGGGGCTGCAAGCGTCGCAACCCGTCCGGCGCTGCTTCTTCGCAGGGGCCTTCCCCCCCACCCTCGGTTTCAGCTCCCGTCATCTTCCTCCACGGAGTCCGACTCCATGTGGACCGACTCCCGTTCGGCTCCTGCCCGCTCCGCCGCAGAATAGTCTTGCGTTCTGCAGTAGCACAGAGAGGAAGGGGGTTGGGAGACAAGGGGGGATGAGAATGATCTTCTAAGATAAGATAATTTATTGTCATTGCACAAGTACAAGCACAACGCTATACAAGTGCAACGAAATTGCATGCCATCCCGTTAAAAAAACAGAAAGAAATAAAAAAACAGCACAAAACACACACACAACGAAAAAAGCCACACATACACCCATCACAGCTCTCCAAGGTCATATTATCTGGTTACAGCGTTTAAGATGGTTATAGCTCTTGGGCAGAAACTGTTCTTCAGTCTATTTGTTCTTGATCTAATCCTCTATAATAATCTCCCTGTGTCCCTGCGTCCGCCGTCCGTGTGTCAGTGGAAATCGCAACTGCGCATGCGCTCCACTGACACACGGATTGGAGCACAGAGAGGAGGAGCCTGAGGTTGGAGCGCAGCGCTTGCGCTTCGCGAGCCTCCAAACCTCTCCGCTTCAGCCGCAATGGCGGCCGCTCCCCGCGCGCTGCTGCTTCTCCCCCTCCCTTCTTTCTCCCCGCCTCAGCCGCCCGTGGCGGCGGCGGGGAGGGCGGCCGTCGCCGGGGCTGCCGGCGGGGCAGCGGCAACAGGCGGCTCCGCCATGGTGGTGGCTTGGCCACCTGAGGTGGGGAGAAGGAAGCGCCTTGGGTCCCCGCCGCCGCCGCTAGCGCCAATTATTAATGGGCTTATTTCAACTAGTTGTTCTCTATCTTCTACCCGAAGGCAGTGGTGCAAAGAGACTATATCCTGGATGAGATGGATCCTTTAAAATATTGTTTACCTTTTTAAGGCAATGGGTTCTACCACCCCCAAGGCAGGAAAACTGAGGTTTGGGGGGGCAGGGGGACCCCTTGAGGCGGCTCCGGGGCCTGAGTTAGGTAGGCCAGGTGTCTGACTCTGGATAATGCAGATTCCTCTGATCCCAATAAGGGTCTTTCCCCGTCCCTTGGAAAAAATGACCTCATTCCAACTTCTGTCCCAAGGCATGCAAGTTATGACCGACTCTAACTTCCATAATTGGGTTTCTGGAAGTTATATGGACTGCAGGGATTTTTTTTTTAACACTCCCCACCCTGGGAAATTCCCCTAACTGCAGCGCTTTTCAGTGGCAGCCTCTGGAGTGTGGAGTCACAGTAAAGTGGTACCTCGGGTTAAGTACTTAATTCGTTCCGGACAGGGTGGATTTGATTTAAATCAAATTGATTTAAATCACGATTTAAATCACTAGTCAGTAAGGCTTGATTTAAATATTTTTTTTACAGAAAGACTCCTTCTTGCTGGTATAATCTTAATATTTACAACCATATGAAGGTTTCATTTTTGGAATAATAATTTTTTCAGAGTAGTTTTTATAGTTATATCAAAAATTACTGATTTGGTTATACTACGAGAAATACATAGACAGATAATTATGAAATTATGGTGAGGCTTAATAAGTTAACTGTTTATATTTGGACAACTTTTCTGCTGTACTTTATTGGAAGGAGAAAAACATTAATTTCCTTAATAACCATTTAAACAATTTATTTAACTAAAACAATAACATGATAGCATATGTATCCATGTTTGTTAACTGATGTGGTTAAACACTAAAAAAAAAAAAACTTAGACTGAGTTTTAGCACACTTGATAAACTTAAAACAAATCCTTATTTCCTGATCAATAGCCTTTGGACTACAATGTAACTATATTTAGAAAGATTTTTCCTCCAAAAGCATTTTATTTTAAAAATCCAATTTAAATAAAAAAATCAGATTTTTTTATTTTTTATTTTAAATTGTTGATTTTTATCCACCCTGGTTCCGGAGGTCCGTTCTTAACCTGAAGCGTTCTTAACCTGAAGCACCACTTTAGCTAATGGGGCCTCCCTCCTGCTGCCGCTGCGCCGCCAGAGCACGATTTCTGCTCTTAGCGGAGTTCTTAACCTGAAGCGTACTTAACCCGAGGTACCACTGTAGAACCGACTGCTTCTTACAGTCTGCTCCTTAGTCATTAAGACTCACAAAGGGGCTTGCATTTTCTGACAGCAGCACCCTCCACCGTGACAGTTCAACTTTCAGCGCTCCGGCTACCCCTCTGACAATTATTTTTGTCCCCAAAACTTCTATAACCTGCTTCGAAACAACTAGCAGTCTCCACCCCCTATGAAGGGCACCCCAACTTCCCCCGCTTCTTAGGTGACATCCAACCAAGTCAAACTCTGATCAGACCTACCAAATCAATGGGACTTCGGTGATGCAAGGCCACCGATTTCGACAAGTATGCTGTGACTATGAAATGGCATTAGGTACCAACCCTTATTCCATGCACACATGCTCAAAATGGAATGGGATCAAGATGTTGCGGGACATCAACTACATGCTCTCTGCCTCTGTATCTCCTAAGCAGCACAAACAAACCCCCAAGAAAGGCCAGAAAGAACCCCTACTCGTTCTGGGTGTCTTCGGGGGAAGCCCCTCCCTTGACGTCCCCGGAAGTCCAATCTTCCTCTCCATCCTTGCTCTCCGTCACGCCTTCTCCTTTCTGGGCTCCCGACTCCCCATTCACAGGAGCTGGGAGGTCTGGGGAAGAAGAAAAGAGATGTCAACCCCCCCAGGCGAGAGAACAGGAAGGGGCAACCTGTTGTCTTGATTTGTGTTAATTTTTCTAATTCCAATTTTTCAGTTATAGATATATTTTTTGTTTTACTTCGATTCAGCCTAAATCCTGAGACCTTTCCATAGTTTTGTATTATTTCCAATGCTTTTTGGATGCTATGATTTGGATTTTCCGTCGTCTCCCTTGCCGCCAGCCCCTTACCAGCACTCGTCTCTTCCTCGCCTGTCTCATTCTGCGTTTCTCCTTCCGGCAGCTTCTCCTTGCCTTTGTCCCCTTCCCCTTTATCCTTCTCCTTCTCCGAATCAGTCCTGTTGACCTTCTGGTTCGCCCCGACCTTTGGCCCCAGGACGCGGGACTTCAGGCATGTGTAGACCTCAGCTGCCTTCTCCATCACTTCTTTGTTAGCCTTGTAACGCCGAATCTTATTATAAACAAACACGGCGTTTTAGACACTTTCAAATTAGGCGCGGTAGTGCAGATATAAAATGTAAAAAGGCTCCACCTCGGTGGATTCAAAACGCAAGCTTATCAAGGTACAGCTTAGTTCTCGAACGTTTTGGCTCCCAAACGCCACAATCCCGGAAGTGACTGTTCCGGTTTGTGAACTATTTTTGGAAGCCGAACGTCTTAACGTTTTGGAAGCCGCGCTTTGGTTTCCGAACGTTTCGGAAGTCGAATGGACTTCCGGAAAGGATTCTGTTCGACTTCCAAGGTACGACTGTATTCCCGCTACAGCCATCACCCTTTGGAAGGAAATCACTTATCAGTTGCAGGACTTTTAATTCTATATACCACGGATGGGAATCCCTTTGGCTCTATGGCTGCATCCTTACATCCCACACCCACCTGGACCAGTGAACTGGGCCACCTGTCCAGGCATCTGAATCATAGAATCCTAGAGTTGGAAGAGACCCCAAGGGCCATCCAGTCCAACCCCCTGCCAAGCAGGAAACACCATCCAAGCATTCCTGACAGGTGGCTGTCAAGCCTCTGCTTCAAGACCTCCAAAGAAGGAGACTCCACCACACTCCTTGGCAGCAAATTCCACTGTCAAACAGCTCTTACTGTCAGGAAGTTCTTCCTAATGTTTAGGTGGAATCTTCTTTCTTGTAGTTGGAATCCATTGCTCCGTGTCCGCTTCTCTGGAGCAGCAGAAAACAACCTTTCTCCCTCCTCTATATGACATCCTTTTATATATTTGAACATGGCTATCATATCACCCCTTAACCTTCTCTTCTCCAGGCTAAACATACCCAGCTCCCTAAGCCGTTCCTCATAAGGCATCGTTTCCAGGCCTTTGACCATTTTGGTTGCCCTCCTCTGGACACGTTCCAGCTTGTCAGTATCCTTCTTGAACTGTGGTGCCCAGAACTGTACACAGTATTCCAGGTGAGGTCTGACCAGAGCGGAATACAGTGGTACTATTACTTCCCTTGATCTAGATGCTATACTCCTATCTGACATCATAACAAAATTTATCTCCCCCCCCCCCCCGAATAAATTTTATTTGGAAAAAATACATGCTCTAGCGACTGAGTTATCCAGCTTGGGGTAAATATTTCTGTTCACCCCGAGCATATTGATGGCTAAAAGATTTCTGCTCCTGGCAACCATGAAATCGTTGGCTAAGAAAATGCAATTGCTTTCAACTGTTTTAATAATGTTTTAAATTACCACGCCAGATGATCCTTCTCCTGTGAAACTCAATGGCTGCTGCACATTTCGGTTCAGAGGCCATGCGCTACTGGGGAGCTACAGCAGAGGGGCGTGTGACTAGCCACTGCTCAACTGGGGTGGCCCTTTGGGGCCTGAATCTGCGAGGCCCATTTCTACATGCTTAGGCTCCTGGAGGAGAGGGAGGTGGCTTGCTAAAGCCCAGTAATATTTTAAATGGGAAACGGGGCTTTGTATATATTTAAACAAATAAATCGAAGCAGAGGAGGCCGTTGTAAGCAACTGAGTTAATGCAGCAAGAATACAGCATTAAGAGACAACATACTCGGGCGCATCTGAGCGGCACACACAGGGTCAAGCAGGCAGCAGGGGGACGTGGCAACGAAAGCAAGGCTGTAAAGGTAAAGGACCCCTGGACGGTTAAGTCCAGTCAAAGGCGACTGGCGTTGTGGCGCTCATCTCGCTTTCAGGCCGAGGGAGGTGGCGTTTGTCCGCAGACAGCTTTCCGGGTCATGTGGCCAGCGGGACTAAACCACTTCTGGCATAACAGGACACCGTGACGGAAGCCAGAGCGCATGGAAATTCCGTTTACCTTCCCGCCGCAGCGGTACCTACTTATCTATTTGCACTGGTGTGCTTTCGAGCTGCTAGGTTGGCAGGAGCTGGGACAGAGCAACGGGAGCTCACCCCATCGCGGGGATTCGAACCGCCGACCTTCCGATCGGCTAGCCCAAGAGGTTCAGTGGTTTAGACCACAGCGCCACCCGCGTCCACAAGGCTGTGCAAAAGTAGTGGGGCCTCCCCAATCCCACCCACCTCTTACCTTTTTTAGAGTGGCCACGACGTTCGTGTGTTTCTGGAGGATCTGAGAGGTGACTTGCAGGCTGCCCAGTTCTTCCAACGCACTCAGACACCTTTTGATGTCCTAAAGAAACAGGATTTGGGGCACAATGACCATTTGGACCAGCGGAGCTTACACAAACTCTGCTTACGCAGAATAATTATAATAACGACAAGAACAACAATAATGGTAATGATGATGATTAGCCGCCCATCTAACTGGGTTGCCCCAGCTGCTCTGGGCGGCTCCTGACAGAATATTTAAAACACCATAAAACATCAAACATTAAAAACTTCCCCATGCAGAGCTGACTTCAGATGTCTTCTAAAAGTTGTATAGTTAACTCATCTCCTTGACATTTGATGGGAGGGTGTTCCACGGGGAGGGCGCCGCTACCGAGAAGGCCCTGTGCCTGGTTGCCTGTAACTTCACTTCTAGCTGCGAGGGAACCACTAGAACAGGCATAGGCAAACTCCGGCCCTCCAGATGTTTGGGACTACAATTCCCATCATCCCTGGCCACTGGTCCTGTTAGCTAGGGATGATGGGAATTGTAGCCCCAAACATCTGGAGGGCCGGAGTTTGCCTAGGCCTGCACTAGAAGGTCCTTGGTGCTGGACCCGTTTCAAGGCTGAGCAACGGGGGTGGAGACCCTCCTTCAGATATACAGTGGTACCCCTGGTTACGTACTTAATTTGTTCCGGAGGTCCGTTCTTGTCAGGGATCTGCCCACCCCTGCCAGTCCAGCTCTGAGTGCTTACAGGGACCTGCAGCCTGTGTTAACGACAGATTCATCTTCGAGTGAATCTGGCAGCCCCTCTTCGGGGGAGGGGCAGTTAGTGGCTGGGAGCCAGGGAGTGCCAGGTGTCCAGCGAGTTGCTGAGAGACCTGGCACCACCCAGCAGACTCGCTCGGAGGGGGAGGCGTCAGTTCTGGCGCCTATCTCACGTAGGAGGAGAAGGCGGCAATTCAGGATGCCGAGGCTTTGGTGTTGGCGCCAAAACAGGAGGGAGGCACTTCCGGATTCTGCTAGTGACTGAGCAGACATGATAAACTGAACTCTGCACTGTAAATAGCATTGCACAAAATAAAGAGACTTAAAGACAAGATGGCTCGGTCTCACTATTGAACAACCGATAAGAGAATCTGACAGTTCTTAACCTGAAAACGTTCTTAACCTGAAGCACCACTTTAGCTAATGGGGCCTCTTGCTGCCGCTGTGCCGCCGCTGCCCGATTTCTGTTCTCATCCTGAAGCGAAGTTCTTTACTGAGGTAATATTTCTGGGTTAGCAGAGTCTGTAACCTGAAGCGTATGTAACCTGAAGCGTATGTAACCCAAGGTACCACTGTACAGGGTTTATACCATTAGAAGCATCACCTGGGGATGTCCTGTTCCCTGGCCTGTATCAACTCAAGTGCAGGTGGAAAGGAGTGGGGTTGTATGTCTGGGTGTCCCACTGCCGTTCATTGGATTGGAGAAGGGGAAAACAGTGGAACAAGGGACCATAGCTGTCAACCCTCCCTTTTTTTGCAGGAAACTCCCTTATTCCAATGCCGTTTCCCGCTGCTATCCCGGATTGTTAGATATCCCTTCAATTTCCCGGATTTCAAAGGAAGCAGCTCCTCTCCCTCCCTGCCGGCCAGGGAGGCTCCTCAGCTGCGTTGCTCGGCTGCCAATAAGGAGTCTGAGACCGACTGGGGGCGGAGCTTGCATGCCTTGTGCAGCCAGACCCTCACGCCCAACCAGCCAGCCTGCCTGCCTGCCGTCTACGCGCTCGCTCTTTGGCTCACCCGTTCGCGCGCAGCCTCTGGAGCGCAGGGTGGCGAGGCTACTTGGTGCCATTGCACCGCCCTCGCGGCATCCCTTATTTTCAAATTCAAAAGTTTGGGAAAAAATCCCTTATTTTCAAATCCGAAAGTTGACAGCTATGCAAGGGACCCGCCCCTTTGGCTCCAGGGTTGGGGAGACCTGCGACCCCCCACTTGTTGATGCACCTACAACTCCCATCAGCCCCAACCAGCATGTCTAACAGTCAGGAATGGTACGGGTTGGAATCCTGCACCATTTGGACGGCAGCAGGACCCTCACACCTGTCCCAGGTGGGCATCACAGAAGAGTTCTCCAGCAACAGAAACGGCAAGCAAATCCTAAACAGGGGCAGGAACCTGCGACTTGGAAGGAGAGCTTTCCGAAACAACAGGCTCAAAGGAGAGGGGGCTCCAGCTTACCGGATTGTCGACTTTCAGAGCAAACTTGATCTCGCTGTGCAACTTCTGGAGTTTCTCCTCGATCGTGGGTTCTGCAGACAGCGCAAAGGTTTTTTGAAAGCCGGGAAAAGCATGTCACTTCCCCGCCTACCACCCCCATCACCAAAGCAAACTCATGCTCCAGTCACAAATCCCTTTTCTCTCCTTCTCCAGCCCTTTTTTTCCTTTACCTTTCTTCTTCTCCACCCTCCTTTCAGGGAGAAGCTCTGACTTTTTCCGGCCTCGTTCCGCTTTCAAAGCTCTAGAGACAGAAGAAAAAGAGGGTAAGAAGCAGAACTGATGCTACGGAGCGGGCTGTGTCTATTCCACGCCTATGGAAAAACCTGCAAACGGGCAACCCAGCGCTCCCTAAAATGTCAAGGCCTGCAGCTAGTTGGTTTGACTACTGCAAAGTTGGTCCCTTACCTTTCTCGCCCGGATCTGGCCACAGTGATCCATGCGACGGTCACCTCCAGGCTTGATTATTGCAACTCGCTCTACGCGGGGCTGCCCTTGAAGCTGACCCAGAAACTCCAGCGGGTGCAGAATGCCACGGCGAGGCGCCTTACGGGGTCCTTGCCGCGGGACCACATTCATCCAGTTCTCTACCAGCTGCACTGGCTCCCGGTGGAGTACAGGATCAGGTTCAAGGTGCTGGTTTTGACCTTTAAAGCCTTATGCGGCCTAGGACCCTCGTACCTACAGGACCGCCTCTCCCGGTATGCCCCGCAAAGGACCTTAAGGTCCACAAATAACAACTTGTTGGAGGTCCCGAGCCACAAGGCTGTCAGACTGGTGTCAACTAGGGCCAGAGACCAGGGCCCTGCGGGATTTGACATCTTTCTGCAGGGCCTGCAGGACAGAGTTGTTCCGCCTGGCCTTCGGGTCGGACTCAGTCTGATGGTTTCCTCCCCTTAGTTTTGTTTATGGGCGACAAATGAAGCGGCATTTTAAATTTTAAATTGACTTTTTAACCTGTATTTTAATTAATGGTTTTTCTTTTTATACTTTATTGTAATTTTTACTGTTGTTAGCCGCCCTGAGCCTGGTTTCGGCTGGGGAGGGCGGGGTATAAATAAAATTTATTATTATTATTATTATTATTATTATTATTATTATTGCAACGTGCCGTATGTGGGGCTGCCCTTGAAGGTGGTCCAGAAACCGGAGCTAACAAAGAACTGGGCGCAAGACTCTAAAACTGGGACTGCTTGCTGGGCACATTCCTTGCCAGTAATAAAAGGACTTCACTGGTCACCAAACTGTTTCAGAGCCCGATTCAAGACCCAGGCGCTGAACTTTAAGGAGCTGAATGATATGGGCGGGCCCATAAATGGGCGAAGGAAAGCTGCATTAACAAATTCAGTTCTCAATGTGTTTGGAGGAAACTCCTCCCAAAGGGGACGTAAGCTTAATGCTTGGCACTAGTTTTCTCTCCCAGCTCACTACAGAAGCTCTCCCTAGGTATGTTGTGAGCTGCCCTGAGATAAGATAAGATAAGAAAATTTATTGTCATTGCACAAGTACAAGCACAACGCTATACAAGTGCAACGAAATTGCATGCCCCCCATAAAAACAGAAAGAAAAAACAAAACAAAAAGCAGCACAAAACACACACACACCAAAGAAAGCCACACATACACACACATACACCCATCACAGCTCTCCAAGGTCATATTATCTGGTTACAGCGTTTAAGATGGTTATAGCTCTTGGGTAGAAACTGTTCTTCAATCTACTTGTTCTTGATCTAATTGTTCTATATCTTCTACCCGAAGGCAGTGGTGCAAAGGGACTATATCCTGGATGAGATGGATCCTTTAAAATATTGTTAACCTTTTTAAGGCAACGGGAACTGTATAGTTCTTCCAGAGATGGGAGAGGATGACCAATAATATTTTGGGCTGTGGTTATGACCTTCTGGAGTATCTTCTTCTCCCTGGCTGTGCAGCTGGAGAACCAAGCACCAATACAGTATATAACAATGCTCTCTATGGAGCCTCGGTAGAAGGACACCAGCAGTCTCTCACTCAGATTGTTCTTCTTTAAAAGTCTGAGGAAATAAATTCTCTGCTGGGCCTTCTTTACCAGAGCAGTAGTATTTGCGCTCCAAGTCATACCCTGCTCTATAAGATCTACGGGTGAATTGTGGCATACTAAAAAGAAGAGGAAGAGAAAAGTTTCCCCAAGCAGTTTCATCAAACTACATTAAACCTCCCTCCTCAAAGCATGTTGGGAACTGACTCAGGTATTGTAAGAGTTCTGTAGTGGCTTCTAACAAGTAACAAGTCCCGAATGCCTCCCGTCTGTTTATTGTGCAAGTATATACAGTGCAGAGCTCAGAAATCAGTGACCATCCGTGTCACTCTCAGATCTAGCTCAATACTGCCCGCACTGGCTGGCAGCAGCTCTCCACCCCCATCGTTCAGCCCGGACAACTGAGGTCCTCCTCCGAGGGGCTTCTGGCAGTTCCCTCACTGCGAGAAGTGAGGTTACAGGGAACCAGGGAGAGGGCCTTCTCGGTGGTGGCGCCCGCCCTGTGGAAGGCCTTCCCTTCAAGATGTCAAGGAGATAAAGAACTATCTGACTTTTAGAAGACATCTGAAGGCAGCCCTGTTTAGGGAAGTTTTTAATATTTGATGTTTAATTGTGTTTTTATATTCTGTCGGGAGCCGCCCAGAGTGGCTGGGGAAATGCAGCCAGATGAGCGGGGTTGTTATTATTAATTATTAATTATTATTATTATTATTATTATTATTATATAACCTGTTCCGGGTCTTCTCGTCTCCTTGGCCCCTCTTCTCCTTTTGACTCTGTTTCCTTGAGATCTCAGAGGGCTGCTGCTTCTTCAGAGGCTTTTTCACCTGGAGGGGGGAAAGAAAACGAGAAGGTCACAAGATAGGCGATCACATCCCAGCGAAAAACCTCCCAGTCTCCCCCTGCTCTTTGATCTCTGCAGGGCTATGGTAAAATAGCTGCTTTCCTATGTAGAAGCTCAGGACTGCAATGCCTCAAAGCACAGCCACTAGCCCAGTGATGGCTAACCTTGACACTCCAGATGTTTTGGAACTACAACTCCCATCATCCCTAGCTAACAGGACCAGTGGTCAGGGATGATGGGAGTTGTAGTCCCAAAACATCTGGAGTGTCAAGGTTAGCCACCACTGCACTAGCCCAAACACTGCTGTCGTCATCTGAGGCCCCAAGCCAGCGACGGCAAGAGAACAGGCCTTTTCAGTGGTCTCATCTCTTTACAGCTTTTATTCCCCATTTTCTTCCTGTTAATCATTCTATGCAATGCTCTCTTCTATTTCAGTTACGTTTCTGTCATTTGCCTGCTGCGATTTATTTTATTTATTTATTTTAATTTTTACGGGAATTTTATTCACAACATGACACAAACCGCCCCACTCCCCCAATACACAAATCCACCCTCATTAAACGTGAACATAACACACAGTGAGCATAACATACAACAATACAAACAACCTAATAAAAGACTTCCTTTATCCTGTATCTGGCCTCCTTATTTACTTCTTATAAACTGTTTATGAATAATTATTAAGATTTTTCTAATTATAACTTAAATATCCACAAAGTCTCCTGCAGACATTAATCGAAACAAGTCCAGGTATGTATTTTGGGGCACTGTTTTGTGAAGTATTCTCTGCATTTTCCCCATGCTTTTTGAAACTCTTGTCGAGTGTGATCTCTAATTGCCTCTGTTAATCTCTAGCCAGTTCAATATGCCTGCCTGCCTGCCTGCTGCGATTTAAATAAGACTTTCCAACTTTATCTTACTTCTCGGTCTGCATCTGCTCCCTTCCTGGTTAGCACAGCTACCTCAATGCAGCAACAGGTAGGTAGCCGTGCCATAGTCATAGTCAAAGCAAAATAAAATTTAAGAAAAATTCCTTCCAGTAGCACCTTACGAGACCAACTCAGTTTGTTCTTGGTATGAGCTTTCGTGTGCATGCACACTTCTTCAGATACACTGAGACAGAAGTCACCAGACCCTTATATATAGCGAGAGGGTGGGAGGGGTATTACTCAGAAGGGTGGTAGGAATGGGTGATAGGCTGATAGCTGTGGTAAACCTGCTGATGACTGTTAACGACTGCAATTGGTCTTACAGGAAAAAGCAAGGGGTGAGAAGGTTAAAAATAGCTTTGTCATGTATAATGAGATAAGAATCCAATGTCTCTATTCAGACCAGGTCTCTCCTTGGTTTTAAGTTTGGTAATGAGTTGCAATTCAGCAACTTCTCTTTCCAGTCTATTTCTGAAATTCCTTTGTTGAAACTCCAGTTGACTACTGTTGACGACTGCAATTAGTCTTACAGGAAAAAGCAAGTGGTGAGAAGGTTAAAAATAGCTTTGTCATGTATAATGAGATAAGAATCCAATGTCTTTGTTCAGACCAGGTCTCTCCATGGTTTTAAGCTTGGTGATGAGTTGCAACTTCTCTTTCAATGCAGCAAGTTCATCAGAGCCAATACAATGGTACCTCGGAAGTTGAACAAAATCCATTCCGGAAGGCCGTTTGACTTCCAAAACATTAGGAAACCAAGGCGCGGCTTCCAACTGACTGCAGGAAGCTCCTGCAACCAATAGGAAGCCATGTAAGCCGTGTTCGACGTTCGGGTTCCAAAGAACGTTCGCAAACCGGAACACTCACTTCCAGGTTTGCGGCGTTCGGGAGCCAAAACGGTCAAGTCGCAAGGTGTTCGTCAACCAAGGTACGACTGTAGTGGGGTAGAAGAGCTAGGAGGAAATTTACATTTCGCAACCAATGTACCCCTTTGGTTTCAGATAACACATAGGCAGACAAGTCTTTAAAAAAGCCTGGGACGCAAAAAAAAATTGCGTCCGTCTAGTGCAGTGGTGATGTCTTAAAAAGCAAAGACATCACCTTGCCAACAAAGGTCCGTATAGTTAAAGCCAGTGTTTCTCAACCCTGTGCCTCCAGATGTTTTTGGCCTACAACTCCCATCATCCCTGACCACTGGTCTTGCTAGCGAGGGATGATGGGAGTTGTAGGCCAAAAACATCTGGAGGCACAGGGTTGAGAAACACTGGTTAAAGCTATGGTTTTCCCAGTAGTAATGTACGGAAGTGAGAGCTGGACCATAAAGAAGGCTGATCGCCGAAGAATTGATGCTTTTGAATTCTGGTGCTGGAGGAGACTCTTGAGAGTCCCATGGACTGCAAGAAGATCAAACCTCTCCATTCTGAAGGAAATCAGCCCTGAGTGCTCACTGGAAGGACAGATCCTGAGGTTAAGGCTCCAGTACTTTGGCCACCTCATGAGAAGACTCCCTAGAAAAGACCCTGATGTTGGGAAAGATGGAGGGCACAAGGAGAAGGGGACGGCAGAGGATGAGATGGTTGGACAGCTACTCGAAGCTACTAACATGAGTTTGGCCAAACTGCGAGAGGCAGTGAAGGATAGGCGTGCCTGGCGTGCTCTGGTCCATGGGGTCACGAACAGTCGGACACGACTGAACAACAACAAAGTGCAGTGGTGGCTAACCTTGGTACTCCAGGTGTTTTGGAACTACAACTCCCATCATCCCTAGCTAACAGGACCAGTAGTCAGGGATGATGGCAGTTGTAAGTCCCAAAACATCTGGAGTGCCAAGGTTAGCCACCACTGCTCTAGTGGCTATGGCAGCTCATTGACCAGAAGTAATGTATTTAGCATTAACTCTGGAAGTGTAAGGTAAAAGGTAAAGGACCCCTAGATGGTTAAGTCATTAGGCCAAGAGAGCCAGCATTTGTCCACAGACAGCTTTCTGGGCCATGTGGCCAGTAGGACTAAACCGCTTCTGGCGCAACGGGACACCGTGACAGAAACCAGAGCGTTTAGGGTTAGGGTTGGGGGTTGGGGGTTGGGGGTTGGGGTTGGGGTTGGGGTTAGGGTTAGGGTTAGGGTTAGGGTTAGGGTTAGGGTTAGGGTTAGGGTTAGCGTCGTTTACCTTCCCGCCGGAGTGGTACCTATTTATCTACTTGCGCTGGCGTGCTTTCGAACTGCTGGGTTGGCAGGAGCTGGGACAGAGCAACAGGAGCTCACCCCATCGCGGGGATTCGAACCGCCGACCTTCCAATCGGCAAGCCCAAGAGGCTCAGTGGTTTGGACCACAGGGCCACCCGTGTCCCTGGAAGTGTATAAACTAACCTGACCAAACTTAGCCTCCTGGTGTATATTGTGCTCTAGGGTGTGATTTACGACCCTTTAGACTGCAGCTGACTTTGTTATGATGGAAGGAATTTAGGCCACAAAGAGGCTGAATGAAATGGGACGCAGCTTGGCATAGTGACGCTTATCGTAACGGGCACAGAGTTGTACTGGAAATGATATATTAGAGTGTTGGAATCCTGATGGCTGGGAATTACATGGTTCTCTCTCCGAGAGACTGCGGTTTGACTCTGTTATCTGTGAGAAGGAATGTGACCTTGGGCAGAGCGGGCAGAAACAAAGGAGCTGTAATGAAATCAGCTAACCGGGGTGGGGGGGGGGGAGAATCCAGATCTGAACAAGGATGAGAGAATATTTACCGGTAAATTGGAAAACGACACCGAACTCTGGAAAAAACAACTTATTAAAAACCCAAGTAAATTATTTAAGTGAAAATGGGGGGATATAACACGCATGCTGTTACTGAATATATACACTAAGGTTTATTTGGTTTATTTGCTGTTTGCAGGGACATAAGGGGCAGCTGATGGAAAATATTACTGGCAATTACTGAGATGTCAACTAGAGATTAATTGAGAACTAATGCAGCAACAGAGGATCTATCTGGGACATATCTTGTAAGGAGAGAGGGGGAACTGGTTTTGGAAAATTGTATTAAATTGCATCAATTCGGTAATGATTTGCAGTAATTTGGAAAATCAAGAAAAAATAATAGGCAGAAAAGAAAAGCCGGGGGCTACGTTCAGGGAAGTGGGTAACGGCCACTGGAAATCTGCATGAAGAACAGGGTTGTATAAGTCCGAATCAGTTAAGTGTTGGAGATGTAATGAGATTGAAGGTACGTTTTATCATATGTGGTGGACTTGTAAAAGGGTAAAAGAGTATTGGGAAATGATCTATAATTAATTGAAAAAATGTTTAAAAGTACTTTTCAAAAGCAAACAAACAAACAAAAAACCCAGAGTCCTTTTTGTTGGGGATAATTCAGAGGAAAATTCCCAGGTGTCAAAAAAGAATATAATAATAATAATAATAAAACTAATAAATGTTATTTATACCCCGCCCTTCCCAGCCGAAACCGGGCTCAGGGCAGCTAACATCAGTAAAATTACAATAAAGTATAAAAAGAAAAATATTTATGTACGCTACTACTGCGGCTGGTGTTTAGGTAAAGGTAAAGGGACCCCTGACCATCAGGTCCAGTCGTGTCCGACTCTGGGGTTGCGTGCTCATCTCGCTCTATAGGCCGAGGGAGCCGGCGTTTGTCCGAAGACAGCCTCCGGGTCATGTGGCCAGCATGACAAAGCTGCTTCTGGCGAACCAGAGCAGCGCACGGAAACGCCGTTTACCTTCCCGCTGGAGCGGTCCCTATTTATCTACTTGCACTTTAACGTGCTTTCGAACTGCTAGGTGGGCAGGAGCTGGGACTAAACAACGGGAGCTCACCCCGTTGCAGGGATTCGAACCGCTGACCTTCTGATCAGCAAGCCTGTGGTTTAACCCACAGCGCCACCTGGTCCCCTTGCGGCTGGTGTTTGGTTAGCCCCAAAAATGGAAAACGAGCGAGGTCCCAACTAAAGAACTTTAACTGATGGAATACACACAGCTTGCAGATCTACCATATAGAATACGAGAACAAGAATGTACATTTAAAGAAAACTGGAAAATGTTTACTGAATATACGGGTGAAAGTTGTGTTCATTTAAAAACGCTGGTAGCATTAAGATGAAATCAACAGTGAAAATAAGTTCTGACGGATGTAACAATGGATTACTGAATGGTTTTGTTTATGTAAAATACGCAGGGATGGATGGTATGCAAAATGAACCACAGAAGGTTGCTTAAATGAAAATTTGGAAATGTAAATCAGAGAATTTAATAAAAAATTACAAACACAAACAGAGAGAGAGAGAGAGGGAGGAAGGGAGGGAGGTACCTTGGTTTAAGAACAGCTTAGTTTATGAACTTGGATTAAGAACGCTGCAAACCCAGAAGTAGGATTTTGGTTTGTGAACTTTGCCTTATAATACAGTGTTTCCCAACCAGTGTGCCTCCAGATGTTTTGGGACTACAATTCCCATCATCCCTGACCACTGGTATTGCTAGCGAGGGATGATGGGAGTTGTAGTCCCAAAACATCTGGAGGCACACTGGTTGGGAAACACTGTTATAATAAATGATAATGATAATGATAATAATAATAATAATAATAATAATAATTTATTACTTATACCCCGCACATCTGGCTGTGTTTCCCCAGCCACTCTGGGCAGCTTCCAACAGGAGATTAAAAATACATTAAAACATCAGTCATTAAAAGGACAAACCGCCTTGACCCAACCAGAGGCGCTAGTGGCAGAGAGAAGTACCTGTCTTGGCAACGGCATGCAAAAAAAAAGGGGGGGTGGAAATGCTTTATCTTTAATTGGGAAGCACAAAAATATTTGGCACTTTTGAATGAATTGGGAAGGACAGGGGGTTGCAGTCAGGAGATGTCCATGCCAAATCTGCCCCCCCCCCCCCGCCCTGAAGTTCTCTGGCTCTGTTTCGGGATCCGAGGCGCTGCTGGAAGAGGGAGACGAGGCCTCGGATGGGAGGAGCACCTGCCGGGCGACAGTGCCTGCTTCCCGGATCCAGCTGCCTATATGGTGGGGTGCAAAGCTGGCTCCGGCGCCCAGGGAGTCCCAGATCCAACCTTGGCGGAAGCGCATGGCCCTCGTTCACCCGGTCGTTTCGATCTACCAACCCATTTTCCTTTGCCGTTGGGCTACGCTGGCTGAGGCCAGTGGCAGTCCAAAAGCATACGGAGGGGCCACACAACCTCTGCACGCCCAGGGTCCTGAGCCTGGAGTGCTCCGGGATGAAGTTCAGCCTGGCCCCTTTCCCACGGGGCTCCCATCCCTGCCTCGCCAGCTCACCTCTTTCTCCGCTTCTGAGTCGGAGGACGACGGGGCCTTGGGCCGCCCTTTCCTGCTCTTCTTGGGGACCTCGTTGTCCACGCTGCTGTCGCTGTCCGAGTGCTCCACCTCTCCCTTCTCCGCCTTCTCCTTCTTCCGCTCCTTCTCCTCCCGCTCCTGCTCCCGGAGGCGGCGCAACTCTTCCTCCTGCTCGCGCTTCCGCTTCTCCTCCAGCTCCCGGCGGCGCTCTTCGTCGCGGCGCTTCCACTCGCTGACGCGGTCCACGTCACTGTCGCTGTCGCTGTCAGGGGAAGCAGGCAAGGAAATAGACAATAAATGGGACTGCGGGGGAATTGGGATGCGAGCTCCTGGCTACTCCCGAGCGCCAGACTGGTTAAAAAGATTGCACGGAGCCTCAACGTGGCGACCGCGGCAAACCCACGTCGTTGAATGTCCTGCGTAAATGCTACCAGACTAGTCTGCCCTTTATTTCAGTTGCCTCTACTGCTTGGTCCCTAACTCAGGGAGGGCTATGAGAGGTAAGAGGTGCAGACAGAGAGAGTGGAAATATATACCGTATTTTTCGCTCTATAAGGCACACCTGACCATAGGACGCACCTAGTTTTTAGAGGGGATCAGCTCAAATTTCTGCAGCTTCTTTTGCAAAGGAGAAAAGCCCCATTTTTTGAGGATCAGCTCAAATTTCTGCAGCTTCTTTTGCAAAGGAGAAAAGCCCCATTTTTTGAGGATCAGCTCAAAGTTGTTGAGCTTACTTTGCAAAGGGAAAAAAACCCTGTTTTATGGGGTTTAACTCACGGTTCTGCAGCTTCAGGAAGCCATTTCTACAGTTTCCAGACAGATAATCTAATCAGCCAGTCACATGTCGCTGGGGAAACAGCCTCCCTCTGCAAGGGGGCGGGTCTGGAATCTCTCTCCCTTATCTCTCTCCCCGATCGCTTGCTGCTCAGCTGCTCAGGGGGCTTAATTTCAACACCCTCTTCTCTCTCTTTTTTTAAAAAAAGCATGATCTGCTTTTGCCCCTGGGCAGTTCAGCTCCAGGGACCACACATTCGCTCCATAAGACGCACAGACATTTCCCCTTACTTTTTAGGAGGAAAAAAGTGTGTCTTATGGAGCGAAAAATACGGTACATTTGTGACTGCATACATCTGAGTGTGTGTGTGTAAAAGAGAGAGGGAAAGAGGAATGTTCTGTGTTGTTATCACACAACAACAGCACTTAGTGTGTGTGACTAATCATTGTGTGATCTCCAGAGTCAGGACCAGCAGGACGTAGGGGGTGACAAGCACAAGGTTATCGGGAGGGTCTAGGGGGGGAGGCAGCAACGGCTGCACCCTCTCCCAAATTCTGTGTTCTGCCATCCCACCAACAGCCACTTTGCAATTGATGCCCATGGCACCTTCTCTAAACTTGAGACGTGCCTGCTGGCCCGAGGAGGTGAGTGCTCTAGGATCCCGTAATAAGCAGCGATGGCCACGGCGCTCACGACAGCCCCACCTTCGCTCACCTGTCGCTGCTGGAGCTGCTGGGAAGCCTCTCTGCCTTTGGCTTCCTCCCACGAGGCTTCGGGGGCGGCTTTTCCGCTGCTGCCGGGGGGAGAGGAACAAGTAGAGAATTAGCTATAGCCATCTCCTAGCCACCCCGTTCCTCAAGTGAAGCAACCCACCCGCATCCCATGGAAAAAGCTACAGGCTTTTATTGTGACTCGGGGAAGGGCATGAGCGACATAGGAACTCGGCTGCGGCAGAGGGGGAGAAGGAAAGCAGGGCCGCTCCTTTCCTCGAACCCCTTCCATTCAGACTAGGCATTGCAGGCGCCCAAGTTTGCTTCCGTTCACTCTTCCCTTTGCATCCTGCATGTAGACTATTAAGCTTGAGAGGGAACGATCTGTCTTATTGACGTAAAAGTGCTTCCAATGTGCAAGGGAACCAATGAATAGGAAGAGTCCTGCTAGATCAGTCCAGTCCAGCAAGCCCTCAGCTTACACAGGGGTTACGTCAGAGGTCTCCAAACTAAGGCCCATGGGCTGGATATGGCCCGAGGGGCTCATTTATCCGGCCCGCGGCGACCCCCGCCGCCCGCTCTTACTGGCACAGCGCGGCTGCCCACTTCTGGGTCGGAGCAGCATAGGAAATAGCTTGTGCGCATGCGCAAGCATTATTTCTGGTGCACATCCGGGTCGGAGAAGGCCCGTGCATATGCGCACAAGCTATTTCCAGTGCCCCTCCGACTCGGAAGTGCGCCGGAAGTAGTGTGTGTGCACACGTATGGGCGTGCGCTCCCCCGCCCTCTCGGTGCTGGAGACACCGACCCGAGGCGCGGTAAGTTTGCTGACCCCTGGGTTACGTTCTGGGGTTCACGCCTAAAGCCAAAATTGTGTATTGTTAAAAGAATTTGGGTGAAATGTGCCCAAGTCTTTTTCCTCGGGTGCCTGGCCTCTTTCCACCCTCTTTTTAATTTTAATTTTTTTGCCAAGTGCATAAAGCTGGATGTGCGCAAGTTGTGGGCTTACTGTCCCCTGTTTCTAGTGCCTCTAGGAATCCCGCAAACAGGGCAAGAAACAGTCCTCCCAAATCAAATGGCACTCAGGTGTCTACTGACGCACACACCTGCTTACAGAAGCATTCTCTTGATCCCTTGAGAAGGATCTCCTGTTTTTAGCCTTGTATTATTCTTACCACTAGTAAATTAAGCCTGTTAAGCAAAACAGGCGCTAGAAAGCTCTCTCGCGGCAGCAGGAGGCTCCGCTTCAGTGCTGGGTCACCGGCGCTCTGCGCCGGTTCCCCGCACTGTGGCGAGGAGCCGCGATGTTCGGCGGCTGCAGCGGGAGCCCAAAGCGCCCAAAATGGAGGCGTATGGCGGCAGCAGGAGGCTCCGCTTCAGTGCTGGGTCACCGGCGCTCCGCGCCGGTTCCCCGCACTGTGGCGCGATGTTCGGTGGCTACAGCGGGAGGCAGCGGGAGCCAAAGAAATGGTGGCAATGCAAGCTACTGTCTGCCCCAACGGTCGCTCACAGAATGACCGTTAAGGGCAGGCAGCGTTGGAAAGCAGTTGGAGCTGCGAGGGTGGGGAGGTAGAGGCGTGGTCTCTACGCTCCAATCCCAGCGTCTGTCTGGGACATGCGCAGTGGAAAATTTCCACTGACACACACCCCGGACGTGGGGACATTAGGGAATTATTATATAGGATACCGTTCTATGGTGCATTTGGGATTTCATACTTTGCAAACAGCTTAGAAGACAGTCAAGGCATTAAAGGTAAAGAGACCCCTGACCAGTAGGTCCAGTCGCGGACGACTCTGGGGTTGCGGCGCTCATCTCGCTTTACTGGCTGAGGGAGCCGGCGTTTGTCCGCAGACAGCTTCCGGGTCATGTGGCCAGCATGACTAAGCCGCTTCTGGCGAACCAGAGCAGTGCACCTTCAAAGACAAACCCACGAAAACTCCCACCAGCCCTAGGAAACAGAGCCAGAGAAGATGAGAGTTGTGGTTCGGCAACATCTAGAGAGCCAAAGGTTCCTCTATCCCTGGTTTGCTCAGAGCGTCAGCAGCTCTCCAGGGTCTCGGGCTTCCTTAGCCCCTGGTAGCTTTGAACCAGAGACCCTAAGGTCTGAAAAAGTGACGTTCTGCGAGCAAAGCAGTTCTCCACCACTGAGCTATGGTGCTTCCTGAATCTCTAAAAAGGACTCCACACCCTCTCCATCCTTACCTCCATCCCCCTCTTTCAATTAAGGAAAAGAACAGCTGTTCAAGTGAGCTGGGAGTGGGCACAGGGGCGCTGCTGAAGAAGTACCTATTTCAGTGATGGCTAACCTTGACACTCCAGATGTTTTGGAACTACAACTCCCATCATCCCTAGCTAACAGGGCCAGTGGTCAGGGATGATGGGAGTTGTAGTCCCCAAACATCTGGAGTGTCAAGGTTAGCCATCACTGAGTCCTATTTCATGCCAAGACAGCCAAAGAAGATTTTTGAAGGCATCAACTCACCCTTTGGACAAAAACACACAACACACACCCACAAACGGGCCGAGCTACGGGAAGAAAACCAGGTCGCCTACCCGGCTTCCGTCCCCGGGAGGGCTTCTTGACGGACTCGTCCGAGTTGGAGTCGGAATCAGACTTGGGCGTGGGAGCCTTGGCATTCTCTCTGTTGTTGTCGTCGTCGTCCTCCTCCTCCTCCTCTTCCTCCGAATCAGCCTTGGCATCCGAGTCGGAGCCCGATTCGATTTTCTGCCAAGACACAACACGATGCAAGGAGACCCCTACCAGGCCAGAGCGTGTGTGTGCCTCCCTGGCCAATGATCAGGGCACGAAAGTAACAGGGTCAACTTGCCCACCACTCGGCAGCTGTGTTCGAAATTCTCCTGCATCCTAGTCCGACAGACCGCTAACCACTACACCACACTGTCTTCCTAGGCTCCTTCTGGGTCATTCCATGCCACGTGATCCAATGACTTTCACCTTACCATTTTATATTGGTTTCAGTTTCCTAAAAGTAGTATAAGAGAAGTTCCCAAATCTCAGTTTTTAATTTTTTTAATCTCACCCTGTCCTTGAGTTATGAGGGTTTGAAATTTCAAAAAAACAAAACAAAAAAAAAAAAACCTGACAATTTTGGACTTGCTAGACTACACAAAAACCTTAAAAGCTCAGGCCAGAATTGAGATACAGTCAAACCTTGGTTGTCGAATATAAGAAGAAGAAGAAGAGTTTGGATTTGATATCCCGCTTTATCACTCCCCGAAGGAGTCTCCAAGCGGCTCACATTCTCCTTTCCCTTCCTGCCCCACAACAAACACTCTGTGAGGTGAGTGGGGCTGAGAGACTTCAGAGATGTGTGACTAGCCCAAGGTCACCCAGCAGCTGCATGTGGAGCAGCGGGGAAGCGAACCCGGTTCACCAGATTACGAGTCCACCGCTCTTAACCACTACACCACACTGTACAGTGGTACCCCGCAAGACGAATGCCTCGCAAAACGAAAAACTCGCAAGACGAAAGAGTTTTTCATTTTTTGAGTTGCTTCGCAAGACGAATTTCCCTATGGGCTTGCTTCGCAAGACGAAAACGTCTTGCGAGTTCCCAATGCATTCCTATGGGAAACCGCACTTCAATGCATTTCTATGGGAAACAGCGCCATCTAGCGCTTCGCAGGGACCGTGCTTCGCAAGACGTAAAAACTCGCAAGACGACAAAACTCGCAGAACGAATTAATTTCGTCTTGCGAGGCACCACTGTAATCCATTCCGGAAGCCCATTTGGCTTCCGAAATGTTCGACAACCGAGCCGCAGCTTCCGATTGGCTGCAGGAGCTTCCTGCATTCAAGCAGAAGCTGTGTCCGATGTTTGGCTTTCGAAAAACATTCCAAAACCGGAACATTTACTTCTGGGGGTTTTAGGCGTTTGGGAGCTGAGGTTTGAATGTATTTCAAAACTAAAAATACCAATCTCTTCAAAACCTCACGGGCTTTCATATGTTATTTCACATGATGGACATTAAATTTTAAATGTAGGTTTTACAAATTTTAAAAGTGATTTTAAAAAATGGAGTATGATTTTAAAATTCCCCCCCCCCAAAAAAGTATTGAATATTTCATATTTCTAAGAGCTCCCTACCAAATTTCATCTTGGAATCTCAATGAGATCACTTTTAAAAAAAAAAAAAAAAAATATTTTGTACACCCATGCCTGCTTTATTGGGTTCCATTTAGGATAAATGGGTATTCTTGGGGTGAAATGGAACAGAATAAACCAGTGATGGCTAACCTTGACACTCCAGATGTTTTGGGACTACAACTCCCATCATCCCTGACCACTGGTCCTGTTAGCTAGGGATGATGGGAGTTGTAGTTCCAAAACATCTGGAGTGTCAAGGTTAGCCATCACTGGAATAAACAATACTCCAAACCATAGTATCGGTTACTTCAGGCATTTATTTAAAAAGCTATTCGATTAAAAGGTTATCTGAAAGGCTAGACAGGCTTTTGTTTTTAAAATAGGCTCCAAAGTGAGGCCTTTGTATTTAAAGGGCCCCTTACCTTTTTCTTCCATCCGCCTGCAGCCCCCCTTCGTGGAGCCCTTGGCGGAGGCTTCTTCTCCGGAGTGAAGTCCTGCAGAGGTAAACACAGGAATTTAGGTGTGAGGCCAACCCCCTTGGCTTGTCACAGGGGAAGAGGGAAATATTCTAGTTTTTTAAAAGCAGTATACACAGGGACCTTTTAAGCACTTGGAAGGCCACCTGATTTCGTGGGGGAAACTAGGATTCACAGACTGATCGGAACCATTATCCCTACTTGACGGGCATAGAAAAGGGGCACAGCTGGGCCTAAAGTGGTGGCCAGAGTGGTGCATGCTCTAGTTATCTCCCGCTTGGACTACTGCAATGCGCTCTACGTGGGGCTACCTTTGAAGGTGACTCGGAAACTACAACTAATCCAGAATGCGGCAGCTAGACTGGTGACTGGGAGCGGCCGCCGAGACCACATAACACTGGTCTTGAAAGACCTACACTGGCTCCTAGTATGTTTCCGAGCACAATTCAAAGGGTTGGTGCTGACCTTTAAAGCCCTAAATGGCTTCGGTCCAGTATACCTGAAGGAGCATCTCCACCCCCATCGCTCAGCCCGAACACTGAGGTCCAGCGCCGAGGGCCTTCTGGCGGTTCCCTCACTACGAGAAGCCAAGTTACAGGGAACCAGGCAGAGGGCCTTCTCGGTAGTGGCACTCGCCCTGTGGAATGCCCTCCCTTCAGATGTCACAGAGAACAACTACCAGACCTTTAGAAGACATCTGAAAGCAGCCCTATTTAGGGAGGCTTTCAATGTTTAATAGATTATTGTATTTTAATGTTCTGTTGAAAGCCGCCCAGAGTGGCTGGGGAAACCCAGCCAGATGGGCAGGGTATAAATAATAAATTATTATTATTATTATTATTATTATTATTATTATTATAAAGGCCAGGTTCCTCTATGCAGAGCTCAGATGCCTACAAGGTAAGCACAGTGCCAATCGCAACAGCAGTAGCTGGCAGTGACACCAGCCTCATTCACAAATTCCCCCCTTTGCAGGGCTGCTTCGCAGGGGGCTGGATGGGATGGCGTCTAGGGTCCCTTCCAACTCCAAAATTCTGGCGGGGGAGAGTTGGGATGCAGGATCATGCCTCCTGCACCCGCCCCAACCATCCCCCAAAACAGCAGCCAACTTATAATAATACAATAATAATTTATTTATTGTACCCCGCCCATCTGACTAGGTTGCCCCAGTCACTCTGGGAGGCTCTCAACTACAATACATGACAATAGGTAAAAGGTGAAGGATCCCTGGATGGTTAAGTCCAGTCAAAGGTGACTATGGGGTTGCGGCGCTCATCTCGCTTTCAGGCCGAGGGAGCTGGCGTTTGTCCGCAGAAAGCTTTCCGGGTCATGTGGCCAGCAGGACTAAACCGCTTCTGGCGCAATGGGACACCGTGACGGAAACCAGAGCTCACGGAAACACCATTTACCTTCCCGCCGCAGTGGTACCCTATTTATCTACTTGCCTTGGCGTGCTTTCGAACTGTCAGGTCGACAGGAGATGGGACAGAGCAACGGGAGCTCACCCCATCACAGAGATTTGAACCACTGACTTTCTGATCAGCAAGCCCAAGAGGCTCAGGGGTTTAGACCACAGCGCCACCCACCACCCATTCATAAGAATACCAAGTCTTACTATCTATTTTTCACTTAACACAATGGATATACCGCACGGGTAGGCAACCTAAGGCCCAAGGGCCAGATGTGGCCCAATCGCCTTCTCAATCCGGCCCACGGACGGTCCGGGAATCAGCGTGTTTTTACATGAGTAGAATGTGTGCTTTTATTTAAAATGCATATCTGGGTTATTTTGGGGGCATAGAAATTCATTCATTTTTATTATTTTTTTCAAAATATAGTCCAGCCCCCCACAAGGTCTGAGGGACAGTGGACTGCTGAAAAAGTTTGCTGACCCCTGATATACCGCTTATTTGTAATAAAACCTCCAGAGCTGTTTACAATGTACTGTATTTTTCCGTGTATAAGATGCCCCCGTGTATAAGACGCCCCTTGTTTTTGGGGACTCCAAATGAAGAAAATGGAGGGAGATTGTACCCATGTATAAGACGATCCCCAATTTTTGACGTATTTTTAAAAGAAAAAAACCTAGCTTTATACACAGAAAAATATGGTATTTAAATTATAGGAGGTGCCATCTAAAAGATTGATGGAATGTGGCCTTGATAAATCCAATACCCTCATTACGTTCTTTCTAATTAGTTCATGCCCCAGAAATCAAATCTCTGTATCATCAGAAGACAGCATCCAACACTATAGCCTCTGCATTTCAGAAGAAACCCTCCGGCTAGAAAGGCACATGCCAAGGTTGTATGGATTTCGGCATGCTGGGGGGGTTATATCAGCAAACATGTCCGGAATGTTAATTTTAACCTGACTTTTTAAAATGCACTGTTTTACGTTGCAAACCCAGAAGTGAGTGTTCCGGTTTGAAAACTATTTTTGGAAGCTGAACGTCCAATGGGGCTTCCGGAGCTTCCGATTGGCTGTGGGAGCTTCCTGCAGCCAATCAGAAGCCGCACTTTGGTTTCCAAACGTTTTGGAAGTCGAACGGACTTCTGGAACAGATTCCGTTCAACTTCCAAGGTAAGACTGTAATATCAAGCAGCAGTGGGGGAAAGTAGGGATGCGTCTAGGATGAAGAGCGGGAAAATGGGGAAATGGTATTAAAATTGCGATTTGGCATTGTTAAAAATTTGTAAAACTAATGAATATTATTTGGCCAAATAAGAGACAAATTAACGAACAAGGCTAACTTAATTTTAATGGGTCTACTCTGAGTAGGATTTAGTTGGATACAGCCATAGGTTATTTATATATTTAGGTCTCTATTGAAGACACTGACCCATGTGTACACAGCTTTAAAGTTACGAAGCTTTCTATAAATCTGTTAAATAGTAACAATCAATGGGCATCTCTCCCAATGATCACAGTGACTGGGCTGTACAAAAGGTAAATAAACCTGCTCCAAGTTGTCCAGGGCTTCATATGACAATAACAGGATCCACCAGACTCGCCCCCCCCCCCTGAAAACCACAATCCACCGCCTAGCACTCCAGCCCAGATCAGCTGAAACTCACCTGGTCGCTGTACTTCTCGGACTCAGAGGAGCTTTCGGAGTTTTCCTCCTCCTCCGACGGCGATGGAGTGGCCTGGTCAAGGTCGCTGGATGATTTCCGCGGCCGTTTCGCCGCTGGCATCTGAAACAGGGGAAAGCGCAAAGGACGGGGATGACTTGCTGGGCAAAACAAGGGAAAACCTTCTCTTTGTAGGGGGGGAAAAGAAACAAGCTAAGGATCAGCTCTAGGAAACGAGACAGGAAGAACATGAGGAGCCCTGCCAGTGGCCTATCTGTTCTTGGGTCTCCAGCTCTTTTTGGACCACAATTCCCATCATCCCTGACAACTGGTCCTGCTAGCGGGGATGATGGGAGTGGAAGTCCAAAAGCAGCTGTAGACCCAACTTTGCGAAACCCCACACTAATGGGGAACCCCCAAGCAGGGTCTGAACGCAACAGTGCACAACAGCCCTCTCTCCTCCTTCCAGCAGAAGCCAACAACATTAAACTTTAAAAAAGCTTCTCTGTACAGGACTGCCTTAAGACTGCTTCTGACCCTCTCTTCTTTGGGGCAAACAGCTGCTGTGAACTTCTTTGCCAGGGCTAGAGGACTCTTATGGCAGCCATGTTGCAGACCGCCCCCCCAACAAAAATACCCTCTGAGTTACAGCACCTATAAATCTGAAGAATTGTGCATGTTATCTGAATTGGTATCTGAAGAAGTGTGCATGCACACGAAAGCTCATACCAAGAACAAACTTAGTTGGTCTCTAAGGTGCTACTGGAAGGAATTTTTTTATTTTGTTTTAGCACCTATAAATGTCACACTGCTACGGAACAAGAATGTTACAGAGCTAGAGAATATGAAGGAACGTCTACACCCCCATCGTTCAGCCCAGACACTGAGGGCCTTCTGGCGGTTCCCTCCCTGCGAGAAGTGAGGTTACAGGGAACCAGGCAGAGGGCCTTCTCGGTGGTGGCGCCTGCCCTGTGGAACGCCCTCCCATCAGATGCCAAGGAAATAAACAACTACCTGACTTTTAGCAGACATCTGAAGGCAGCCCTGTTTAAAAAGGTAAAGGGACCCCTGACCATTAGGTCCAGTCGTGTCCGACTCTGGGGTTGTGGCGCTCATCTCGCTTTATTGGCCGAGAGCCGGCGTACAGCTTCCGGGTCATGTGGCCAGCATGACTAAGCCACTTCTGGCGAACCAGAGCAGCGCACGGAAACGCCGTTTACCTTCCCGCTGGAGCGGTACCTATTTATCTACTTGCACTTTGACGTGCTTTTGAACTGCTAGGTGGGCAGGAGCAGGAACCGAGCAACGGGAGCTCACCCCGTCGCGGGGATTCAAACCGCCGACCTTCTGACCGGCAAGCCCTAGGCTCTGTGGTTTAGACCACAGCGCCACTTTAGACAGGGAGCCCACAGTGGCTAACCAGGGCTGGGGCTGGGGGTGGGGGGTGGAAGCACTTTCACTCCCCAGCGGCTACACTCACTTTCATGGCTAACGGCTTCCGCTTCAGACCACTGTGATCGCTTCCCCTGTCCGACTCGTCGTCGCTCTGCACTTTCTCCACGGTCACTCCTGCAGCACCGACTGCTGCCATCGGGGCAGATTCCTCCTCCTCCACGATGTCGCTTCCGCCTCCGCCGCCTCCGCCAACTATGGGGTCAATGTCAGGGACTTCACTATCGGAGGAGCTTATTGGCTGATGGGGGAGGGAAAGGAAGACAGGCAAACCGTAAGATGCTTTCCTTAAAAACCTTTATAAATCCCCATGCACAATTCTGCAAAGAAAGAAACAGAGGGGGTCCGGAGCTGGGAGCAGAGGACTATCAACTGTGTCGGGCTCGGACTGGGGAGACTCAGGTTCACCTCCTCACTCAGCCCTGAACCTTGGGGCCAGTCACTGTTCCTCAGGCTAACCTTCCTCACCTCCACCTCTTAATCCAGGGGTCAGCAAACTTTTTCAGCAGGGGGCCAGTCCACTGTCCCTCAGACCTTGTGGGGGGCCGGACTATTTTTTTGGAGGGGCGGAATGAACGAATTCCTATGCCCCACAAATAACTCAGAGATGCATTTTAAATCAAAGCACACGTTCTACTCATGTAAACACCAGGCAGGCCCCACAAATAACCCAGAGATGCATTTTAAATAAAAGGACACGTTCTACTCGTGTAAAAACATACTGATTCCTGAACCGTCCACAGGCCGGATTTAGGAGGAGTTATTATTAATGTCATTTCTATATGGCATTATCTTTTTAGGAAAGCTGTTCATATTACACCTATTTTGAAAAAAATTACACTGCCTACCTATTTGCTCCTGAGCTCAATTTAAAGTGTGGGTAAAAAGGTAAAAGGTAAAGGAGCCCTGGGAGGTTAAGTCCAGTCAAGGGCGACTCTGGGGTTGCAGCGCTCATCTCGCTTTCAGGCCGAGGGAGGCGGCGTTTGTCCACAGACAGCTTTCCGGGTCATGTGGCCAGCAGGACTAAACTGCTTCTGGCGCAACAGAACACTGTGACAGAAGCAAGAGCGCACGGAAACGTTGTTTACCTTACATGTTGTAAGGCTGTTGCTTTTGATGCAGACGACCGACATGGCCATACTGTGGGTGCAGAATTATTTGTGTCAGGGGTTGGGAATGTTTGGCCCTCTAGATGGCAGGACCAACAGATAATAATAATAATAATAGTTTATTATTTGCACCCCGCCCATCTGGTCGGGTCCCCCCAGCCACTCTGGGCGACCTCTAACAGATATTAAAATACATTAAAATATCACAGGTTAAAAACTTCCCTAAACAGGGCTGCCTTGAGGTATTTTCTGAATGTCAGATAGTTGTTTATCTCTTTGACCTCTGCTGGGAAGGTGTTCCACAGGGCGGGCGCCACCACCGAGAAGGCCCTCTGCCTGGTACCCTGTAGCTTTGCTTCTCGCAGTGAGGGAACTGCCAGAAGGCCCTTGGCGCTGGATCTCCGGGCTCCATGCAATCGGAGAGGGCGCTTCGGAGCCAGACAGTCAATAGCCCTGGTTAACTCCACATTCCAGCGGGCCACCAGGGAATCAGCTGAAAGGCCATCAACATGGGATAAAACATCCCCTACCACTCTCTGGAAGCCAATTGGATCCATTAAGTGGCGGGGGCGGACCATCCGAATTGGTCCCACCTCCCGGCAGAGGGGCAGGGTCGCGGAGAAGTCCAGTTGCACCTGGAAGTGATCTGACCATGGCTGAACGGTGGGGGTGGAGACGCTCCTTCAGGTATACAGGACCGAGGCCGTTTAGGGCTTGAAAGGTCAGCACCAACACTTTGAATTGTGCTCGGAAACGTACTGGGAGCCAATGTAGATCTCTCAGGACCGGTGTTATGTGGTCCCGGAGGCCGCTCCCAGTCACCAGTCTAGCTGCCGCATTCTGGATTAATTGCAGTTTCCGGGTCACCTTCAAAGGTAGCCCCACGTAGAGCGCATTGCAGTAGTCCAAGCGGGAGGTAACTAGAGCATGCACCACTCTGGCAAAACAGATGGGAGTGGCAGCCCCACGTTTGGAGGGTCAGAGGTTCCCCACCCCAATGTATGTTGCCCTGAGCTCATGCAGGCGGGGAGTACAAAGCCAACTATTGCAGCTCCAGCAGGGCTGTCCTTAAAGCCACTTACCGGAGGTGCACTGTAACTGGCATGAGGGTTGTTCTGGATCTCCCACAATCCTTCGTTGAAGCCTTTCCGTTTGTTGGGCTTCCCATATTTGTCTTTGTATTTCTCATAAGGGAAGAGGTCCTTGGGTCCCAAGAAGGCCCTGGGGCAGAGAAGGAAAGCAAAGGTTAGAGAATGAAGCAGGACGGCATCGAACAAACGAAACGCAGGAAAGTTGTGCCCTCCCCCAGCTCCTGAGACCGGAACTTACGTCTCGTGGGTGCCAAAGAAGAAAATGGGATATTTGTTGGGTGGGGGCTTCACTGCGCCATCAATGAT
Source organism: Darevskia nairensis (assembly GCA_034642065.1). Taxonomy (NCBI): domain Eukaryota; kingdom Metazoa; phylum Chordata; class Lepidosauria; order Squamata; family Lacertidae; genus Darevskia; species Darevskia nairensis. The sequence continues at coordinate 224,662 of JAWWNI010000751.1, read as the reverse complement.
ATCGTCGATCTGAAAAGAAGAGCAAGTCAAATGGGATCAGCATGGCGGCTTGAGTGATTATTGCAGAGAGCCACCTTGGTATCGTGGTTAAAGCGGGGCTGGCCAATGTGCAGCCCAGATGTTAGAATCATAGAATCCTAGAGTTGGAAGAGACCCCAAGGGCCATCCAGTCCAACCCCCTGCCAAGCAGGAAACACCATCAAAGCATTCCTGACAGGTGGCTGTCAAGCCTCTGCTTAAAGACCTCCAAAGGAGGAGACTCCACCACACTCCTTGGCAGCAAATTCCACGGTCGAACAGCTCTTACTGTCAGGAAGTTCTTTCTAATGTTTAGGTGGAATCTTCTTTCTTGTAGTTTGAATCCATTGCTCCATGTCCTCTTCTCAGGAGCAGCAGAAAACAACTTTTCTCCCTCCTCTATATGATATCCTTTTATATATTTGAACATGGCTATCATATCACCCCTGAACCTTCTCTTCTCCAGGCTAAACATACCCAGCTCCCTAAGCCGTTCCTCATAAGGCATCGTTTCCAGGCCTTTGACCATTTTGGTTGCCCTCCTCTAGACACGTTCCAGCTTGTCAGTATCCTTCTTGAACTGTGGTGCCCAAAACTGGACACAGTTGTTGGACTACAACTCCCACCATCCCCATCCACTGGCCATGCTTGCTGGGGACCACAACATCTGCTATGCTTGGGTTAAGAGCACAGAAAAAGCATTTTGGTTCCTGAAATTCATTCCGATTGTGCAGATAAAATATAACTGATAGAATTCTACAGGACAGTAGTGTGTGGAAACAGCCAAGAAAACAGGCATGCTCCTAAGCAATTACGTGGGCTTCTAAAATTGCCCCTTTCAACTGCAGGTTCTCAGGATTCCTTCAACAAATCCTGTTCAGGGGAGAGTCCTTTTAGGATCAGTTGAAGTCACAAGCAGGAAGAAGCAAGGTCCTTTGGATCCGTCACCGTGTTTAAAAATAAAAAAGGTCTCTCGTTAAATATTCATCATTATATCCACTCCCAACAGACTTACTCCACAAGAACAATAAGTTGGTGACATCAATTTGTACAATGTGTACCTGAATAAGTTCAAAGTAACGGAGCCAGTAATTAAATCATTTTAAGTTAATGTCTGAATCAGAACTGAGCAGGATGAGAGAGAAGAAATACCGTTAAGACTTTTTGGTTCAGTTCAGCGTTAGGGCTAGGTCTCAGCTTTGCCAGTTTCAAAATGAGATTAAATTGCATACTTCAAGGAAAGAGTTTGCTGCTGCTGCTGCACTACTTTGAAAGTCAGCTGGTTCACAGCAGAAGATTGTGCTCTTTCGCCGAAGCGCTACGGCATGAGCCAGGTGACTTGCTCCATAGCAACAACAAAAATGCTGCTGTGTGCCTGCCAGCCAGCCAGATGGTGGAGATGCCAGGTGCCATCCCGGCACCCAGGTGTCTTCACTTGGTCGCAAGTGGCCGGCAGCCACGTGCAAAATGCGCCTGGTGAGTTTCGATCGCTGGGTGCAGGTGTGACCGTCAGCTAAGCCCTCCCTTTGCAAGACACAAAGAACAACATGATGCTGTAACACCACAAGCGCTGAGTGTCCCTGCTCATGTTTGGCTTGGTAAGCGAAACCTTAAATATGTGGGCTGTTTCCCCCTCCCACTCTGACAGCAAGATCTCTGAGAGCAAGAAAGCAGGTTTAGGGTGCAATCTCCATGTACTTTTCATAGTGTCCTAAGTCAAAACCCGAAAGCTGCTACAAAGGAGCTAGGCCCTGGATAAAGACAGGATACAGGTGAAACTCAAAAAATTAGAATATCGTGGAAAGGTTCATTTCTTTCAGTAATTCCACTTAAAAGGTGAAACGAATATATGAGATAGACTCATGACATGCCAAGCAAGATATGTCAAGCCTTTATTTGTTATAATTGTGATGATTATGGCGTACAGCTGATGAGAACCCCAACTGAACAATTTCAACTTTGGGGTGCTCATCAGCTGCACACCATAATCATCACAATTATCCTATATAATAAACTTGCTGTGTCCCTGCGTCCGTTCTGTGTGTCACGGAAGTGCGCTACTGCGCATGTCCGGGACCCACACGGACGCAGGGATTGGAGCAGGCGGAGAGGGGGGCGTGTCCACGAGGCAGCGGCGGCGCAGCGCGTTCTCAGTTGCGCCAGCGCCGCTGCCTCGCACGGACGCAGAGGCAGAGCTCAATCCCCGCAGCTCGCCGCCGCTACCGCCGCCGCCGGGGAAAAAGAAGAAGGGGGAGGGAGCCCCTCTCCACCCCCCAGCGGCCGCTGTTCTGCCTCCTCCTGCCTCCTCCTCCTCTAGCGCCCGTTATGTAACGGGCTAACTTCAACTAGTAACAAATAAAGGCTTGACATATCTCGCTTGGCATGTCATGAGTCTATCTCATATATTAAACTCCAGTAGCTAATGAAAACAATTGCTTACATAAATGGACTTTTCCACAATATTCTAATTTTTCGAGTTTCACCTGTATATAGGCAAAGGATCTTGTCTGTCGCAAGGTGCCTAGAACGCTTTCAAGGTGCAGAAGTGAAGATGTGGGGTAGCGGGGAGCCAACCACTGTAATGGTTTGCATTGCAAGACTCCAGTACTGCCAGTGCAAATGACAAATTCCACCTGAGAGAAGACTCCAGGAGCACATGGAAGCAGAATCCTTGCATGGATATGTTGCATGGCATACTGAAACCCAAAGCAATGCCCAACGGCAGGGTCGCCTGTGGGGAAGCTGCCTTCTTGATAGGTCAAACTGCACCCCCCCCCCCAGTATTGTTGGTTTGTCAAAGGGCCTTGGGATCATAGAGTTGGAAGGGATCCCACGGGCCAACCCACTGCAATGCAGGAATCTCATGCCTCCTGCTATGGAATCCTTTTAACAGAAGAGGATGGGGATTGAACCCGGCACTTTCTGAGTGGGAAGCCAGGGCTCTATCCGCTCAGCTACACAGCTTCTCCCAGACCTTCTTTTAAAGCAAAGGGCAGGAAGACAAAACATCTGGTCCAAGAACAGTGTGATCCCGAGACATGCTCAAACGATGCCTGATCACGTTCTCTTCTCCCTCCATCTTGGTACGGGAGGACCAAAAGAAGAAGAGAAGAAGAAGAATTTATTTTTTATACCCCGCCCATCTGGCCGGGGTTCCCCAGCCACTTTGGGCGGCTTCCAACAGAACATTAAAATACAATAATCTAGGTAAAGGTAAAGGGACCCCTGACCATTAGGTCCAGTCGTGTCCGACTCTGGGGTTGCGACGCTCATCTCGCTTTATTGGCTGAGGGAGCCGGGTCATGTGGCCAGCAGGACTGAGCCACTTCTGGCGAACCAGAGCAGCGCACGGAAACGCCGTTTACCTTCCTGCCAGAGCGGTTCCTATTTATCTACTTGCACTTTGACGTGCTTTCGAACTGCTAGGTGGGCAGGAGATGGGACCGAGCAACGGGAGCTCACCCCGTCGCAGGGATTCGAACCGCCGACCTTCTGATCAGCAAGCCCTAGGCTCTGTGGCTTAACCCACAGCGCCACCTGGGTCTCCCAACAATAATCTATTAAACATTAAATAATCTATTAAACATTAAAAGCCTCCCTAAACAGGGCTGCCTTCAGATGTCTTCTAAAGGTATGGTAGTTGTTGTTCTCTTTGACATCTGGAGGGAGGGCTTTCCACAGGGCGGGCGCCACCACCGAGAAGGCCCTCTGCCTGGTTCCCTGTAACTTGGCTTCTCGTAGTGAGGGAACCGCCAGAAGGCCCTCGGCGCTGGACCTCATTGTCCGGGCAGAATGATGGGGGTGGAGACACTCCTTCAGGTATACTGGACCCTCAGAAGCAGGCAGGGGGCCAGCAGTGGCTCAACTAGCCCAGCACCCTGCCCCCAGTGTTACTGACTGGATGTCCCAGTAAGAAGCCAGCAAGCACAACTGGAGTGTAACAGCCCTCTCCTCTCCTGTGGTTTTCAGCAACTAGCATTCAGAAGCATGCTGCCTCCAACAGCGAAGGTACAGCAGAGCCATCGTTCCCTATGCTGCATCTAGGGATGAAGCAGCGTTTGAAATCCCCCTGGTGCCAGGCATGTTTTGCTACTGGCACGAGTCCAACTGCAACCATATGGAGATCTCTGGATGCCAGGGCTGGCGACTGACATCTCCATCTGGCTGGCCCCTCCAGCTTTCTTAAGCAGGTGAGCAAAATACATTATTTATTGCATTTATATCCCCCAACGAGTACATGGTTCATGTCCCTCCCCTGTTAATCCCTACAACGACCCTGTGAGGTAGGTTAAGAAGCTGTGACTGACTTCAAGGTCACCCAGTGTGTTATTGGAATACTGAAGCCCAATCACGGCTGTAAAGTCTCGGACCTACCAGTTCAAAGTAACCCAGGTTCCCGCTGAACCAGGGCTGGCCAACCGGCCCAGAATGTTGCAGAAAGCCTGCTAACTTACGGACAAAGGAAGCTGCCTTCTACAAGGTTAGTTCTCCTAGCCCAGTGATGGCTAACCTTGACACTCCAGATGTTTTGGGACTACAACTCCCATCATCCCTGACCACAGGATCAGTTAGCTAGGGATGATGGGAGTTGTAGTTCCAAAACATCTGGGGGTGTCAAGGTTAGCCATCACTGTCCTAGCCCAACCTTGTCAACTCTAACCAGCAGCAGCTGTTCTCCTGGTGCCTTTTAAACAGCTGAAAACAGCATGAATTGAAATTGGGACCTTCCTCATGTATGCTGAACTATAAAGCACATTTGGTACAGCGTGAGACTCTTAATCTCAAAGTTATGGGTTCAAGCCCCACGTTGGGCAAACGATTCCTGCACTGCAGGGGGTTGGACTGGATGACCCTCGTGGTCCCTTTCAACCCTACAATTCTATAAAGCCCATTCTCTTCCCTCGCCATGTTTAGAATGGAGGCTGTATATGAAGCCAATTGGCCCCATTGCACAACTGGGGGGAAGCGATGAAAGGAAAAAAATTGGGGGTGGGGAGAGAAGCACCCCTCCCCTCAATTTCCCAAGGCTGGTGCACTAGGATGCCAATTAAACCGCCTTGAGTATTGTAAGATAGAAAGACGGTATACAAATTAAAAATGATGATGATGATGAATTATCTAGGGCTGCCCTATTGTATGATTCCTTTTGCAGGAATAGGGGGGCTCAACACAATGATGGCAGACATTAGGGATAACCCCATCAAAACTCTTAGGGTACAGGAAAATGTACCTCTTCTCTCTCCCCATTGCACAACACTGCCCCAACAAGAATGTCACAAACAAGAGGCTGCCCACGCCATTTTAGAGGGATACAAATGGCATGTAAGGCCAACTGCATAGAAAAGCCTTGGTGCAAAAAAAATATGCACCCAAACTACCCTGTTTCCCCTTTTTTAATACGTAGTCATAAAGTAAGCCATGGCAGGGTTTTTGTACCTTTGTGAGAAGTAAGACGTACCCCAAAAGTAAGCCATGGTGCCGCCATTGTTCCCGTCGCCTCCTCAGCCCCTCCTGCGTGCGCAGGGAGCCAGCGAACCAGTGAGAGGCACAGGGGGGGGGGGAACGCGCCTCTTGCGGAGTTCTGCCCCGCCTGCTCAGCGCGCAGGGGTAGACTGTACTGTACCATACTGACGTACTAAAAATAAGACATCCCCCGAAAATAAGCCACCCTGTGTTTTTTTGAGGAAAAAAATTATAAGACGGTGTCTTAAAAAGGGGGAAAGACGGTACCCACTGTACAAACGTTTCTGCCACCAGTTTAACAAAAGTCTTTGGTTACTGACTAATGCACAGTTGGGACGGAGATTCCAGGCAGACCCTCATGGTGTGTGTGTGTGTGTGCGCGCGTGCATATGTTGTTTGGGGGGGGGGATGCACAGACTGTACTTATTGTACCTCACAAGAGTCAGGGGTCAGCAAACTTTTCCAGCAGGGGGACCGACCTTATGGGAGGCCGGACTATATTTTGAAGAAGAAAAAAATGAACGAAATCCTATGCCCCACAAGTAACCCAGAGATACATTTTAAATAAAAGGACACATTCTACTCATGTGAAAACACACTGATTCCCGGACCGTCCGCAGGCCGGATTGAGAAGGCGATTGGGCCGGATCCGGCCCCCGGGCCTTAGGTTGCCTACCCATGGCATAGAGAAAAGGATACACATAACATCTGAGTGAGTGAATGTGTGTGTATGCATGTATGTATGGATTGCATGAAGTCTTTCTCGTCACAAAGTCTTGCAGGGTACAGTGGGAGGTTCCCCCCAATTCCACAGCCTCACCCTCAGCATTATTTCTGAGGCAGTAGACAGGGCCCCCATTGGAGACCCTATATATAGAGTCTCCACAGGGGTCCCGTTTCACCTCATTCCCCACCCCTCCCAAATTAGTGAGTGGCAGCAAACTTAACGATTCCATTAACTATTAATATCCCGGGGTCTTAAGAGTAGACAGTGGAGCCACCTTGGCAAAGCTAAGCAGATCCAGATCTGGTCAGCACCTAAGGAAAACACCTGGGGTTCCAAGACGGAATAGGATATAAATATAGCTAAATTAAATTTACCCTATATACTCGAGTATAAGCCTAGTTTTCCAGCACATTTTTTGTGCTGAAAAAGCCGCCCTCGGCTTATACTCGAGTGAGGCAGGCAGTGGCTCCTATGGAGCTTTCCCAGGTTTTTTGTGGTAAAATTGGGTGCCTCGGCTTATATTCGGGTCGGCTTATACTCGAGTATATACGGGTAAGTATTATGCACACATGCCCAACACAATTCCTCCAACTCCCTCCTCAGACTTAAGAGGAGCATTCAATGACAGGCTTCCTGACCCAAACCCCTCCGCGCCAAGCCTCGAGGGCGAATCTCTCCTCAGCATTGCAAAGGCCTCACCCATACATGCATGTATCATGTATGTTCCCCACCTAGCTTCTGTAGGCCCAAACTGGAGGTCCCACCCCTCCCCCCCAAAAAATATCTGCACAAACAAGCAAATGCATGTTCATGCATGCATAATCACATGCATTATTATTATTATTAAAATTTGTATACCGCCGTAGCTTCTGTAGGCCCAATCTCCCCCCTTGCTGGGGGGCCCATCCCTCCCCCCCCGCTCCAAAAATAAAAATCTGTACAAGCAAGCAAACAAACACACGTTCATGCATGCATAACCACATGCATTATTATTAAAATTTGTATACCGCCCTGTCTACCCGGTTTACAGGATTGGAAACCACAATGCAAAACACACACACACATATGCACACAAAATTGCACATGCATTTTAGAGACACAGCTGGGGCACGCATGCATAATCGCATGCATTATTATTAAAATTTGTATGCCGCCAATCACAGAATTGGAAACCACAATGCAAAACACACACACACACACACAAAACTGCATATGCATTTTAGAGACACATCTGGGGCATGCATGCATAATCACATGCATTATTATTATTAAAATTTGTATACCGCCCTGTCTACCCGGTTCACAGGATTGGAAACAACAATGCAAAACACACACACAAAATTGCACATGCATTTTAGAGACACATCTGGGGCATGCATGCATAATCGCATGCATTATTATTAAAATTTGTATGCTGCCAATCACAGAATTGGAAACCACAATGCAAAACACACACACACACACAAAACTGCATATGCATTTTAGAGACACATCTGGGGCATGCATGCATAATTGCATGCATTATTATTATTAAAATTTGTATACCGCCCTGTCTACCCGCTTCACAGGATTGGAAACCACAATGCAAAACACACACAAAATTGCACATGCATTTTAGAGACACATCTGGGGCATGCATGCATAATCACATGCATTATTATTATTATTATTATTATTATTATTAAAATTTGTATACCCTCGTCTACCCGGTTCACAGGATTGGAAACCACAATGCAAAACACACACACACACACACAAAATTGCACATGCATTTTAGAGACACATCTGGGGCATGCATAATCGCATGCATTATTATTAAAATTTGTATGCCGCCAATCACAGAATTGGAAACCACAATGCAACACACACACACACACACACACCTACCTGCATATGCATTTTAGAGACACATCTGGGGCCAGGCTCCACTGCACACACACACACCCGAGTATCGTGGGGGGGGGGGGTTTGCAATGCCAGCAGGAGCCCTTCCTCTCTCCCTTGCCCCTACCCCCCCTTCCTCCACCCCAGCCTTGTTCTGGTGGGTGGAGGAAGAGGCCTAACATCCCTCTCTCTCACACACACACATATATACATAGCGATAACACACACACACACAAAAAGGCTGGTGCCCAATGAAAGGGAGGCGGGCTCCATCCAGGCTTCTCAAGGTGCTGCCTCCGCCTCCGCCGCTAGAGGGCGCCGTAGAACAGCCCCCCTAAGGCGCAGCCTCAGAAGCAAGAGAGGAAAACGGGGGGGGGGGGTTGGAGAGAGACGCCACTCCCTCCCCCCCCATGGCGGTTGCTAAGCGACGAGGAGCCCCCCCCTCAATATCTATATTTCTCTCCCCCCCCTCCACACCGCTCTCCTCACGCCATATATAGATATATAAGATATACGAATCTCTCTCTCTCACCCTGGCCGGCCAGTGCGGGTATCCCTTCATCTTGGCGAAGACGAGGTCTCCGGCCTTGAAGCCGTGCGGCATCTCGGCGGCGGCAGGCTGCTGCTGGCGAGCAGGCCCCAGCCAGGCCTCAGGCTTCGCCAGGCAACCGAGGAGCGGGGGTGGGCGTGGCCGCCGGGCCTCTTGAAAGGGGAGGGGGAGGGTTGGGGGGGGAAGAGAGCAGGCTGCGAAGGAGCCGATTGGTAGGCGCCGCCTGCCGCTCCGACGACGCCCTCCTCGCTCATTGGCCGGCCGGTCGGCCGCCGCGCGCGCGCCTCTCCCGCCCAACCGGAGTGGGGTGCCTGCCTCAGGGGAGGCGGGGCTTGTCGGGGCAGCCTGGGTAAAAAAAAAAAAAAAAAAGGGAGCGGGAATTGGAAAGGGGCGGGGCTTAAATAATAAGAGGGTGGAGAAGCGGCGCTGAGGGAAGAAAGCCGTTGGGAATCGCGGAAAGGGCACCCCTAGGGGTCATCTAGTCTGACCCCCCACCTTGCTAAGCAAGGAATTGTGCTCGGCCCAGCGTGGGGGCTCCTCGGGCCCACGGGATGAAAGGGCCTCGTGGCTCTTGAGCCGCCTCAAGGGTTTGGTGACGGGGAGGGAGCGGGCACTCTGCACATGCTCTGGGGAGCTCCTGGTATGCCCCGTGTAGGACCTTAAGGTCCTCAAATAATAACATTTAGGAGGTCCCGAGCCACAAGGATGCTAGGCTGGCCTCAACTAGGGCCAGGGCCTTCTCAGTACTGGCCCCGACTTGGTGGAACGGTCTGTCACAAGAGACCAGGGCCCTGCGGGATTTGGCATCTTTCCGCGGGGCCTGCAAGACGGAGCTGTTCCGCCTGGCCTTTGGGTTGGTTTCAGTTTAACCCTGATGTTTCATTCCTTTATGGTTTGATTGGTGGGCTACTTAAAGATGAGGCTGCATTTTAAACTTTAAATCGTATTTTAACCTGCATTTTAATTGATTGTTTTGTATGTGATTTTATGGGTGTTAGCCGCTCTGAGCCCGGTCTTGGCTGGGAAGGGCGGGGTATAAATAAATAATTATTATTATTGGTCTCCCCACACCTGAATTCTCAGGCGCATGGGAAATGAATGGGTGCCGGTCAAAGGTGGAAGAGCGGTTGCTGGGTGTTCTTGTTTTTTAATGGCACGTTTTGCGTTCTCGCTTTGTATTCCTATTGCTGCAAACCGCCCCGGGATCTTCAGAGGAAGGGCTGTAGATAAATCTTAATTAATAAATGCAATGATTTCATCGAGCCTATTCTTGAGTTATTGCTATTATTATTACAGGTTTTGTTTTTGCTGAGCAATTTTACTGGTACCACAACCCTCTTGGTGGCCAAATTTCTTTTTTTGGCCTTTAAACGCCGTGAGGTTAAAATTGACAGTATTGACATGGGTCTAAATGTATAATCTACTTCTCATTGTATGTTTTAGTGTAAAGCTTTCCGAGATGTTTAGACGTTTTTAAAAAAAATTTATGGATATGATTGTGCTCTGACTGACGGTCGAATAAACTGTATTATATGTTACTAGTAGATATGATGCCCGTTAAAATAACGGGCGCTAGAAGGTTAGTCTGCCCTGCGCCGCCATAGCCTCGGCCCTGGCCGCCTTTGCCCTCGGAGCGTCTCGGAGCAGCAGCCGCCGCGCCGGCCACGCCCGCCCGCCCCTTCCCGCGCGTCGCCTCACGGTCGCCGCTCCTCTGTCCTCTCATCCATGTTGGCAGCCGCTCAGCTCATCCTCCCCAGCTCCGTGCAAGGTGGCGGCACTGACCCAACTGACGACGCGCGTGCGCCGCCGCTGCCTCTCGGACACGCCCCCCTCTCCGCCCGCTCCAATCCCTGTGTCCGTGAGGCACATGCGCAGTAGCGCAATTCCACTGACACACGGACTGGACGCCAGAGACACAGGGACTTTATTATATAGGATATTATTATTATTATTATTATTTATTAAGGAACTGATGACTCCCATGGTTCTCCCTCTCCCATCTTCTGACATGACATGGCGAGACCAGGGGTCAGCAAGATTTGCCTCGCCTGGGCTGGTTCACTCCAGTAGAGATCCTTCCGTGGGCCAATTAAATGACCACGATTTCCGGCTTCTGCACATGCAGACACGATTTCCGGCACCGCGGAAGCGAGTCCCCACACTGCGCTGCTCCGGTTTAGCGCAGTGCGCGGGGACTCGCCGAGCGGACGGCTCAGTTCGGGGGCAGCTAGTGGGCCTGTTAAATGACCCCCGTGGGCTGCTTGTGGCCCATGGGCCTTAGGTTGCTGACCCCTGGGCTAGACTAACAGAGGAAAAGGCACCCAATCTATGTCCAACGCTCTATAAATACACCCCACCAAACTTCATGCTCAAGAGTGCATGAGAGTGCTATGCAAAGTGTTTGTGTGTGTGTGTGTCAGAGGAAGCAGAAAAGGCATTGCATATTTTTTTTAAAGCACCAGATCTTCTTTCTTTTTTAAATATCAGCTCTCCGTTTGTAAAAGCAGCAACTTTAACGGTGCTGCCTGGAGCTACGAAGTTGGCACCGCGTTCCTAATTGGCATCTGCAATCAGGCCCCAACCTGTGTTTTGCCCAAGGCTCCGAACTCTCAAGTGGAAAGGCGTTTTCACTTTTTCGCTGGGGAAATAAAAGCAATAAATGTGCCTTAGGAGGACTAGTCACGCAGCATCACACATGCATGGGCAAGGCGCCTCGTTTGCATTACAAATGCCTCTCTTCCAGATTTATCTTTTTCAACCAGGTCATGTGATCTAAAAAAAAACCCCACGGGTATTTGCAAATAAGACTATGGAGCAAATTAGACTATACTGGCTTTGGTGATGTTTTGCTAGGACTAGTTACCGAGTAAGTTTATGTGACGAGCCTGGGATCAGGTTTCCTTCTTTGGTGTGTGACACTGCACCACATATTTCAAACTCATGGCTTCCTCCGCCTCGCCCCCCCAAATCCCATCTTGGGAACTGTTGCTGGCATCCATGCAGAGTGTTTGAGAACCGGGACATTTGCAGGGACACCAAAATGCTTCTTTGCAAAGCTCTAGTTATCTCCCGCTTGGACTACTGCAATGTGCTCTATGTGGGGCTACCTTTGAAGGTGACCCGGAAACTGCAATTAATCCAGAATGCGGCAGCTAGACTGGTGACTGGGAGTAGCCGCCATGACCACATAACACCGGTCCTGAGAGATCTACATTGGCTCCCAGTTCGTTTCCGAGCACAATTGAAAGTGTTGGTGCTGACCTTTAAAGCCCTAAACGGCCTCGGTCCTGTATACCTGAAGGAGCGTCTCCACCCCCACCGTTCAGCCCGGACACTGAGATCTAGCGCCGAGGGCCTTCTGGTGGTTCCCTCACTGCAAGAAGCAAAGCTACAGGGAACCAGGCAGAGGGCCTTCTCGGTAGTGGCGCCCGCCCTGTGGAACACCCTCCCATCCCATGTCAAAGAGATAAATAACTACCTGACATTTAGAAAACACCTGAAGGCAGCCCTGTTTAGGGAAGTTTTTAATGTGTGATATTTTAATGTATTTTAGTGTTTGTTGGAAGCCGCCCAGAGTGGCTGGGGGGACCCGGCCAGATGGGCGGGGTACAAATAATAAATTATTATTATTATTATTATTATTATACTACCAACCTTACTGTATGCTTGTGAAACATGGACCACTTATAAACGCCATCTCCAACTCCTCGAAAGATTCCATCAACGGTGCCTCCGATAATTTTTACACATCACTTGGGAAGACAGGCGAACTAATGCCAGTGTACTGGAAGAAGCAAAGATCACCAGTGTGGAAGTGATGATTCTTCAACATCAACTTCGTTGGACTGGTCATGTGTGGATGCCTGATGATCGTCTTCCAAAGCAACTACTGTACTCTATTCCGAACTTAAAAATGGAAAGCGTAATGCTGGTGGTCAACAAAATACTGTCTCAAGGCAAATCTAAAAAAAATGTAGTATAAACACCGACAACCTGGAAACACTGGCCTGAGAGCGCTCCAGGTGGAGAACAGCCTTTACCAAAGGTGTCATGGGCTTTGAAGACACTCGAACTCAGAACGCAAGGGAGAAACATGCTAAGAGGAAGGCATGCTTGGCAAACCCTCACCGGGATCAACTCCCGCCCGGAAACCTATGTCCCCACTGTGGAAAGACGTGTGGATCCAGAATTGGCCTCCAGTCACTTACGGACTCATTGTTAAAACCGTGTTTATGGAAGACAATCTTACTCAGCTACGAGGGATCACCAAAGAAGAAGCAACAGCTTTAATAAAGATCAGACTTACTAGCTGCTTAGCTTCTCAATATTCCCAGTTTGGCTTCTGTTATTTCCTCCTAGCGATGGAGAACCTACAAAGAACTCTATACGGGGTCTTGTGTACCCCATAAGGGAAAAGGAGCAGTTTTGGTTTACATTCTATACCAGTGATGGCTAACCTTGACACCCCAGATATTTTGGAACTACAACTCCCTTCATCCCTAGCTAACAGGATCAGTGGTCAGGGATGATGGGAGTTGTAGTCCCAAAACATCTGGAGTGTCAAGGTTAGCCATCACTGTTCTATACGTTAAGTCTGCGAGTTGTGCATATTCTGTCAACTTAAGTTGCCACTCTTCTTTGATTCGGACCTCGCTCGTTTTCCATTTTTGGGCTAACAAGGAAATCTTTTATGGAATGGTACTGAAATATCCTATATAATAATCTTGCTATGTCCCTGCTTTTCCGTGTGTCACGGAAGTGCGTTCTGCGCATGTCACACGGGGACGCAGGGATTGGAGGGGGCGGAGAGGGGGGCGGGACGACGCAGAGACACTTCCGGCCGGGCGAAACTGCGCCGCCGCCATTGCCGGGCCGCCGCCGCTGCCACCTCGACGGAGGAGCCCCGAGGAGGAGGAGAAGGATGGCCGGCCCGGCCTGGAGGCAGCGGCAGCGAGGAGGACGAGGACGCCGCCCCGCAACCTCCTCGCCCCGGCCGCCACCGCTGGCCGCCTCCGCACCTCGGGTCCCGCTCGCCCCCGCTAGAGCCCGTTATCAACGGGCTGAATTCACTAGTCCTATATAATAATCTTGCTATGTCCCTGCTTTTCCGTGTGTCACGGAAGTGCGTTCTGCGCATGTCACACGGGGACGCAGGGATTGGAGGGGGCGGAGAGGGGGGCGGGACGACGCAGAGACACTTCCGGCTGGGCGAAACTGCGCCGCCGCCATTGCTGGGCCGCCGCCGCTGCCACCTCGACGGAGGAGCCCCGAGGAGGAGGAGGAGGACGGCCGGCCCGGCCTGGAGGCAGCGGCGGCGAGGAGGACGAGGACGCCGCCCCGCAACCTCCTTGCCCCGGCCGCCACCGCTGGCCGCCTCCGCACCTCGGGTCCCGCTCGCCCCCGCTAGAGCCCGTTATCAACGGGCTGAATTCAACTAGTAGAATATAATGAGGCAGAACAGAAATGTAGTCCTGGATTGAACGAAGGAACAAATATCGAGGCAGACCTTGGGGTCTTGCAAATACACAAGCATTCAGTTCCCAGGGATTCTGTGGCCTTTAAATGTGCTTGATGCATGGAGGTTGCATAGCTCCGTTGGTTAGAGCGCCGTGCTGATGACCCCAAGGTTGCGGGTTCGATCCCCGTATGGGATGGCTGAATATTCCTGCATTGCAGCGGGTTGGTGTAGATGACCATCAGGGTCCCTCCCAATTCCATGATCCTATAATAAAATAATAATAATAATAATAATAATAATAATAATAATAATAATAATAATAATAATTTATTATGTATACCCCACCCATCTGGCTGGGTTTCCCCAGCCACTCTGGGCGGCTTCCAACAGAACATTAAAATACAATAATGTATTAAACATTAAAAGCCTCCCTAAACAGGGCTGCCTTCAGATGTCTGGATGGCCCTTGTGGTCTCTTCCAACTCTATGATTCTAGTTGTTGTTCTCTTTGACATCTGAAGGGCGGGTGCCACTACCGAGAAGGCCCTTCTGCCTGGTTCCCTATGACTTCATGGCCTCATTTAAGGACTTGGTAAACTTTGACCATGGAGAAGGAAGGTCACTCGCCTAGAGCGGCCTTCCCTAGGGGGGAGGGGGGGGGAAAAACCACAGACGTCTAACCAATCCGGGGTTTTAATTCCGGCTCGGCCCGACGCCAATCGGCACTCTAACAGGGGCAGCGCTCAACTTCCGCCCTCAATCCTCCCGTTTGAGTCAAGAGAGGGGCGGAAGCGGCGGGGCACGTGACCGGAAAGAGAGGTCCCTCTTCCCTCCGGCAACCGACTTCCGCTTCCTGTTTACGGCGGAGCGTCGAAGGAGTCGAGGGGCGGGGGCTGATATGTTTGGGGAGTCGTGAGGGGGGGAGGAAAAGTGGGGGCAGGGCGGGGAGGGGCGCTCTGACGCCGCCATGAAGAAGCTTTTCCAGGATATCAAAGCGGAGCTGCAGTTCAAGGGAGCCGGGCCGGGCCAGAAGCTCAGCGAGTCGCCTAGGTAACCAGCCCCCCCTTCTCCTCCGCGATTGGTGGGCGGGGTCCCCGTGGGGGAGGGGGAGACGAGAATGAGGGGGCGGGGTCCCCGTGGGGGAGGGGGAGACGAGAATGAGGGGGGCTCCCCAAAGGTCATCTAGTCCAGCCCCCGCTGCAAGGCAAAGGGTCTCCACCTCTGCTTAAAAAACCTCCCGGGAAAGGAGACTCCACCACCTTCCATCCCAGTCGGAACAGCTCTGAACTGTTTTCCTCATGTTCACTCAGGAAACTTGAAGCCAGCCCCCCCTCCTCCTACTCCGCGATTGGTGGGCGGGGTCCCCGTGGGGGAGGGGGAGAAGAGAATGAGGGGGAAGGGGTTCCCCAAGGGCCATCCAGTCCAACCCCCTGCCAAGCAGGAAACACCATCCAAGCATTCCTGACAGGTGGCTGTCAAGCCTCTGCTTAAAGACCTCCAAAGAAGGAGACTCCACCACACTCCTTGGCAGCAAATTCCACTGTCCAACAGCTCTTACTGTCAGGAAGTTCTTCCTAATGTTTAGGTGGAATCTTCTTTCTTGTAGTTGGAATCCATTGCTCCGTGTCCGCTTCTCTGGAGCAGCAGAAAACAACCTTTTTCCCTCCTCTATATGACATCCTTTTATATATTTGAACATGGCTATCCTATCACCCCTGAACCTTCTCTTCTCCAGGCTAAACATACCCAGCTCCCTAAGCCGTTCCTCATAAGGCATCGTTTCCAGGCCTTGGACCAGCCCAGCAGGGGCTGGACTTTGACCTAGTCCAGCAGGGGCTGGACTAGGTCATCTAGTCCAGCCCCCGCTGCAAGGCAAGGGGTCTCAACCTCTGCTTAAAAAACCTCCCGGGAAAGGAGACTCCACCACCTTCCATCCCAGTCTGAACAGCTCTGAATTGTCTTCCTCATGTTCACTCAGGAAACTTGAAGCCAACCCCCCCTCCTCCTACTCCGCGATTGGTGGGTGGGGTCCCCGTGGGGGAGGGGGAGAAGAGAATGAGGGGGAAGGGGTTCCCCAAAGGTCATCTAGTCCAGCCCCCCACTTGAATTTTGGGTTACACGGACGGAGTTTATTATGTATATAGTTTTTATCTAATTTGTAAATATCGTTTAAACTTAGAATTGTTCAAACTCTATTGTTTCAAATGTAATATAATGTATTTTTTTTATGTGGGCCAATGGCTGTAATAAACATTACTTACTTACTAGTCCAGCCCCCCACCGCAAGGCAGGGGTCTCAACTAGACCGAGGGCCACACAACAACCTCTGCTTAAAAAACCTCCCGGGAAAGGAGACTCCACCACCTTCCATCCCAGTCGGAACCGCTCTGAACTGTCTTCCTCGTGTTCACTCGGGAAACTTGGAAGCCGCGGGTTCGAGTCCTACCCTCCAGAGCGGGAGAAAGCAAGCTTGCTCCCTAATTCCCTTGTGACAGCCCTTAAGATATTTCAGGCATGCCCAACAGGTAGATCGCGACCTACTGGTAGATCACGGAGCGTTCCTGGTTGGTCTCTGGCCCCTTGGCAATCTCCTTGCAAAAAAAAGAAGAAACACAACAACAACAACAACAACAACAATCCAACTTTGGCTTCCTAAAAAAAAGCTCCACAACTTTGGGTAGATCACTGCCAGTCTTTTTACGACAATGAGTAGATCACTGCCAGTTTTTTTTATACTGTGAGTAAATCGCAGGCTATTGGGAGTTGGACGTCCCTGAGATATTTGAAGAAGGCTTTCCTATCTCCTCTCAGTCTCCTCTCTTCCAAGGTAAACATACCCAGCTCCTTCAAACGCTCCTCATCAGGCTTAGCTTCCAAACCCTTGATTGTTCCAGCTTGTCAACATCCTTCTTAATCTGTGGTGCCCAGAACTGGACACGGTACTCCAGGTGGGGGTCTGACCAAGGCAGAATAGAGTGGCACTACAACTTGTTCTCTCTCCCCCATCCTATACCGGTATTTGTGCATCTGGTTCTTGTGCAGAACCTTACGTTTGTCCCTATCGAAATTTGTTTCGTTAGCTTGCGCCCAGTTCATTAAGGTCCTTTTTAATCCCGATTCTGAGTCTGCCATCCTGTGCAAGTCTTATCTGAAGGGTATTATTTTCATGTAGCTTACCGTATTTTTCGCTCCATAACGTGCACCGGACCATAACGCGCACCTTGTTTTTAGAGGAGGAAAACCTCAAAAATATTTTTTTCTGGTTTTCCTCCTCTAAAAGGCTGGGAGGGAGGGAGGGAGGGAGGGAGGGAGGGAGGGAGGAAGGAAGGAAGGAAGGAAGGAAGGAAGGAAGGAAGGAAGGAAGGAAGGGGTGAGAGAGAGTGGATGAAAGAGGGAGAAGGAAGGAAGGAAGGACAGATGGAAGGAGAGGGGGGGGAAGCATCTACCTCCCTCCCTCCTTGTGCTGGGATCGGAGCTGGGCTGAGAGGGCTCTCGCTCTGATCGCTGTGCAGGAAGCAGGGAAGGAGAGGCAGACCCCTCCTTCCCAGCTCAACGTACAGCGATCAGAGGGAGAGCTGATGCTGTGCTCGACTCTGGCTGAAGCAAAGCAAGAGTTTTACCCGCTCTCCCTTTACAGCGATCGCAGTGGCTGTACAGCGATCGGAGGAAGTGACTTCACTCCATAACGCACACAGACTTCCCCCCTTCCTTTTTACCCTGTTTCTCCTAAAATAAGACGTAGCCATAAAATAAGCCGTAGCAGGATTTCTACACATTTGAGAAATATAAGCCATACCCTGAAAATAAGACATAGGGATGTGGTGCCTCTCCCTTAAGACCAGGCATCCCCAAACTGCGGCCCTCCAGATGTTTTGGCCTACAACTCCCATGATCCCTAGCTAACTGGATCAGTGGTCAGGGATGATGCGAATTGTAGTCCCAAATTGTAGATGTTTGGGGACTACAACTCCCATCATCCCTAGCTAACAGGACCAGTGGTCAGGGATGATGGGAATTGTAGTCCAAAACATCTGGAGGGCCGAAGTTTGCGGATGCCTGCTTAAGCTGCGTACTGACGTGGAGCAGTTAAAATAAGACATCCCCCGAAAATAAGCCATACTGTGTTTTTTTGAGGGGAAAAAAATATAAGACGGTGTCTTATTTTAGGAGAAACACGGTAGGAGGAAAAAAGTGCGTGTTATGGAGGAAAAAATACGGTAATTAACAGAAGTAATAGCCTTCTGTTAATACCCATGTTGGCCAATTTAGTCCAAAGCCTAGGCACAGAATCAAATGCTGCCTTTAGATCCACAAAGGCCGCATACAATGTCTTTTTCCAGTGAAGAACAATGTCGACTTATATTACCCCTTTTATCAAAATCTACACCCTTGCAATACTACTTGGAATTCACCCCTGAAATTCTTCGCAAATTTCTTTCGGAAGACTCTCTGAGCTCAGTATCTTGTGCTGTGGCCAAATTTTGCACCTTAGCTATCAGAAAACGTAAATCTCTTTTATTGAAAAACACACTATAAATTCCTTTTGCGTCATTGGTTTTCTGTTCTGCCCTTTGGATTTTGATTCTTTCTGGTGGTGTTGCTGATTCTTTTGTTTGGAATCATGTTGTTTTGTGTTGCTGGCTCTTGCTGTAATAAAATTGATTGGAAAATTGATTGAGATTGAATCCCGATTCTGTTTCCTGCGGCATTCGCTGGCCCTCCCAGTTTGGTGTCATCCGCAGATTTGACGGGCGTCCCCTCAATTCCTTCATCCAAGTCGTTTCTACCTCTCTCTACCTAGCTCTACCTCTCTTTCAAATCAGACCCAGTGAAGGCAGTGAAGGTCCTGTGTGAGTGTCTGGAGGCGGTTGGAGGATGGATGGCGGCTAACAGATTGAGGTTGAATCCTGACAAGACAGAAGTACTGTTTTTGGGGGACAGGGGGCGGGCGGGTGTGGGGGACTCCCTGGTCCTGAATGGGGTAACTGTGCCTCTGAAGGACCAGGTGCACAGCCTGGGAGTCATTTTGGACTCACAGCTGTCCATGGAGGCGCAGGTTAATTCTGTGTGCAGGACGGCTGTCTACCAGCTCCATCTGGTATGCAGGCTGAGACCCTACCTGCCCACAGACTGTCTCGCCAGAGTGGTGCATGCTCTAGTTATCTCCCGCTTGGACTACTGCAATGCGCTCTACGTGGGGCTACCTTTGAAGGTGACCCGGAAACTACAATTAATCCAGAATGCGGCAGCTAGACTGGTGACTGGGAGCGGTCGCCAAGACCACATAACACCGGTCTTGAAAGATCTACCGGTACACTGGCTCCCGGTATGTTTCCGAGCACAATTCAAAGTGTTGGTGCTGACCCTAAATGGTGCTGACCCTAAATGGCTTCGGTCCTGTATACCTGAAGGAGCGTCTCCACCCCCACCGTTCAGCCCGGACACTGAGATCCAGCGCTGAGGGCCTTCTGGCGGTTCCCTCACTACGAGAAGCCAAGTTACAGGGAACCAGGCAGAGGGCCTTCTCGGTGGTGGCGCCCGCCCTGTGGAAAGCCCTCCCTCCAGATGTCGAAGAGAACAACAACTACCAGACCTTTAGAAGACATCTGAAGACAGCCCTGTTTAGGGAGGCTTTTAATGTTTAATAGATTGTTGTATTTTAATGTTCTGTTGAAAGCCGCCCAGAGTGGCTGGGGAAACCCAGCCAGATGGGCGGGGTATAAATAATAAATTATTATTATTATTATTATTATTATTATTATTATTATTATTTCTGGTGGGCCTCTGGCTGCAAGTGGGTGCTCCCCAGCCCCTTTGTGATGGTGCTGTGACACTGTGGGGACAGTGGGGGCTGGACAGAGTCCACACTGCCTTGGCTTCTCTGCTGAGCTAGGGTTTGCCAGGATGAGCAGAACACCCCACCCCAGAGTGTTGTATGTACCCCCTTCACTATATCAGTCTGTTTTTCCTCCTGGGAGTATTTCTCTGTTTTGCGTGGAATTCCCTGCGCTGTATGAATAGGTGTGTAACTCATCTTCCTGGTCGTCTGTATCTGTAATTGGGCAGGTAGCCAGCCTTGCCCTGAGAGTTGTGAAAGACTGTAAGCTCCAATCCCAACTCAATAACTTCTAGGGAAGCAGGTGGAGGCTTTTAAACATCCAGAAACACATCGGCTCCATCTTGAAAGGCATAGGAGTTTAAACAGGCTGGCCATATATATATATCATAAATATAGATGATTTTTAGTTTTATACATTTCAGTAATTTTACAGTCAGAGGGACCCAGGTGGCGCTGTGGGTTAAACCACAGAGCCTAGGGCTTGCCGATCAGAAGGTCGGCGGTTCGAATCCCTGCGACGGGGTGAGCTCCCGTTGCTCGGTCCCTGCTCCTGCCCACCTAGCAGTTCGAAAGCACGTCAAAGTGCAAGTAGATCAATAGGTACCGCTCCGGCGGGAAGGTAAACGGCGTTTCCATGCGCTGCTCTGGTTCGCCAGAAGCGGCTTTGTCATGCTGGCCACATGACCTGGAAGCTGTACGCCGGCTCTTGGCCCATAAAGCGAGATGAGCGCCGCAACCCAGAGTCGGACACGACTGGACCTAATGGTCAGGGGTCCCTTTACCTTTAATTTTACAGTCATTTTAACATTTCAAAACTGGACTTCCTGTTCCTTCCCTCTCTTTCTGCGGTTCCTTTATTTTTAATATTTTCTGATTAGTGTAAATCACATGAGTGTCTGAGAGAGTGTGGGAATGGAAGTCTGTCTTATCTCTTCCGCCTAAGTGTTGTTGTTGTATGGTTTCAGTTCAGTTCTTTATTCGACCGTCAGTCAGAAAAGGTACATTTCCATACAAACTTAAAACATCTAAAACGTCTAAAAGGACTTTGGAGTAAAACATAGCCAACAATAAAATGAAGCTATACCGATAAACCCATGTCGATGCTGTCAATTTTAATCTTGCGACGCTTAAGAGCTAGAAAAAGAAATTGGCCACCAGGGAGGCTGTTTTTCTAGTAACATTATTCAACAAATATGAAACCTGTCTTTCTCTGGATAGAGAGCTAAGTTGACATAGGAGTGGAGCTATAAGATTTTGCCTGAGATCTGCATAGAAAGGGCAGGTCAGGAGAATATGTTCGGTGGACTCCACCACTCCCAGGGCACAACGACAAGTTCTCTGAGCGTATGGAACTCCCCTGAACCTTCCCCACAATACCGCAGATTCGCGGACATTTAATCTGGCCGCTGTGAGAAGTCTACGGTATTCCACATAGTGGATTTCCGCGAGATAAGGGGCTGGTGTAGCCTGATAGATCTGATCCCCCAGGAACATCCCTGATTTCACAAGGGCCATGTCCTCTTGTCTAGCGATATCGCTCAATCCCTGGGAGATCACAGCTCTGGCTTGGCTGTCTGTCATAGACTCCAGGTAAAGATGTGACAGTCTATTGCAGTGATGGCTAACCTTGACACTCCATATGTGTTGGGACTACAACTCCCATCATCCCTGACCACTGATCCTGTTAGCTAGGGATGATGGGAGTTGTAGTTCCAAAACATCTGGAGTGTCAAGGTTAGCCATCACTGGTCTATTGTATGGTTTAGTTTCACTTCTGCCGTGTCGCAGTTTGTACTCTTGTTTGGAGAACACAGACGTGATTATGAAGTCTCTGTATATAGACTGTAAATAAAGTAGTTTAGAGCTACAGATGAGTCCTTCTTCTTGCTGCGTGATGCTAGAAGACCCGTGTGCTCTTTTCATAAGAAAAGGGTTGCAGATTACTGGCGCTCTGGACTGAAGGGACATGCCAGCCAGAGACGGCCACCGGGAGGATGCTCCGGAGTCTTGGGGAGTTTGCCGTCTCCCCAGAGCGTTTTTCCAACAGTTGCCACCTGGAAGGGGTTGGCCGCTCGTGATATTCATGGTGACAGGTCTGCTTGACAGGCGCTCCCTGGCGCTTGTGTTCTCTGCTGGGCCTTCAAACCACTTGCGCTTCTCTGCCCTCAGGTGTCTCCGTTTCTCCCCAACAGAGAAAGAGCTCCCAAGGAGAAGCCCAAAGCTGACCCTCCCCCCAAGTGTCGCCAAGGGCCGACAAATGAAGCTCAGATGGCGGCGGCGGCAGCCCTGGCCCGGCTGGAGCAGAAGCCCAAACCTCGGCCCCCCTCTTCCCAAGACGCCATCCGGAATCAGGGTAAAAGGGCGAGGGGCAGGAGTTGCTGGCCTGCGTGTCTTAATGAAAGCTCTCTCTTTTTTTGGTTAGTTGTTGATTTCTATCAGGGCTCAGGAACCTTTTTCAGCCGTGGGTCGGTCCACCGTCCCTCAGACCATGTGGAGGTGGGGGAGGGTATTGCAGTGCATGTGTGCAGGGGCTAGGAAAGCAGTGCCAAAGGGTTTGGAGTATGGGCAATCATTGGTTGGTTTGTATGTGTGTATTGGGGTGGGTGGTCCGGCCGGGGTTGGTTGTGGAGCAGCAAGGATGCAGGGTGACTTCCCTGTTGAGAGCGAGAGAGGAAAATATGGGTCTGCTAGATCTCTGGGAAGGGACCCAGGTGGCGCTGTGGGTTAAACCACAGAGCCTAGGGCTTGCCGATCAGAAGGTCGGCGGTTCGAATCCCCGCGATGGGGTGAGCTCCCGTTGCTCTTTCCCTGCTCCTGTCCACCTAGCAGTTCGAAAGCACGTCAAAGTGCAAGTAGATAAATAGGTACCGCTCCGGCGGGAAGGTAAACGGCGTTTCCGTGCGCTGCTCTGGTTCGCCAGAAGCGGCTTTGTCATGCTGGCCACATGACCTGGAAGCTGTACGCCGGCTCTTGGCCCATAAAGCGAGATGAGCGCCGCAACCCCAGAGTCGGACACGACTGGACCTAATGGTCAGGGGTCCCTTTACCTTTTTACCTTTAAAGGTAACCATGGACTTGGGACTTTTTTACTTTCTCTTTAGTTGCCTTCTGACCACCCTTCTAATGCCTAGCAGGTAAAAATGGGAGGGAAACCCAGCCAGATGGGCGGTGTATACGGTAAATAATAAACTGTTGTTGTTTGTTGTTGTTCTGATCCAGCAGAACAACAACAACAAGGGGCCCAAGTCGCATCAGTTATTTTCATTGGCTGTACTTGCATGGAAGGTAATTGTGCACAATGAGAGAGAGAGAGAGGAGGTGGTGTAAATTTGGACAGAACTTTAATTTATAGCACACAACCCGGGGGTATAGATCCCGAATACCTTGTTGCTCCTCTCCTCAAATTTCACTTTTGATCCATATCTTTGTTTTAATTGTTCTTAATTAATCTGCAATTAATCCAGAATGCGGCAGCTAGACTGGTGACTGGGAGTGGCCGCTGGGACCACATAACACCGGTCCTGAGAGATCTACACTGGCTCCCAGTATGTTTCCGAGCACAATTCAAAGTGTTGGTGCTGACCTTGAAAGCCCTAAACGGCCTCGGTCCTGTATACCTGAAGGAGCGTCTCCACCCCCACCGTTCAGCCCGGACACTGAGATCCAGCGCCGAGGGCCTTCTGGCGGTTCCCTCATTGCGAGAAGTGAGGTTACAGGGAACCAGACAGAGGGTCTTCTCGGTGGTGGCGCCCGCCCTGTGGAACGCCCTCCCAGCAGAGGTCAGAGCGATAAACAACCACATGACCTTTAGAAGACACCTGAAGGCAGCCCTGTTCAGGGAAGCTTTTAATCTGTGATTTTTAATGTTTTGTTTTTTAATATTGCTGGAAGCCGCCCAGGGTGGCTGGGGAGACCCGGCCAGATGGGCGGGGTACAAATAATAAATTCTTCTTCTTCTTCTTCTTCTTCTTCTTCTTCTTCTTCTTCTTCTAGTGAAAAAGGAGCTTATGGCTGAAGCAGCGGCAAGTGATAAAGGAGCCTCTGTGGATCAGAAGGTAGGAACAGTTGCGTGTGAAATAACGGGGAAAGGTGGCCCTCGTTTGTCGCCTCGCCATTTATTAGTAGGCTTTTGACCTGCTCTTTCAGTATTTCTTCAAGAGGTTGTGTTTTCTGTGTTTACCATATTTTTCTGTGTATAAGATGCCCCCATGTGTAAAGGTAAAGGGACCCCTGACCATTAGGTCCAGTCGTGACCGACTCTGGGGTTGCGGCGCTCATCTCGCATTATTGGCAGAGGGAGCCGGCGTACAGCTTCCGGGTCATGTGTACAGCATGACTAAGCCGCTTCTGGCGAACCAGAGCAGCGCACGGAAACGTCGTTTACCTTCCCGCCGGAGCGGTACCTATTGATCTACTTGCACTTTGACGTGCTTTCAAACTGCTAGGTGGGCAGGAGCAGGGACCGAGCAACGGGAGCTCACCCCGTCGCGGGGATTCGAACCGCCGACCTTCTGATTGGCAAGCCCTAGGCTCTGTGGTTTAACCCACAGCGCCACCCATGTCCCCATGTGTAAGACGCTCTCCAAATTAAGAAAACACCCCTCAGCACTACCCGTGTAGAAGACGAGCCCCAATTTTAAACCTAATTTTTTGGTAAAAAAAAACCTAGTCTTATACTGTACACGAAAAAATGTGGTATTTATTGTTTTAAATTTGTATGCCAGTTTTCTATGTAAATCTGCTCCAAGCAGCTCACAAATGCAAAATCAAGCCATCACTATTGCGATAACAATCAGGTGTACAGGTACCGTATTTTTCGCTCTATAAGGCGCACCTGACCATAGGACGCACCTAGTTTTTAGAGGGGGAAAGCCCCAATTTTTGAGGATCAGCTCAAATTTCTGCAGCTTCTTTTGCAAAGGAGAAAAGCCCCATTTTTTGAGGATCAGCTCAAAGTTGCTGAGCTTACTTTGCAAAGGGAAAAAAACCTGTTTTATGGGGTTTAACTCATAGTTCTGCAGCTTCAGGAAGCCATTTCTACAGTTTCCAGACAGATAATCTAATCAGCCAGTCCCATGTCGCTGGGGAAACAGCCTCCCTCTGCAAGGGGGCGGGGCTGGACTCTCTCTCCCTTATCTCTCTCCCCGATCGCTTGCTGAACAGCTGCTCAGGGGGCTTCCTTTCAACACCCCCTTCTCTCTCTCTTTTTTTAAAAAGCACGATCTGCTTTTGGCCCCTGGGCAATTTGGCTCCAGGGACCACACATTCGCTCCATAAGACGCACAGACATTTCCCCTTACATTTCAGGAGGAAAAAAGTGCGTCTTATGGAGCGAAAAATACGGTAAATCATTTCAAAACCTAACTATCCAATCCAATACCTCAGATGGATCTGTATGACCATTGCAGCAGCTGAAATAATCGCAGAGCAAACTACAATGGGTGTAGGCCTTTTCTTTTCTTTTCCTCCAATGGAGCGCCTGTCTTACATCCCCGCTTCTCTTTAGAATTCTTTACCTGCTCTTCCAGAAGAAGATCCTTCCACGCTGTCCGTCTCAGGAGTCTACTTCACTTGCCCTTTAACTGGGGCCACCGTCCGGAAGGATAAAAGAGAGGCGCAGGTCAAAAAGGCCATTCTTGAGGTAAGGTTACTGTCTTTCCTCCTTTTTAAGGCACCGTCTTATAATTTTTTTTCCCTCAAAAAAACACAGGGTGGCTTATTTTCGGGGGATGTCTTATTTTTATTACGTCAGTATGGTACGGTACAGCCTCCCCCTGCGCGCTGAGCAGGCGGGGCAGAACTCCACAAGAGGCGCTTTCCCCCCCATGCCTCTCGCTGCTTCGCTGGCTCCCTGCGCACAGGGAACAGGTGGGGCAGGAAGAGGCGTCTCCCCCCCCCCGCGCGCTTCTCCCTGCATTCGGGGGACCTTGGGAAGCACGACGCAGACGGGTTCCTCTACATCACGGGAAGAATCAAAGGTGAAAAAGGCTCCCCACTAGAGATCCAGTGTGGTGTAGTGGTTAAGAGCGGTGGACTCAGGGGCGTAGCAATGGGGGGGCGGGGGGGCGGGCCACCCCGGGTTCCACCCCAGAGGGGGGTGACACTTTTCTTAAAAAAAAAAAATTTTTTTTGAAAAAAATTTATTTTTAATTTTTTTTTTAATTTTAACTTCATTGAAAAAAAGAGATAATAGACACACACACAGCCCCCCACACCTCACAAAGTGGCATCATCAGAGGGGGGGGGTGACATTTTTAAATTTTTTAAATTTTTTAAATTTTTTAAATTTATTTTAATTTTTATCATTTTATTATTTTTTATTTTAACTTTATTGGGGGGAAAAGAGATAATAGACACACACACACACACACACCCCCCACACCTCACAAAGTGGCACCATCAGAGGGGGGGACACTTTTTAATTTTTTTTAATGTTTTAAAAAAAATTTAATTTTTTAATTTTTATTTTATTTTAACATTATTGGGTGGAAAAGAGATAATAGACACACACACACAAAACCCCCACACCTCACAAAGTGGCACCATCAGAGGGGGGTGACTTTTTATTTTTATTTTATTTTTTTACATTATTATTATTATTATTATTTTTTAACTTTATTGAAAAAAAAGAGATAATAGACACACACACAAAACCCCCACACCTCGCAAAGTGGCACCATCAGAGGGGGGTGACACTTTTTAATTTTTTTAAAATTAAAGTGGTGGGGGGGGGGGTGACAAAAAAAAAATCCGCCCCGGGTACCACCTGGGCTTGCTACGCCTCTGGGTGGACTCGTAATCCGGGGAACCGGGTTCGCGTCTCCTCTCCTCCCCCTGCAGCTGCTGGGTGACCTTGGGCTAGTCCCACTTCTCTGAAGTCTCTCAGCCCCACTCACCTCACAGAGTGCTTGTTGTGGGGGAGGAAGGGAAAGGAGAATGTGAGCCGCTTTGAGACTCCCTAGGGTAGTGATAAAGCGGGATATCAAATCCAAACTCCTCTTCTTCATCTCCCCAGCATGCTGCCCAAGACGCCGTGGCTGCTGCCATCATGGAAATCCACACTTGCAACAGGGACCGGGAAAAGGTCAGACTCGGAGTGGAGACCATTGCAAAGTAAGTGGAGCCTGGTGGCAGTCGGTGTCCGTCCCCCCTTCATTTTTTGTAATAATTTTTTATTAAGTTTTACAATTTAATATTCAACACATTTATCATACATAAAAAAATAGAATAAAAATTCCCCTCCCCCCACCCCACAACTTCCCTCAATTTCCCCTTCTGGTTCTTCTAACAGTTTGCTACTTCTGCTTAAATTCTCCTCTTATTTTTCATCTTTTAGCTCAATGCTCTTACATTCTTACCATTTTTACTTCTTACATTTACCGTATATACTCGAGTATAAGCCGACCCGAATATAAGCCGAGGCTCCCAATTTTACCACAAAACCCGCGGAAAGCTCCATAGGAGCCACTGCCTGCCTCACTCGAGTATAAGCCGAGGGCGGCTTTTTCAGCACAAAAAATGTGCTGGAAAACTAGGCTTATACTCGAGTATATAGGGTAATTAATTTGCTTCTTACCGTTTCTTAACCTTTACTCTGGTTTTCTTCACTGTAAGTGTTTTCCTCAAACCCTGCCAGTGAGTCCATTTCTTCACCATATTTCTGTAAATACAACATGAACGATTCCCAGTCTTTTTAAAAGTCTCTGCTGTCTTTGTCTCTGAGTCTTCCTGTGAGTTTCGCCATTTCTGCATATTCGTTGGTATCTTGTCTTCTTTCCTTTTGGGGGGGGCTAGTAAAACCCTATCCCTCCAGATGTTTTTGACTACAATTCCCATCATCCCTAGCTAACAGGACAAGTGGTCAGGGATGATGGGAATTGTAGTCCCAAATCTCTCTGGAGGGCTGGAGTTTGCCTATGTCTGTCCTAGCCGCTGTTGCGTGTGTAGGTCACCCAGTCATTCCCCAATAACTCACACAAGAAACATAATTTTTGGTTTGGGTTTTTGGCCACAACTTTTTATTGACATACAAATCACGTGAGTGGTTGTGTAGGCATTGGTTCACTGCCTGCCTCACTCGAGTATAAGCCGAGGGTGGCTTTTTCAGCACAAAAAATGTGCTGAAAAACTAGGCTTATACTCGAGTATATAGGGTATATGTGGGGAGATTTATATTAAAGTGTGAGCTATTTACTTGGTTATTTATTTTTCAATTATCGTATGAGGTATAGCAAGTTCTGTTTTATTACTAAGGGAAGTGATATACAGACAATTGGAAGTAAATTTTTAATTGTTATTTCTAATTCTTTGTCCCCCCCCCCCCCTGTAATTCTTTGTCTTTTCATATATTATCTTTTGTGGGTTATTATGTCTAGATTATATGTTTTTCGTCTTTTTTTTGTTTGTTTATTTGTTTCTATTGGTTGATTTGATATGATTGTATTTTATAAGTTGGAATCTAAATAAAGCTATTTTAAAATTTAAAAAACAAAGAAAACACCAAAAAAACCAACACCCTATGAAAATGGTATAAAAAGACCCTATTGAACTTGGTGGTACTTTCTTTTGAGAGGAAGTTTGAGCGAACTGGTACCCGGAATGACAACTTGTCTTCCTTCCCAAGGTACCTTGACAACATCCACCTCCACCCAGAGGAAGAGAAGTACCGGAAAATCAAACTGCAGAACAAAGTGTTCCAGGTGGGTGCGGCATTTCAGAGGAGGGTCCCTGGGTGCCGCTGGAGTACAACTCCTCTCGTCCAGACAACTGTCCCTGCCAGCAGCTGGGCCTTGTGGGAACTGAGGGCCCAGTAATGTCCACATTCCCAA
Source organism: Darevskia nairensis (assembly GCA_034642065.1). NCBI lineage: Eukaryota > Metazoa > Chordata > Lepidosauria > Squamata > Lacertidae > Darevskia > Darevskia nairensis. The sequence goes on along the minus strand of JAWWNI010000751.1, from coordinate 195,895 downwards.
ACCCTGCTCTCGCTAGAGGCTGCTGCCAGCCTGGTAGAAACCACCCCACAGAAAAATGAGGACTAGAAAAGTGATAAATCCCATAAATCGCCTTATCATCATCATCATTCTTTTATTTGACCGTCAGTCAGAAGAATACATTTGTACAGAATTGAAAGCATCTGAGAGAACTTTGAAAAAAGGAGACATAATCCACAATAGAATGGAACTAAACAGATAGCCCCATATCGATACAATCAATTAAAATCTTGCGACGCTTAGAAGCTAAAAAAAGAAACTTAGCCACCAGGGAGGCTGTATTTCTAGTAATATTATTCAGTAAATATAAAACCTGTCTTTCTCTGGGTAGAAAGCTAGATTGACGTAAAAGTGGAGTTATAAGGTTTTGCCTAAGTTCTACATAGAGAGGACAAGACAGAAGGCTATGTTCGGTAGACTCAACCACGCCCATAGTACAGTGACAGGTTCTCTGGGCGTATGGAACTCCCTTGTACCTTCCCCACAATACCGCGGAGTCAAGGGCGTTCAGTCTAGCCGCTGTAAGAAGTCTGTGGCATTCCACATAGTGGATTTCCGCAAGATAGGGGGCTGGTGTCATCTGATATATCTGGTCCCCTAGGACAGTGTTTCCCAACCTAATCTAGGCAACGGCACACTTGTTTCATTAAAAAAATCTCGTGGCACACCGCTCCTCCCCCACCCGGCTGCGCCGGGTCTCCTGACCCAGAGTTACCTCTGGGATCAGCTGTAGCGCGGCGTCCTTTCTCCCGCCCATCAGCTGGGGCACCAGGTCGGGATTCTCCCGCGAGGCTTCTGTTGCTGCTGCTGCTGCAGCAGCCAAGGGAGCAGCGCCGCCCTGGCTTCTGCTTCGCCGCTGGGCTCCAGCAGCGCCGCCGCCACGGTCCTGTGCAGCCCTGGGCTGCAGGTCCCTTTTTCCGCGGCACATCAGCCGGTGTCTCGCGGCACACCAGTGTGCCGCGGCACACCGGTTGGGAAACGCTGCCCTAGGAACATCCCTGGTTTCACTTGAGCTGTGTCCTCTTGTCTGGCAATATCGCTCAATCTCCGGGAGATTGCAGTTCTAGCTTGATTCTACGTCATGGACTCCAGGTAGAGGTGTGACAATCCACAGGACTGCACCTCTTTTATTACCTCCCTTTCCCACAATGACTGGAAATCATAAATCACCTTATATTGTTGCACAGATTTTGGCAGGGTGCAAAGGCAAGCAACATAAAACTGAAACAACCAGCCCCCGGGATTCTCTAGCTGGCTGGCTGGGTTTGGCTGTTGGGAGTCGTGTGTGATGGCAGGAAAGGCTTGCAGGAAAAGATAGATAGATAGATAGATAGATAGATAGATAGATAGATAGATAGATAGATAGATAGATTGTTGTTACGGTTCTCCACCAGCACACACATATATCAATAAATACAATCCAAAATACATTCTAAAATATAAACTTATGAATGTAAAATTTTAGACTTAAAAAAACAATAAATAAATAAAAGAAAATATCTCTATGTCAGGGGACTACAAAGGCCCCCTGCCTCTCCAGCTTTGAGTGAGTACCGTGTACCACAGCCTGTTTTGGAGACAGATTCCAGTGGGACGTCTGGAGGAAGCTCCGATGAGGGGGAAGCGGTGGGAGGGCTTTCGACAGCCTCTCAGAGCCATCGCTCCGTATCAGGGGGAAGGAAAGGGAAGAGCACCAGCTGCTTCCCTTTCCCGAGATGCTTTGCTTTAGAAAGCGGCGGCAAAACGAAACATCCGGCAGTTGAGGCAACTGATAGCAATGGAGATTGACGCATTTACGATGTGCTCAGAGTTGTAACCCAATTAGTTAGTAATAAAGCTTTGATGGCTTAACTACTCGGAATCTGTTCGAATGCCTAGCTGAAGAGAACCCCAGCGGGGTTTGACACTCTAGTTTAAAAATAGGGCCGCGGCCGATTATAACACTGGTCTGTCTTTAGTTCTGTCCTGAAGTTGTGTGGATACTGCTAGCTAGATCGGACCGAATTTTTATGGCTCTAGCACAAAACTTGGCTACCTTTGCTGTCACATTATCGTTAATATCTGAAAGGAGCCACTCTATATAGAAATTGTCCGAACGTCCAGGTAGCTCAGTCAGCATCGTGTGGAGAAGCTCTCCTCGCTCCTCCTCGTAGAGGCAGCATCGCATAAGTATGTGGTCAGTGGTTTCCACCTCTCCAGATCCGCAAAGGCAGTATCTCTCGCCCAATGGGGTCCGTTTGTACTTCCCTTGGAGAACTGCGGAAGGCATTACGTGCTTACGTGCTAGAGTAAATGCTCTTCTATGAGAGGGTCTTTCTGGTCGGAATAAATATCTGGCTGGGCGGGACAGGTATCTCCTTTCCTCCTGAGTTAGGAAGTAAGGTGCTTTGCTCAGATCCTTCTGTCTTTCTATGTCTGTAAACCTCTGTCTAACAATGATCTTTGCTGAATTAAAATCACGTGACATGGGGCTAGATGGATGGAGGCCTATACTTGTCATCTTCTTTACTATAGCCTTGCTCCAACGGGATTGGTAGTTATCCTATATAATAATCTCCCTGTGTCCCTGCGTCCGCCGTCCGTGTGTCAGTGGAAATTTCCACTGCGCATGTCCCAGACGGACGCAGGGATTGGCCGGCCTGCCGACGACCCACTCACTCACACACACACCCGCCAGCCCCAGAGAGACAGAGAGCGGCGGAGGAGGAGGGCGTGTGCGCTTGAGGGGCGAGTCGGAGCGAGGCAGTTGGCGCTTCTAGCGGAGGCCTTTCCCGCCGCCACGGGCCCGCCCAGGATCCTCCGCCGCCTCCAACTCCTCCTCGCGTGCCGCCGCGGCCGGACGATCCCCCGGCGCGGCCTTCCCTCCCCCAGGAGGCCGTGGCCGAGAAGCCGGGAGAGAAGGAGGCCCCCCGTCCGGCCCGCGCCCTTCCCTGCGCGCTGCCCAGCCGGCGGGGGTCCGAGGCGAGCCAGTTTTTTAAACGGGCTTAATATATTAGTCCTATATAATAATCTCCAAGTGTCCCTGCGTCCAGTCCGTGTGTCAGTGGTTTTTTGCCACTGCGCATGTCCCACAGGGACGCAGAGACCAATAGGCGATGACAGGGGGCGTGTCAGAGAGGCAGCGACGGCGCACGCGCGTCGTCAGTTGGCTCAGTGCCGCTGCCTCGCACGGAGCTGGGCCCACCGCCGCCCGCCGGGTCCCCAGAAGAGCGCGCTGCCGGGGTGCCCCTATCCGCCTGCGCTCACCCGCTGCCGCCGCCTCTGAGGCTGCCCCCGCTCGGCAGGCTCTGGCTGCGGCTCCGGCAGCGCCTTGGTGACGGGCCGCTGCCGCCGGGCCTGGCACCGCCCGGGGACGGGGAGCTCCGCGGCGGAGCGCAGAGGCCACCGGCACTGCTTCCCTCCTCGGGCCTGCCGGGAACGAGGGAGGGTGGGATGAGCGGCGCCCCGGCCCTCCTCTCCGTTCTAGCGCCCGTTATTAACGGGCTAAATTCAACTAGTCTTTTAATAGTAGCGAAGTTAGGCCCTGTGGGTTCAGGTTAAGTTTCAGCCAGAGGTTACACACCGTTGCAGGAAAAGAAATAAGCAGCACGGATTCGTTTGGCTTCCTCCTAGGAAAGGATCCACTGCCTGGAGGGGACGCACAAGTTTTTCGAGGCTGTCGGGTTTGAAAAGGCCACCCTGAGTGTCCCAGGACAAGGTAAGGCTCAGCGTAGCAGCTGAAAGGCTGAGCTACGGACGGGAAGGCCCCGGCTCATGAACTCGCAGCATTGTTGTCAGGATTTTGCTCTGGTCAGACCCCACCTGGAATACTGTGTCCAATTCTGGGCACCACAGTTCAAGAAGGATACTGACAAGCTGGAACGTGTCCAGAGGAGGGCAACCAAAATGGTCAAAGGCTTGGAAACGATGCCTTATGAGGAACGGCTTAGGGAGCTGGGTATGTTTAGCCTGGAGAAGAGAAGGTTAAGGGGTGATATGATAGCCATGTTCAAATATATAAAAGGATGTCATATAGAGGAGGGAGAAAGGTTGTTTTCTGCTGCTCCAGAGAAGCGGACACGGAGCAATGGATTCAAACTACAAGAAAGAAGATTCCACCTAAACATTAGGAAGAACTTCCTGACAGTAAGAGCTGTTTGACAGTGGAATTTGCTGCCAAGGAGTGTGGTGGAGTCTCCTTCTTTGGAGGTCTTTAAGCAGAGGCTTGACAGCCACGTGTCAGGAATGCTTTGATGGTGTTCCTGCTTGGCAGGGGGTTGGACTGGATGGCCCTTGGGGTCTCTTCCAACTCTAGGATTCTATGATTCTATGATTACAAGACGAGAAGCACTTTGTACAGAATGCTTCTGGTTCCGATTAGGTCAGATGGGGGATTCCTGGGGTGAGGGTTTCTCCAGACCCTTTTAACGTTCCCTTGTGATTGGAAGCTTTTCTGTCCATCTTCAAGCCACATTTTAAGAGCTGCTGCGGTGGCGATTTATTTATTTTAAGTCTGTCTCCGTCTCCTCCTCCTCCTCCTCTTCCTCCGTGAATTGCTATCTGAGAGAAGTTGCATTGCAAGAAGTCTCTGCAGATATTATTACTAAATTTATATGCCACCCATCAAGAAACGGGTTCTCACTATAACAAGGACTATTAATCAAATCAAATCAAAGTTTATTGCATTAGCCATTTGGCCATAGCACAAGTAATAAGTCCCGGCAGTAGCCTGCCATTCTTATACATTTGCGAACATCAGGTATAAAATCATAGTAAATAAAACAGGTATGATAAAAACAATAGCAATTATGTACCGGTAAACTATTGGAAAGTTTACAAGTCCAGGGCTAAAGGAGGTTAACCTATCGAGGTGGCCCTGAGTTCCAGGGCCTGCAGGATATAGATGGCCACGCCACGAGTGACTATGGGATTGGCATCCACCAATAGATATTTCAAGCGGTCATCTTCCATGGCAATGGTCGGAGGAATTAGTAGCAGGAGCCTCGATCTTATTGAGTCATAGAGAGGGCAGTGGAAGAAAAAGTGGGTAAAGTCCTCTATCTTTCCCCTGTTGCACGGACAAAGGCGGAGGTCAAGAGGGGTGTTGGAGAATATGCCCTGTAGGAATGCTGTGGGAGGGAGTGGAAGCGGGCAAGTGTGAAGGCTCTTCTTTGCATAGGGTTCATCAAGTCACTCAGGTAGTGAGCCAGGGCTCTCGCTGCCTTCACGCGGGGAAACCACGTGGATAGGCTGGCCGAGTTGGATAGCGCCAAATCCAGCGCTTCGAAGGACTGTTAAAATCTGGCATGAATGTGCTACTCACCAGCTGAAGGGCTGTTTCAAGTGAACCCGTTGAAATATTTTCGACCATTCAATTCTATGCTATATCAATCGCTGCACAGGCAGTGTTTTGTGTTGTTTTATGGGAAAGCATCCAATTTCATTGTATCTGTACAATTTCATTGTCTTTGTACAATGACAATAAAGAAATCTCAAATCTTAACTGGGTTGCCCCAGCCACTCTGGGCAGCTCCCGACAAAATATTAAGAACACAACAAAACAGCGGACATTTAGAACTTCGCTATACAGGGCTGCCTTCAGATGTCTTTTAAAAGCCATATAGGTGCTTATCTCCTTGACATCTGTTGGGAGGGTGTTCCACAGGGCGGGCGCCACTACCGAGAAGGCCCTCTGTCTGGTTCCCCGTAGCTTTGCTTCTTGCAGGGGGGGAACTGGCAGAAGACCCTCCGAGCTGGACATCAGTGTCTGGGCTGTGGAGACGAAGGGGGTGGAGATGCTCCTTCAGGTATACAGGGCTGTTTAGGGCTTTCAAGGTCAGCACCAACACTTTGATTTGTGCCCGGAAACATACTGGCAGCCAGTGAAGATCCTTTAGAACTGGTGTTACATGCTTCCGCCAGCGGCTCCCAGTCCCCAGTCTAGCTGCCACATTCTGGATTAGTTGTAGTTTCTGAGTTGCCTTCAAAGGCAGCCCCACAGAGAGCAGTAGTCTTAAGCAGGAGATAACCAGAGCATGGACCACTCTGGCAAGACAGTGCGCAAGCCGGCAGGGTCTCAGATGGAGCTGGAGGACAGCTGCCCTGGACACACAATTAACCTGCGCTTCCATGGACAGCTATGAATCCAAAACGACTTCCCTAAACAGGGCTGCCTTCAGATGTCTGGTAGTTGTTGTTCTCTTTGACATCTGGTGGGAGGGCGTTCCACAGGGCAGGTGCCACCACCGAGAAGGCCCTCTGCTTGGTTCCCTGTAACTTGGCTTCTCGCAGCGAGGGAACTGCTAGAAGGCCCTCGGCTCTGGACCTCAGTGTCCGGGTAGAATGATGGAGGTGGAGACGCTCCTTCAGGTATACAGGACCGAGGCCGTTTAGGGCTTGAAAGGTCAGCACCAACACTGTGAATTGTGCTCAGAAACGTACTGGGAGCCAATGTAGGTCTTTCAAGACCGGTGTTATGTGGTCCCGGCAGCCGCTCCCAGTCCCCAATCTAGCTGCCGCATTCTGGATTAGTTGTGGTTTCCGGGTCACCTTCAAAGGTAGCCCCACGTAGAGCACATTGCAGTAGTCCAAGCGGGAGATAACCAGAGCATGCACCACTCTGGCCAGACAGTCTGTGGGCAGGGAGGGTCTCATCCTGCGTACCAGATGGAGCTGCCCTGGACACAGAACTGACCTGCGCCCCTATGGACAGCTGTGAGTCCAAAATGACTCCCAGGCTGCGCACCTGGTCCTTCGGGGGCACAGTGACCCCATTCAGGACCAGGGAGTCCCCCACACCCGACTGCCCCCTTAGCAATTGCTAAGAGGACCCCTCTCTTTCCATCCCCTTAGAAGAGGCCACGGAGGACTTCTATGTCCTGAAGGAGGGGAAGCTGGACAACCTGAAGGAGCACAAGGAGAAGCTTCTGAGCGGGGAGCCGCTCCGGGCCCAGCTGGATCGCCAGCTCCGCGTCTTCAAGCCGTCCCTGCAGGCCTCCCGCTTTGAGCTGCCGAGCGACTTCTTCAGCATCACCGCCGAGGAGCTCAAGCGGGAGCAGAGGCTCCGGTGAGCGGCGCCGCCTGGTCTGAAAGGTTCACAGGACACACGTTTTTGCTCGGTCCGGGGGTTGCTTTGAAAATCATTTTTATTTAAAGCAGTGTTTAAATATAATTTCGCAGAACATCAGGACTCGAGCCGAGGAAGCAGGACTGGAGTGGGTTAAAGTGGATATATGTTGTTTTGGTTTTTCCTGTACAACTGGCTTAAAGGGTTGGATTTGCCAAATCATTTTTATTAAATTTTCCAATCATAAAGATCACATCATCCTATATAATAATCTTCAAGTGTCCCTGCTTTTCCGTGTGTCACGGAAGTGCGTTCTGCGCATGTCACACGGGGACGCAGGGATTGGAGGGGGCGGAGAGGGGGGCGGGACTACGCAGAGACACTTCCGGCCGGGCGAAACTGCGCCGCCGCCATTGCTGCCGCTGCCGCCGCCCACCGCCGCCCGCCTATGGAGGCTCCCGCCCCGCCAACCCCGCTCCGCCCGCTGATGGCGAGCTTCTCCCTCGCCGACACCGGCCCGCCTTCCGCCCCCTTCCCCTCCAGGGTGGAGCGCCAGCAGCTCCTCCTGCTGCTCCGCCGAGGCGGCGTCGGGCTGGGCACGGCGGAGGCAGCGCCAGCGGCGGAGGAGCTGGCCGGGCCAGCACCGGCCCGTTTTTAACGGGCTAAATTCACTAGTCCTATATAATAAACTTGCTGTGTCCCTGCGTCCGTTCTGTGTGTCACGGAAGTGCGCTACTGCGCATGTCCGGGACCCACACGGACGCAGGGATTGGAGCGGGCGGAGAGGGGGGCGTGTCCGCGAGGCAGCGGCGGCGCACGCGCGTTCTCAGTTGCGCCGGCGCCGCTGCCTCGCACGGACGGCTCACCGCCGCTACCGCCGCCGCTGCAGCCGCCGCCGGGGGAAAAGAGGAAGGGGGAGGGGGCCCCTCTCCACCCCCCAGCGGCCGCTGTTCTGCCTCCTCCTGCCTCCTCCTCCTCTAGCGCCCGTTATGTAACGGGCTAACTTCAACTAGTATATTTATAAATATCAATTATTCCATATAGTCCAATTAGTCCAAATATATCCAAATGGGTTGCCAAATTATTTCTTCTTTTTTTGACTTCCCTTGCTTCAGACAATTAGGATTTTAATCATTTTGTTAAGTCCATTGCCTTCCGTAGTCCTGATGTCATCAATCTCCTTTCTGCTGTTGTCCATCGTTCTTCTTGTTAAAGGATTGGATTTGGATACTGGCGTTAAGGAACATATGGTAAAAAATCAGGAGGACAGAGGTGGGAAGATTAGCTAAAGATTCTGAGACCGGAGGGAGGAAAGGGTGTAAAAAGAGGAAATTTGGGAGTTTAAAATTAGGTTTGAGTAAGGGAAACTGTTAAGGGTCTAGGAAAGTATCAGAAGTAGCTAGGAGCCGAGGTGCAGAATTAGGATTGTTAAAGTTAGTAAAATGTTTTTGGTATTTTATGACTGTGTGGAAAAATTTGGAAAACTGATAAAGAGGATAGATGATGAATTCAACAGGGGGGACTTGAGGAAGTCATCCAAAAAATGAAATTGAGGAAGACTGGCCTAGAGAAATAGGCCAGACTTAAGCAAGGATATGAAGTATGTTAATTACGTTAAATGTGAAATGTCTAGTCTTTCCCGGTGAGAGAGGGGAATGGAAATTTGCTTCCCCCAGTGAGAGGGGGGGGGGAGGATGAAAATTTAACGGTAATGTAAAGTGCTTAAAAGTGTTAAAATCAATAAAAAAATTAAAATTAAAATAAAAAATTAGTTGTTAAAAGCAGCACTCCACAGGTCTGCTACTGGTGTGCCTGGGAACGGGACTTTGGTTTCCACATCTAATAATAATAATAATAATAATTTATTATTTATACCCCGCCCATCTGGCTGGGTTTCCCCAGCCACTCTGGGCGGCTTCCAACAGAACATTAAAATACAATAATCTATTAAACATTAAAAGCCTCCCTAAACAGGGCTGCTTTCAGATGTCTTCTAAAAGTCTGGTAGTTGTTTTTCTCTTTGACCTCTGATGGGAGGGCTTTCCACAGGGTGGGTGCCACTACCGAGAAGGCCCTCTGCCTGGTTCCCTGTAGCTTTGTGTCTCGCAGTGAGGGAACCGCCAGAAGACCCTCGGAGCTGGACCTCAGTGTCCGGGCTGAATGATGGGAGTGGAGTCGCTCCTTCAGGTATACTGGGCCGTGGCCATTTAGGGCTTTAAAGGTCAGCACCAACACTTTGAATTGTGCTCGGAAACGTACTGGGAGCCAGTGTAGGTCTGTCAAGATGGTGTTATGTGGTCTCGGCGTACCTCGTGTTACGTACTTAATCCATTCCGGAGGTCCGTTCGTAACAGGAAACCGCTCGTAACATGAGGCATGCTTTCGCTAATGGCACCTTCCGCTGCTGCCGGAGCGTGACTTCCGCTTGTATCCCAGGGCAAAGGTCGCAAAAAGGGGCATCTGCTTCCGGGTTAGCGGAGTGCGTAACATGCATCATTCGTAAGGGGGACGGTACGTAACTTTTAGCAAATACCCCGCCTGGGGCAGTTTGTGAGACTGCCCCAAAGCCAGAGCAAAGCCGTGTGCGCACATCCCCGGCTACAGAGAGTCCGGTGGCGCAGTCATATGTGATTGTTCCCAGCATGAAGAACAACACACGCAAGCCATAAATAAAGCTAAAACTATTTATTGTAGGAATAGTGGAGGGAGAGTCTCTGCTGCCAGCTCAATAAGACAGAGCTGCCATAAAGCCGTCTGTCCGGCGTCAGGTCTAGCCAGAAGAGTGAGCACTAAGGCTAGGATTACAATAGTACAGTGAAACATAAACGTTCCCTGTAGGAAAAGATAAGGCAGCTTTCTCACGGTTTAGTGAGACAGGCGATATCAGACCGGCCTCGCTGCAGCTGTTACCGCTCGGCTTGGACAAAAATCATAACAGTAACATGAGGTACCACTGTATGGATGGAGTCCTCCATCCCAACAGGAAGTAAGTCATCCCCCTTGCTTGCATCAGCAAAGGGGTTGAAGGAGTGGAGGTGCTGGATAGCAGATATACGCCGCGCTTCCCTTTCCTTTCCCCTGGGATCAGAGGCAACAGCAGCGATGGCGAAAGGCGGAGGCGGCGAAGTAAGCAGCTCTTCAACCTCTGCGAGGGGGCGCCAAAAAAGGAGAAGGCAGCTAGTGCAGGGCTGTTTTGTTTTTGTTTATAATCTATTTATTGAATTTTCCAATACAAATCACAGCAAATCACATTGAAATTATTCCCAATTACATTCCAAATTACAATCCAAATTAATTATACAAATCCCAATTAAAAGAAACATTCCAATTGTGCCTAATTATTATAATAAATTATATATATATATATATGGACTTCCCATGCCTCGGACGCCGGAGCTTCCCTGATCACCTCCATCGATTGCTTTTTAAAAGTTACTTCCAATATTTCCACAGCCGCTGATATATGCCAGCAAGCAGGCTAAATTATAATAAACAATGTCTCTGTGTGGATGAGGTCGATCTTCTTAATTCCAAACGCCACATTCCGACCGTCGCCATCTTCTCGTCCTGTTGTTCACCAAACTTCTTCCCGCTGCTACTCTCTCCCGCTTGCTTTGCACATACCCCTTTTCTTTTTTTAAAATCTATTTATTAAATCTTCCAATACAAATCACATTGGAATTATTCCAAATTACATTTCAAATTACAATCCAAATTAATTATACAATTCCCAATTAAAAAAACAAAAACAAAAAACATTCCAATTATGCCGAATTATTATATATGTATTTTATATATATATATATATATATGGACTCCCCATGCCTCGGATGTCAGAGCTTCCTGATCACCTCCATCAATTGCTTTTAAATTTCTTTCCGATGTTTCCACAGCCACTGATAATATGCCAGCAAGCAGGCTAAATTATAATAAACAATGTCTCTGTGTGGATGAGGTCGATCTTCTTAATTCCAAATGCCACATTCCTGCTGTCGCCATTTTCTCAAACTTCTTTGCACTGCTATTCTCCCCCGCTCGCATTGTTCATACCCCTTTCCAGGAGACTCAGTCCCTAATATAAATCAAACTTAAATGAACAACCAAATCTGGCTTCTCCCTATGGGATAGAGCTCACATACCCCTTTCCAGGAGTGCCAGTCTCTAATATAAATCAAACTTCAATAAACAACCAGAACTGGCTTCTCCCTATGGAGTAGTGCTCTGCCTCACGGGCTCTCCACACCGATTCAATTCCTGCAGCGCCATTACTTGCGAAGTCGGAGGTCCTCTACAGTGCAGGGCTGCTTTGAATGAGGGGCTCATTGTATTTTAGATCTGGAAACCACTGCGGATGTGTAGGCAAAACCAGTGGTCGGGTCCGCGTTCCAATGTGGTCCCTCCTTTCTTTTGCCTCTGAAGGACAGAAGCGGTCGAGAAGGCGTCGATGCTGAGAACGAAGGCCATGCGGGAGAAGGAGGAGCAGAGGGAGATGAGGAAGTACAACTACGCCTTGCTGCGCATCCGCTTCCCGGACGGGTACATCTTACAAGGTACGTCCGGAAGCTCTGGGTGCGAACCAGAGGTCGCCGGCCACCCAATGCTTGGTCGTCACAGGTTGTGTGATGGCCTGGGATTCAGACTCAGACGCTGAACCTGAGGGATCCCAGCCTGCACAGGATTCCCCGCCTCCAGAACCAGCAGAGCCAGGGCTGGGGCCTGAGTCTGAAGGGGCCTCACCTGTGCTGGATCCTCAGGTGAGTCTGCTCTGGCTCCTGCTGGGATGGAGGACCCATTGCCTGCAGGTGCTCCACTCCCAGCCCTACCAGGGGAAGCTGAGGTTGCCTCTGGGTCCGGTAACCCTCCAGCCTCTCCTGAGCTGCAGAGGCTCAGGGCAGAGAGGCGAAGGGAACTGAGTTCCCGCAGGAGGAGTGCTCACCTCCAGGCCAGGAGAGGCACGTCACCAGAGGATCAGGGCCGCCCTATGCCTCGGGGCAGATAAAAGCCGGCCAGCCCCAGCCCCAAGTTGCAGGAGCAACATCGTTGGTGACCAGTTCCTGCTTGATCCCTGTCCTGCTTCCCTACCTGAGCTCCTGACCCGCCTTGGTTCCCTGCTTGCCCACCCGTTCCTGACTTCGCCTGACTCCCTGCCCTGTATCCTGCTTCAGTTATTTTGGACTGCCTTTACGTGCACCACTGACCTTGGACTGGACTAGACCTCGCCTATTGGATACCCCTCGGGACCAGCACAGGTTGCTTCATCCTAAGTCAGAGCCTTTGGGCTGGAAGAATGGATGCCTTAAAGAAATATTATAGGGCCATGGCCTTTTCAGTGATGGCTCCGGCCTGGTGGAATGCTCTGTCCCACGAGACTAGGGCCCTGCAGGACTTGATCTCTTTCCGCAGGGCCTGTAAGACAGAGCTATTCCGCCTGGCCTTCAATTTAGCCTGATCCTCCATTCCTTTTTCCCTTCCCTTCCCTTCTGAGACCCCATATTTAAATTCTTCCCTGGTCTCCTTGCTGGCCCTAGCAGGACTAACTTGGCCAGTTAGCCCTGGCGATGCTACATTTATGTTGTCCTTTAAGCTGTTTTTTAAGTCGTTTTTAATCAATGTTTTATATTTGTTGTTAGCCAGCCGCCTTGAGCCCGGTTTTTAAATCAGGAAGGGCGGGGTATAAATATTTTTTTATATATTATCATTATTATTAGCACATATTTCTAGTATATATTTTAGATTGTATTTTGGATTGTTTTTAATGTATATCTGTGTGTGCTGGTTGAGGACCGTAACAATAAATCTGAAATCACTTTTTGTTGTTCAGTCGTTCAGTCGTGTCCGACTCTTCGTGACCCCATGGACCAGAGCACGCCAGGCACGCCTATCCTTCACGGCCTCTCGCAGTTTGGCCAAACTCATGTTAGTAGCTTTGAGAACACTGTCCAACCATCTCGTCCTCTGTCGTCCCCTTCTCCTTGTGCCCTCAATCTTTCCCAACATCAGGGTCTTTTCCAGGGAGTCTTCTCTTCTCCTGAGGTGGCCAAAGTCTTGGAGCCTTAGCTTCAGGATCTGTCCTTCCAGTGAGCACTCCGGGCTGATTTCCTTCAGAATGGAGAGGTTTGATCTTCTTGCAGTCCATGGGACTCTCAAGAGTCTCCTCCAGCACCATAATTCAAAAGCATCAATTCTTCGGCGATCAGCCTTCTTTATGGTCCAGCCCTCACTTCCGTACATTACTACTGGGAAAACCATAGCTTTAACTATACGGACCTTTGTCGGCAAGGTGATGTCTTTGCTTTTTAAGATGCTGTCTAGGTTTGTCATTGCTTTTCTTCCCAGAAATCACTAGAGAGAGTAAATAGTGAAATCACTAGAGAGAGTAAATTTCCTTTTCTTTCTGGCGCAGGGACGTTCTACGCCCGGGAGCCCGTCTCGGCCCTTTACCAGTTTGTGCGAGAGACGCTGCAGAATAACTGGCTCCCCTTTGAACTTCTGGCCCCCGGAGGACACAAACTGACCGACCAGAGCATGGCGCTTAATGAATGCGGCTTGGTAAGTGGGGCCACCTTGCTTAAGTCTCCTTGCCAATGACCGGGGGGGCGGGGGCGGTGTCAGGTGGTTGCAACCTGGAGCAAGCACCATTAGATACTGAACTTTCCCCCCCAGTTTTTCCAAAATTTACCATTTCCCCCAGGAAAAAAATAGAGGGGGGGGACAATGTCCCCCCCCCGGCCCTCGTGGCTTCAAAATTTCCGGAAATTTTGCAAGAAGATTGGAATAAATTTGAATTGTATTTAAATAAATATTGTAATATTGATTTTTTTTTTTAAATCTAGGGAAGAAGTTAGGGATCTCCGGATTAAAATTGGGAGCAAAATATATTTATGGTAAAAAAGGGCACTAAAATAATTAAATGAATAAATCAGGGTGGATTTGATTTAAATCAGCTAGTCAGTAAGGCTCAGGGTGTATAAAAATCAACGATTTTCTTTTTAAAAAGGGGGGGGGGAAATCAGATTTTTTTTATTTAAATCAGATTTTTTAAAATTTTAAAAAATTGTTGATTTTTATCCACCCTGAGCCTTACTGACTAGTGATTTAAATCATGATTTAAATCAGTTTCATTTAAATCAAATCCACCCTGGAATAAATGGATAATAAGAGGTAAGATAAAAGGTTATATATGAAGATGAATCTGTTTAAAAAAGGATTTAAATTGGAAACCAGGAAGGGAGGGTGGGGGAAAGTCCCAGCAAGATGTTAAGGAAATTAGGTAAAAAATTTATTGTCGTGTTTATGTTATGTTTGTTCTTTTGTTGTTGCGTGTTTGTTTTGTTATATATGATAAAATGAACAAAAATTATTTTAAAAATAAATAAATTCCGGGAATTTTACACCTCTAGTCCTAATAACGCCAAGCGCCCTTGTTTGTTCCCCAAGGTGCCGTCTGCCCTGCTGACGTTCGTGTGGGACGCTGACGTCATGGCGGATATCAAGGCCTCCGGCGGGGAGCGCATGGGCAGCGTCTTGAAGCCAGACCTCCTCCTGACCGTGCAGACCCTGTCCTGAAAATAAAAGCAAACCGGGATTAGATCCAGCCCCGTCCCTCGTGGTCCCCTTCTCCCGCGTTTCTTACGGAGGCTGCTGCGGACACTCCCGTAACTCCCTGTCTTGCGAACGCTAAGCCGGGGGGGGGGGGGGGCCTGCCGTTTCTCCTAGTGTGTATTAGGGCCCTGGAATCAGAGTAGCCGTGGCCAGAGCAGTTGCCTCGCCGGGCAAGTAGCGCATCGAGGACTTTGAACTGGTTCAAAACGAGTTGGATCAAGAGAGATATTTTTACAGTGCTGCTTCCCCCCCCCCCCTTCTATTTATAACCTTCCCTCGGAGGGGTCTTAACCTCTTTCTAGCCTCAAAACGAAGCTGGGGAAAAAATAGATTAAAACACTACCCTGGCCTGCGAACGGTGGCGACACGAATCGGCTTGTGCCGAGGGGCCAGGAGCGCTTCCTTTTTGTTTCCGTTCCACAAACCTTGTTCCTCCCCGATCCCAGGCTAGGAGGAAGCTTTTTTTGTCCGTCTGTAACTGTGTCAGCCTACAACTGACGGGAGAAGCTGTTAGCTTTATTAAAGGAAGATGTGCTGCCACGGCTACTCGGGGTGTTTTGTCTTCCGGAGGAGCAGGCGATGGTGAGGGGAGAGAGGTTTGTGGCTTGGTGGTGGGACATCTGATCCGCATGCAAGTGGGAGGGGGGACTCCCTGGTCCTGAATGGGGTCACTGTGCCTCTGAAGGACCAGGTGCGCAGCCTGGGTGTCGTTTTGGACTCACAACTGTCCATGGAGGCACAGGTCAATTCTGTGTCCAGGGCGGCTGTCCACCAGCTCCATCTTGTACGCAGGCTGAGACCCTCCCTGACCGCAGACTGTCTCGCCAGAGTGGTGCATGCTCTGGTTATCTCCCGCTTGGACTACTGCCATGCGCTCTACGTGGGGCTACCTTGGAAGGCGAGTCGTAAACATCAACTAATCCAGAATGCGGCTGCCAGACTGGTGATGGGGAGCGTGCCGCTGGGACCATATAACACCGGTCCTAAAAGACCTACATTGGCTCCCAGTACTTTTTCAAGCACAATTCAAAGTGTTGGTGCTGACCTTGAAAGCCCTAAACGGCCTTGGTCCAGTATACCTGAAGGAGTGTCTCCACCCCCATCATCCAGCCAAGACACTGAGGTCCAGCTCCGAGGGCCTTCTGGCAGTTCTCTCCCTGTGAGATGTGAGGTTACAGGGAACCAGGCAAAGGGCCTTCTCGGTGGTGGCGCCCACCCTGTGGAACACCCTCCCATCAGATGTCAAGGAAATGAATACCTAGGTGACTTTTAGAAGACCTCTGAAGGCAGCCCTGTATAGGGAAGATTTTAATGTTTGGCATTTTATTATGGTTTTCTATGCCCAGAGTGGCTGGGGCAACCCAGCCAGATACATGGGGTATAAATAGTAAAATTACTAGACCCCCAGGTAAGATCCTATGGTTGGGAACAGTAAGTGCTCCAATGAATTGAAATTTCAGCCTTCACGACATAGGAAAACAGCCAAGTAAACAGCTATTTTCGTGGAGGAGGGTCAAGATATTAACTGATATGCATGAAATTTCATATATGGCTATATAATCCCTAGTGTAGTAAGATAAGACCTTTGGAGCAGGCAGTTTTATTTTTTTAAAGTTTTTTATGAAACCACCCTAGTAGGGCAATATTTGTTCCTTGATAATTTGTCACCCCCTCCATGATGGAACCTGGAGCGACCCGCCCCCCCTCCCCCCACTTCCTATGCCCCTGCTTAGAATGGACACACTCACACTCTACGATTGTTTCTGCTATGCTCTGCTGACTGAGCGTGCACACAGTCTTCTGATATGTGTCACTGATGCACACTGGGACCGATTTGTGAACGTCCCGGGCTGCGCTTCGTCAGGAAGACGCCCGGAGAGGCTGCATGTGCCCCGACACTGCTGGTGCAATCTCCAGTTCAGCTTCTTTAAAGCATCGGATGGAAAAGACGCAAGACGCACATACACCGCCTGAAACGCTGTGCTGCTGCCAGTTAAGGTAGACAATGCAGGACATGGTCAAGAGGCAGCTTCCATGTTCCTAAAGGGGACGTATTTCAAAGCAGACATCCATGCGCAGGCTAAAGTGGCGGCTTTGTCACTTGTGGCCCAGGGTTTCCTCCTCTAGCTGCCAGCAACCACAGCTACCAGAGTGGATGTGAAAGATCAGCTGAGATTGGGGAAGGAGCCCAGGGGCCTTCGTGCCGCTGATGTGAATGGAACAGAAGGGATGAGCATCTCACTGGATTTGAGGCATCAGATGTGTTCTTGGCATACAGTGGTCCCTCGACTTACGAATTTAATCCGTTCCGAATGGACATTCGTAGGTCGAAAAGTTCGTAAGTCGAAAAGCGATTTCCCATAGGAATGCATTGGGAGAAAAAATATTCGGAAAAATTCGTAAGTTGAGGAAACTGCATCTAAAACCGGCAACGGATTTCTGTTCGGACGTCGAAAAATTCGTAGGCGTGCGGCCACCTTTTTCGTTCCTAAGTCAAAAAAATCGGATGTCGAGTATTTCGTAAGTCGAGGGACCACTGTACTTTTAACACACACACACACCCCCCGACAAAATGCGACAGGTATCCCAATTTGTATGAAAAGGTCAATAATGCTTTTATTAGAGAGAGTATAAGTGTATTTTCAGCTAACCCTGCCCCCCTCCCCCCCCGCAAACTAAACCTCTAAAAAGTACGTCTTGTGCTTCCACTGATCTGAAGCAGAACAAAGTGCTGTCTTCTCTTTACAAGGAATACAGAGTATGTTCAAGTATCTTATACCAAAAAAAAAGATACAGAAGAGTTTTAAAAAGACCATTCTAAGGAATTCTACATACATACAGAGCAGTAAATGGGTGGGGTGGGGCAAGGACTGTGTATATCAAACGGCATTAGAGGAGTCGGCAACACCGGCTGAAGCAGCTTCCTCTCCTCCTGATGCGATTTCCGGGGTCCCCAACGCAGGTGCTGTGAAGACACGACAATTTACTCAAAAATAGAAAAGATGGGTCTGCATTTCCACATGCAGCAGGGAAGCCTCCTGGTGTGGAGTTTCCTTTGGAGCTAACCTGTTACAGGTTAGCATTTGTAAAACGATCAAATATTATGTATTGCATTAGCCATATGGCCATAGCACATAATGAGAAACCAGGCGAAAACCTGTCGCGAATGTACATAAAGTACAACACATACATTTTATGCAAATAGATTAAAAAACTTTAAGTGTAAAATCATGCTGAGTAAACAGATAAAATAAGAGCAATAACAGGGCATGTCGGCAGTGACTATGTCAGGAAGTTACATAGGTCTAGGTCTATGGCAAGTTAGCCGAAGAGGTGGCCCTGAGTTTCAGTGCCTGTAAAATATAGATAGCCACTCCACGTGTGACCAGGGGGTTGGAGTCTACCAGTAAGTACTTCATGCGGTCGTCGTCCCGGGCGTTTTAAATGGTTAAAATGATCAATTGAATAAGGAAGGTCCAAACTGCGCAAATTAAGAATGACTACAAAAATAACAGAAGGAGGAAGTGGGGAAGTCTTTTTCTTCCTCTCCCCCCCTTTCCCCCTTTTTATTCATTTACTTTTTTTTCATTTTCGAAGTAACAAATAGTTTAGAAACCATCTGTATATAATTATGAAATATAAGATGTAATAATCAGATGTGTAAATAATATGCTTATGTGGAAACTCAATAAAAATCATTGCAAAAAATAATAATAATAATAATTTCACCGCACACCACCTTGTATACTTTCCCCCGGGACTAAGGAATGGGTCCTGCTCCTAGGCAACATTGTGTGCACCCTGAAGTATTACAGGATGTTCGCATCCTGATGTCGAGTTTCCTTTGGAGCTAACCTGTTACAGCCCCCAGATCTTTTCCCTAGGCCAGTATCCTTGGCTGAATTGTTCCCAGCTGGTTTTTGTGTTCAGAAAAGTGATCAGTTCCCCCCCACAACCTCTTGTATTATAGAATCGTAGAGTTGTTACACTCATGATGTAACAACCCCCAATGATTCGCACTAAAACAGGAGTGTGTTTGTGTGTCCAACTTTTATTCTAGATCCAACAAGCTCATGGTTTATTGAACTCAAGACTGACGCGGGAACAGAGCCAGGCCTAGTTAACACTATACAAAAAAATTGAGGCAGGACAGCTGTTGCCGCAGGCCCTTCTCACTCTGCCCTTGGATGGCTGTATGGCCAAGAAACTGACCACCTAATTGCTAGCAAAGCAGGGGGGGGGCAATGGACTGAGGAGATGGGAAGGAATTCCACCCCACAATATGTGTGTCAGAAGAGCGAGAAGCACCCACAAATATACCGGTATTGCGCTTTATTATTTTACACAAGCTTGCATTAAGGCAGGCATAGGACGCGGGTGGCGCTGTGGTCTAAACCACTGAGCCTAGGGCTTGCCGATCAGAAGGTCGGCGGTTTGAATCCCTGCGACGGGGTGAGCTCCCGTTGCTCGGTCCCTGCTCCTGCCCACCTAGCAGTTCGAAAGCACGTCAAAGTGCAAGTAGATAAATAGGTACCACTCTGGCGGGAAGGTAAACGGCGTTTCCGTGCGCTGCTCTGGTTCGCCAGAAGCAGCTTTGTCATGCTGGCCACATGATCCGGAAGCTGTCTGTGGACAAACGCCGGCTCCCTTGGCCTATAGAGCGAGATGAGTGCTGCAACCCCAGAGTCGTCCGCGACTGGACCTAACGGTCAGGGGTACCTTTACCTTTAGGCAAACTCGGCCCTACAGATGTTTTGGGACTACAATTCCCATCACCCCTGACCACTGGTCCTGCAAGCTAGGGATCATGGGAGTTGTAGGCCTAAAACATCTGGAGGGCCGAGTTTGCCTATGCCTGCATTAAGGGATCCTTCCGGAACAGAAAGCAGGGTGGAAATTAAACCAAGTCTACTGAATCTTAGGCCCCTTGTTCACATGCACACAGCAGTTAATTCAGAGTGCTTGTTGTCCCCCCTGACCCCCAGTCATTTCCTTTAAAGGTGCATAAGCAAAAGCAGGGAAAGATTTTTCCATAGATGGCTCTGCTCATCCTCTCGCCTCTGTGGGTTGACCTGTGCGTGAGACGTATTGCGAAACAGCAGTGTGCTTGGTTTTCCAGTTCTTTAATTCTCTGAGTCCTGCCATGACTACAATCTTTTAAAGCAGGCTTCTTAAGCAGCCTTGGGAGAGACCATGAGCAGATGGCACACACAAAGACACTAGGCAGCTTGTGGAGGAGGGAGGGTGTACCTGCGCGCGGGTGGCCAACTACCTGAACCGGGTGCCTCACCTTTGCTTTGCTGCACGTCCACAATCATGCATTCGTCATCATCCTCTTCCTCCGTGTCAGCCTGAAATCCATCCATCTCTGTGGTTTCAGCCTTGGAACAAAGAGAAAGGGGGCGGGGAAGGAAGGTGTCTTCAGGCATCAGCAACCATCAGGCAGCTGAATTATGCCACCCACTAAATGAAATCTAAAATAAAAAAACTGACCCAAAAGAGTGGCAAGATTGAGCCCTGGAGGCAGAGCGGCTAGCAAGAGGAAAGCACAGAGGAGGAGGAGAAAGGGAAATCTTCACACGGAGCAGGGATGTGGGACCTGCAGTCCTCCAGGTGATGCTGGGCTCTGTATTCTTGTCTTCTGTGATCCTTGAGGCTGATGGGAGTTGGAATCCAACAGCTTCTGGGGGACCACAGGTTCCCTGTTCCTTATGTGGGGCTTGTGGACAAGGAAGCCTGTCTCCCTCCAGAAAGGCAAGGGAATTAAGGGGCAGGACCATAGCTCAGTGGCAGAATACACACTGCACGCAGATTCAGCCCCTAGATTATCTCCTCTTAATAAAGAATCGGGTAGCAGGTGATGGGAAGGACCATAACCTGGGCCTTGGAGAGCCACTTCGAAGCCAGTGCAAACGATACTGGCCTAAATGGACCATAGTCCCTGGCTGGCAGGGACTGATCCAATGAACCTCGTGGCTCATTGAGGGAGGATTCGAACCCACGCCACACTAGCTCGACCAGGGCTGGGGAACCCGTCCCTCCATATATTGTTATGCTCCAGGATCCCTTATCAGCCCCAGCGAGTATGGTCAGTGGTCAGATGATGGGAGCTGTCTAGAGCTGGGTGATAATGTTGGTAAATTGTCTGAAACTGGTACTGCGTTCAGATCGCAATACCTGTTTGAGGCATTCTGAGCTGGCGATACATCACGGTGGCCGGGGAGCCATGATGTATTCCCAGCTGCAGAACTGCTGCAAGGCTACTACCGGTACTTGCAAAGAACTGGAAGAGCCAAGAATTACCGGGACCACGTAACACCGGTCCTGAGAGATCTACATTGGCTCCCAGTATATTTCCGAGCACAATTCAAAGTGTTGGTGCTGACCTTTCAAGCCCTAAACGGCCTCGGTCCTGTATACCTGAAGGAGCGTCTCCACCCCCACCGTTCAGCCCGGACACTGAGGTCCAGCGCCGAGGGCCTTCTGGCGGTTCCCTCACTGCGAGAAGCAAAGCTACAGGGAACCAGGCAGAGGGCCTTCTCGGTGGTGGCGCCCGCCCTGTGGAATGCCCTCCCACCAGAGGTCAAAGCGATAAACAACTACATGACCTTTAGAAAATACCTGAAGGCAGCCCTGTTTAGGGAAGTTTTTAATCTGTGATATTTTAATGTATTTTGATATTTGTTGGAAGCCGCCCAGAGTGGCTGGGGAGACCCGGCCAGATGGGCGGGGTACAAATAATAAATTATTATTATTATACCTACAATAGATCAATGGCAGATGAAAATTATGGACTTTATGGAGCTTGCTGAACTGCCTGGAAGATTCCACGATCAGGGAGAAGAGTCGCTTGAAGAAGATTGGAAGAAATTTAAAATTTATCTGAATAAGTATTATAGTATTTAGTATGGCTTTAGGAAGTAGCAATAGGTTTTCACCATTTTCTTTTTAAGATTTAGATTCAAGATGATGTCAATATCAAGTTTAATGGTTAAGTTATTTGATATGATTAACTGCTTGACAATGATATGATTTTGAAATCCAACTGGGGTGACCGAGGGATGTCACCCAAATAATGTGAAAATAACTTAAGAATGTAAGAACTTGTTGTTCTTTTTCTCTTTTTTTCTTTCCTCTAAAACAGGGGTGGCTAACTCTCAAGAGACTATGATCTACTTACAGAGTTAAAAACTGGCAGTGATCTACCCCCTTTTGGGGGGTTCAGGTCAAAGTTGTTGAGATTTTTTGGGAGGAGGAAAACCCTGTTTTTTAGGCATTCAGGTCAAAGTTGTTGTTGAGATTTTTTTAGGGAGAAGGAAAGCCCTGTTTGGGGGGGTGCAGGGCAAAAAAATTGAGGTTTTTTTAGGGGAGCCAAAGTTGTTGAAGTTCTTTGGGGGAGCCAGTGATCTACCAGTGATCTACCACAGACGTCCAGTGATCTACTGGTAGATCACAATCTACCTGTTGGACGTGCCTGCTCTAAAAATATCTTATGTTTAAACGTTTTATGATATTATCTTGGTTATAATTCTTACAAAACCAATAAAAATGATTATTAATTTTTTTAAAAAAATGATGTATTCCCAGCTCAAATTGCCTGCAAAGGCGCAGGCAGGTAGATGGAGCCTGAGGTGGTTCCGGGCTCTGCCTGCGCCTTTGAGGAAGCCCCCCACCCCTCACACTAGCCAGAGTGGTATGAGGGCCTGCTCAGCTTTAGTGCTGGGCCATGTATCTCATCTGCTTCTTCCTCCCCTAAGGTGTTGAAAACCTCCCCTAAGGTGTTGAAAACCGGCTAGCACCCAGTCCTAGAGCTCTCATCCTCCAGACCTTGCTGGAGACAGGCTCCCCAGCCCTGAACTGCTGCCGCCGTTAATGTTTGTCAGTCGCTTTTCTCGCAGAGTGACCCAAAGCGACTTACGTTAAAGTTAGCTTAAGGCCACAAGAACCTAGAAACGCAGGAAAGAGGCAGAATTCAACGGCACCAGATGTCAGGGATCTGCCCACCCCTGCCAGTCCGGCTCTGAGTGCATACAGGGACCCGCAGCCGGTGTTGACGACAGATTCATCTTCGAGTGAATCTGGCAGCCCTTCTTCCGGGGAGGAGCAGTTAGTGGCTGGGAGCCAGGGAGTGCCAGGTGTCCAGGGAGTTGCTGAGAGACCTGGCACCACCCAGCAGACTCGCTCGGAGGGGGAGGCGTCAGTTCCGGCGCATATCTCACGTAGGAGGAGAAGATGGCAATTCAGAATGCCAAGGCTTTGGTGTTGGCACCAAAACAGAAGGGGGGCACTTCCGGATTCTGCTAGCGACTGAGCAGACATGATAAACTGAACTCTGCACTGTAAATACCTTTGCACAAAATAAAGAGACTTAAAGACAAGATGGCTTGGTCTTACTATTGAACAACCGATAAGAGAAGCTGACAGCATGCTTCAGATTAAGGGCCCTCTGCAGCAGGTTGCTAAGGGCCTGGGGAGCACGGCAGTACTAGTCTAGGCAGAAAACGAAGTGCCTGAAAGGAGCCTCACCTGTTCGGCGCCGAGAGGCCTCTTCATGAACTTCGTGATGGACATGCTTCCTGTCGACTTCCGTTTCGCAGAGACCGGGGTGGTCTGTATCGCTGCCCCTCCGGGCAAACTGCTGCTGGCGTCCTCCTTGCTCACCGAGGACACTTGGGTGACGTAATTCCACTGGCAAGGGACGGGCAAATTCTCTTGGGCATAGCTCTTCAGCACCTCAGGGTGCACGTACCAACACATCCGGTGGTCGGGCCTCTTCTCGTATACGGAGTTCTCGGAGATGATCCGTTTTAGCCTGGCTTTGGAAGGGATGGCGGATCCATCCTGGGCAGGGGCCTGGGCCCAGGAAGTGTTGGGGCTTGTGGGGCTGGCATCCCCGCTCTCCAAAGCAGAGATGGAGGTGTTGTTGCCCTGCAGAACCCCCATGCGGCAGCACTCCTGGAACTCTTGGATGATGACCTTGCTTCCGTTAACGTTCCCGTGAAGCAGAGGAAGCAGCTGTCCCAAGACTGGAGCATGGCGAAAAGAAGGAGGGAGTATTAGGATGCTGTTTCATACAGATGGAGCAGGACAGTCAAGTCATCAAGAGATTATCCGGTTGTCAGCCTCAGGGCAGCCCCCTCCCCTTTCCAAAAAAGCTTTGCACATGCAGGTCCCTCTTTCCGATTAATTAATTAATTGATAATTTATTATTTATACCCCGCCCATCTGGCTGGGTTTCCCTAGCCACTCTGGGCGGATTACAGCACATAAAAAATTGTAAAGCATTAAACATTAAAAACTTCCCTAAACAGGGCTGCCTTCAGATGTCTTCTAAAAGTCACCTAGGTGTTTATTTCCTTGACATCTGGTGGGAGGGCATTCCACAGGGCGGGCACCACCACCGAGAAGGCCCTCTGCCTGGTTCCCTGCAACCTCGCTTCTTGCAGGGAGGGAACCACCAGAAGGCCCTCTGAGCTGGACCTCAGTGTCCGGGCTGGACGATGGGGGTGGAGGAGCTCCTTCAGATACACTGGGCAAAGGCTATTTAGGGCTTTAAAGGTCAGCACCAACACTTTTGAATTGAGCTCGGAAACGTACTGGGATGTGTCCCCAGAAAACCCTTTCTCCAACAGCCACTTCCATAAACCAGGCACGTCCAACAGGTAGATCATGATCTACCAGTAGATCACTGGATGTTTGTCATAGAACACTGGTTCCCCCCCAAGAAGTTTGGTTCCCCTAAAAAAAGCTCAACAACTTTGACCTGAACCCCCCAAAAGGGGGTAGATCACTGCCAGTCTTTAACTCGGTGAGTAGATCGCAGTCTCTTGGGAGTTGGCCACCCCTGCCATAAACCTTTCCTTACAGCATCGTCTCCTCTCCCTGTGATTACAGGCATGCTGCACCTTTAGCCGAAGCCCCCCTTGCTCTGTGGAAGAGACAGAGATGTTGACTCTTCCTGCCCCCGGCTTACTTTGCTGGTCTTTCGTTTTCTTTTTGCTGCTTTTTTCTAACGGATCTTCATCGGCAATCGTTGAGTCCAAGATAGAAACCGTGAACTGTTGCAGGGGCCTCAGATCTGCGTCGCTGTTTTCCTTGCCTTCCCAAATGCAGCCGATCTTCACAGGCTGAAGGATGCGGAAGCCCTTCCCCTTGGTGATCAGCTCATCCCACTCCTTCGCTTTCAGCTTCTGGCGAGCTTTGTAATTCTCGGGGTCACATTCCTGGAAGGGGGAAGAAAAGCATTACTCTGATGAAGAAGAAGAACGGCTCACAAGGTTGGGTGTTTGCATAACTAAAGAGAAAGATTTGGTCATTTTACTATTGAAGTACAGCCGTACCTCAGAAGTCGAACGCCTTGTGATTCAAACGTTTTGGCTTCCGAACGCCGCAAACCCAGAAGTGAATGCTATTTGCAACCCGAACATCCGAAGCATTTGTATCAGTGCCGGGGTTAGAAACTCAGATATATAATCTAATCCAGTATATATAGTCTAATCCAGATATATAATCTAATCCAGATATATAATCTAATCCAGAGCCAGTGTGGTGTAGTGGTTAAGAGTCTCGTAATCTAGTGAACCGGGTTCGCGTCTCCACTCCTCCACATGCAGCTGCTGGGTGACCTTGGGCTAGTCCTACTTCTCTGAAGTCTCTCAGCCCCACTCACCTCACAGAGTGTTTGTTGTGGGGGAGGAAGGGAAAGGAGAAGGTAAGCCACTTGGAGACTCCTTCGGGTAGTGATAAAGCGGGATATCAAATCCAAACTCTTCTTCCTCTTTTAATCACCAAATAGCACCTTAAACCTAGGTTACAGTTGCCACAATAGAATGTCTAGGCACCATCCCTATCCCCCCCCGGTGAAGAGTTTAAAACAATGCATTCCCACCATGTCCCTCCCCTCACTGCTCGGAGGGAAGAAGGCATGGGTGTGAGGAGTAGCCATACACACTTCGGACATGCCCACCAATGGTGTGCAGCGCATGGATGGTTGGTCAAGAGGGAAGGTGGCCCCACCTGGCTGTGTGTCCCGCTTACCTCCCAGCTTAGCTAGCCAATACGAGATCAGTGCTTTGAATTCTATAACTTATAACCGGAGATTTTTGTACAGATTATAACCGGCATGTTATTGGTGCCACGGGGACTGTTGCATCACTGCCAAGCTGGGTAGATCAAGTTACCCTACACAAGTAAGGTAAAGGGACCCCTGACTGTTAGGTCCAGTCGCGGACGACTCTGGGGTTGCGGCGCTCATCTCGCTTTACTGGCCGAGGGAGCCGGCGTACAGCTTCCGGGTCATGTGGCCAGCAGGACTAAGCCGCTTCTGGCGAACCAGAGCAGCGCACCTTCCTGCCAGAGCGGTACCTATTTATCTACTTGCACTTTGACATGCTTTCGAACTGCTAGGTTGGCAGGAGCAGGGACCGAGCAACGGGAGCTCACCCCGTCGTGGGGATTCGAACCGCCAACCTTCTGATCGTCAAGCCCTAGGCTCTGTGGTTTAGACCACAGCGCCACCCGTTTGCAAATTTATTCCCCAGGCAGTTCAGTCTTGTTGTAAGGTGCTCTGTGGCTTACTTCAGTAACACCTTCATCCTCTGAGAGGTACCCATGGGGCACAAAGAAGCCGTCGTCGTCGTCTTCCTCCTCTCCCCCCTCGTCGTCATCATCCTGAAATATTTAAAAGTAGGGGTCAAGAAAACCTGGGAAGGGGCAAGTTTTAAACGGCGTGGTGCCAACCTCTTTCTAGAGCAGCGTTTTTCAACCGGTGTGCCGCGGCACACTGGTGTGCCGCGAGACACCGGCTGCTGTGCCGCGGGAAAACTCCCGGCGCATTGGGCTGCGCACACAGGCGGCTCTGGCAGGACGAGGGCGCAGGATCATAGAGCTGGACGAGCCGGACAAGGGCGCGGGATCTTAGAGCCTCGGGTAGAGGCTAGAGAGGCGCCCACTTCCGATCCGGCTTCTTTCCCCCTCCGGGCGCGCCGCTTCCGGTGAGCACGGGCGGGGCGACCGGCGGTGCCCTGAGCGCGGGAGGCGGAGAGGGAACGGGCGCCTGACCCGCCGCGATCGCCGATCTCCTGCTCCGTTTTCGCCCACCTGAATCCTTCCCCTTCCTCCCGCCGAGGCACGCAGACACCCCACCCCCCAAAGCAGGGGAATCGAGGTACATATATCCTTCCCCTTTCCCCGTTTTTTGACATTTTCTGGTGGTGGTGTGCCGCGAGATTTTTTTCATGAGACAGGTGTGCCGTTGCCCCGAAAAGGTTGAGAAACACTGTTCTAGAGCAAACAACAGCAAAAGACTCTAGTATCACCTTGTACGCATTGCCTTGCTGCTCTGACATCATGCACCTCCTCCCTCCCGCAAAGCCGGCCCAATGAGGACTGAGCATGCTCAGTGTGGCCACAGAACATGGATTGACTGCTGGTCCCAGAAGGAGGCATGGCCGGTTGCAACCCACGCCGCAGAGTTTTCCTGCATGTGATCCCGCTTGTCTCTATTACACTCTGGTTCCTTTGACAAAGAAGTCTCTGAATGTGGAACTTCCCGCTTGAGGGCAGAAGGTGGCCATATACCTGAAGGAGTGTCTCCACCCCCATCATTCTGCCCGGACACTGAGGTCCAGCGCCGAGGGCCTTCTGGCGGTTCCCTCCCTGAAAGAAGTGAGGTTACAGGGAACCAGGCAGAGGGCCTTCTTGGTAGTGGCACCCGCCCTGTGGAACGCCCTCCCTTCAGATGTCAAAGCGAACACTAACTACCAGACCTTTAGAAGACATCTGAAGGCAGCCCTGTTTAGGGAGGCTTTTAATGTTTAATAGATTATTGTATTTTAATGTTCTGTTGGAAGCCGCCCAGAGTGGCTGGGGAAACCTATCCAGATGGGCGGGGTATAAATAAATGATGATGATGATGATGATGATGATGATTTGTCCTTACCCCTTCACTGTGAGAGAGAGACTCCCCAGGCTCCTCCTCCTCCCATTCTTCGTCACTCTCCACTTCGTAGTCCAGAAGTTTCTGCAGAGGTAAGGAGGAAACAAACAAAATAAAAGCACTACTGAAAAACCATTCTGCCTTGAGAAGTATTGCAGGCTGCACAGAGGATTTTGGAGAAGGAACAAGAGGCTAGATTCTAGAAACACTGTGCTGCCGGGCTGGGAGGAGAGGGATCTGCAATACAGGACAGGGAGTGAGCGAATAATCCTCTTTGCTCCCCAAGGAACAATTTAAAGCGCAGAGAGGGTGGTTTTCTTTCACACCGCAGCACCGAGCAGGAAACCTGTTGCAGCTCATAGCCTGTTGCTTAGTGGAGGCAGAAGTGAACTTACGAAGCCCGTTGCCAAGCAGACAAAATTAAAAGCCATCAAGCTGCACTGAACTGCACAGAAAGCTGCCTTATATCACGTCAGGCCGTTGGGTTAATCCATGTCAGTATCATCAGCACTGCCTGGCAGCAGCTCTCTGGGATTTTCCCAGTCCTACTTTCTATGGATCAGGGATTCTTTAGCTGCGGTTCCTCCCTTGCAGGGGGCCGGAGCAGATGGTGACCCGTGGGCTCCCTTCCGGCCCTACAAGTCTACGATTCTGGAGGTGTTGAGGATTGCACAGCCCTCTGCTTATAGAAGAGGTGCTCTTGCTGCTCAGCTATGGCCCTTGCCTATGGTCTCGGGCAGAGAGGCTGTTCGCCCAGCCCAAGAGCCAATAAACTGGATATTCCAGAGAATATAACCAGATGCAATTTCATATATACCCCACAGCTGCAGGCATGGCGGCAACCACAGCCTTATATATTGGCGATTTAAACCTGGACTTCTCTGCTTAGCTGCAGCCCCATATAGCCTAAAAATGGTTGAGTTATTTCAGCTGAAACAAGAGGTGGATGCAGTATCATGCGCTGACCTCTTTTGACCAAGGGTTTCTTGGGCGTATGGCTGAGGATTTCTTGTTCCACGTGCCCCAGTAAGCAGGGCGGTGATTCTCACAGAACTGCAGGAGCTTCATCCTACCGAACTTCTTCCTTTCCGGCACATCTCCTGCTTGGCTGCTGCCCACAATGACCACGTCGCTGTTGAAAAGAAAACGCTGCAATCAGTCACGGGTATGCTGCCCACCGGGGTTCCAAGCCAGTAAGAGAAAGACCACCGGCAGTTGACTGATGGCGTGAAAGACTCCTTTATCCCTGCTTTCCACTGAAAAGGATATATATACAGTGGAACCGCGACTTACGAATTTAATGCGTTCCGAAAGCACACTCGTAAGTCGAAAATTTCGTAAGTCGAAAAACGGCATTCCCATAGGAATGCATTGGAAACGTAAGTCGAAAAATTCGTAAGAAAACCCTATGTAAACCTTCGTAAGTCGAGTAAACCCCATCTAAAACTTCGTAAGTCGAGTAAACTGCATCTAAAATCCAAGCGGATTTCCTTTCAGAAGTCGAAAAATTTGTAGGCGCGCGGCCGCTTTTTACCTTTCGTAAGTCGAAAAATACGTAAGTCGAGTACTTCGTAAGTCGAGGTTCCACTGTATATAAAGACCTTTAGTGGGGTGCAATAGCCCCTTGTTAGTTCTGTGTTGCCGTCTGGCAACACAGAACTAACAAGGGTCTATTGCCCCCCACTAAAGGTCTTTAATTAAACTAAATCAAGTTAAACCAAATGAAAGAAATGCAGGGGGGATTTCTTCTTTTCCCCCTTCCAGGTTTCTAACTCTCATAATTCCCTCTATCTGATGATGCCGGGGGTGGGGGACATGGTGGGAGGGAATGAGCCAACATGGTGTGCACCTAGCCCTAATGTCGCGCCACGGTTTGGAAAGCTCTGGTCTGCACTGACTGACTAGGCTCGCTAGGATTTCAGACTTTCCTAGCCCTGCCTTGAGTTTCTAGGGTTTGAACCGTGATCCTTCTGTACAGAAAACATAATTCACCATCACTGAGAGCATCTCTCCTTGCTTGTGGTCTCCACAATATTCTTTCCAATATGGAGTGGTCACGCTTGGTGCAAGTCATGTGCCAATGGTGGTCACTCATGGTGCGGAAGAGTGCAGGCACAAATAAACCTAACTATCCATCACAATCCATCTTAAGGAAATCAGCCCGGAGTGCTCACTGGAAGGACAGATCCTGAAGCTGAGGCTCCAAGACTTTGGCCACCTCATGAGAAGAGAAGACTCCCTGGAAAAGACCCTGATGTTGGGGAAGATGGAGGGCACAAGGAGAAGGGGATGACAGAGGACGAGATGGTTGGACAGTGTTCTCGAAACTACTAGCATGACTTTGACCAAAGTGCAGGAGGCAGTGGAAGACAGGAGTGCCTGGCGTGCTCTGGTCCATGGGGTCACGAAGAGTCGGGCACGACTAAACAACATCCATCACAATACCAAGAAAACTAACCTGTTGATAGCATCAGCATTTGGGCTGCTGGCAAGGGTGGCTCCAGTTTTACAGGGATCTCTGCTTTTCAGTTCTTCCAAGAAAGAAGCACTGCAGCTCTGAGCTTCCAGGAGCCAGTCTAACTGGTCCATGAGGTCCTGATCGACCGCAACTCGGCAGATCGGCGCGAGGACCATGTTCTCCTTGATCTCAAATGGAGCAAATCTGCCACACCAGCCAGCCAGAATCTGAAATCATGAGGAAAATGTTATACACAAGCTCTTGGTCTCTCGCCCCGGCCCCCAGCACCAACTTCCTATTCTTTCCTGGGCATAATTCATATTTTGACCAATAAAGCCTGAAAAACATGTGGATACTGGATACATCTGGCTACTTTGATGTGATGGTCCCTTTTGCTGCCTGAAGACTGAAGAGAGCCAGTGTGGTGTAGTGGTTAAGAGCGGTGGACTCATAATCTGGTGAACTGGGTTCGCGTCTCCACTCCTCCACATGCAGCTGCTGGGTGACCTTGGGCTAGTCACACTTCTCTGAAGTCTCCCAGCCCCACTCACCTCACAGAGTGTTTGTTGTGGGGGAGGAAGGGAAAGGAGAATGTTTGCCGCTTTGAGACTCCTTAGGGTAGTGATAAAGCGGGATATCAAGTCCAAACTCTTCTTCTTCTTCTTGGGCCAATATTTGCTTCTTAATCCAGGTACCAATTTTTGCCACCATCTATTCCCTCCCTTCCTGGTGCCACTTGAAATTCACTTCAAGCTGCTGCAAGCTATGGGTCAGCTATGCTTTCTGACCTTTTTTTTTATCTCCACAACTAGCTAAAGCAGGGTTGGGGAACCTGTAGCCTTCTTCCAGCATGAAGGATGATGGGAGCTGAGTCCAGCAATGTCCTCAGAACCACAGGTTCCCCATCCCCGGGCCAAAATAACCCTCAAAAAGGCAAGCAGAGAAGGTACTCCCAGTAGCTTCTCCAACAATATAAGCAGCCCACTTCTTCTGGAGCCACTCCCCCCCCCAACCCGCTTATTTTAGAATCAACACATGGATACATCTTTATTGGCTGGCTTTTGGTGATGGGCATTGAGGTGGCAGAGTGTTGGGTAAGAGTTTTTAAATTCCACATTAAAAAAAGTATGCATTAAAAAAAAATCACTAGCAGGACTTCATATTTGTTTGTAGCACACTTGGGACATATTCCTTGAGGGTGGGTAGATCTAAAAATACAGGTTTTGTGTTTGTATTCTACTTCTGATTTGATAGAAAGGCGGAGTAAACATATTTTAAATAAAAAAGACACACATAGTTCAGGGGGTTTTGTGCATGTACAACACAGTGTTTAAAATGTGAATTGGGCTTGAAGGCAATTTCCATTGCCCTGGAAAGCTTGCATGGATTTAAATGGCACTGCAGGAGATCCAGACGAAGGCAGACAAACAGCAAAACAAAACTCACCTTTGGAGCAGGCTGGGTTTTGGGCTTTTGGAAGAACCTGGTGATCCCTGCCTTCTCTGCTTTGATACGCTAGAGATGGAAATATGGGCAAAATGAAATGAAAACGATTTTGGATCATTTAAAAGCATTTCTGCGAAAGCATCCCCCTCGCTCTGAATAATTAAAAACACCACTGTGAATTCTGGCCCCAGCCACCTACCGATAACAACGTACCAATTCATAAAAAGGTAAGAAGCTGGCTGAGCCAGACCCCTGTAGTCCACCAGGCTCAGTATTGCCTACACTGACTGGCAGAAGCAGTCCTGGTTTTCCCGACGGATGGGCTAGGCTGGCCTTCCCCTCACCAGGATGTTTTTGCTGGGAAGCAAGGAAGGCAGCCTCCTCCAAGTCCTCAGCATCCAGCCAATGGCAGAGGCCAGAGTGTGCTTCTCTTCAGCTAGACCAGACTTTCCCAACTAGGTCCTCTCCAGTTTATGGTGGACTACCAGTCCCACTGTACGCTGGGCTGGGGCTGATGGGAACTGGAGTCCAACTGGAAGGCTGAACGAGACAAAACTCCAGTTACCTTTTCTTCCTCTTTCAACCGTTTCTCCTCTTCTCTCTTCCTTTTCTCTTCCTGCTTTGCCCTTTAAAATAAAAGCTTGATTTCAGGGGGCGGTGGGGGGGGGGAACCAAGCAACCATGCACACATGTTCAAGCATGTAAAGGTAAAGGGACCCCTGACCATTAGGTCCAGTCGTGTCCGACTCTGGGGTTACAGCGCTCATCTCGCTTTATTGGCCGAGGGAGCCGGCGTACAGCTTCCGGGTCATGTGGCCAGCATGACTAAGCGGCTTCTGGCGAACCAGAGCAGCGCACGGAAACGCCGTTTACCTTCCCACCGGAGCGGTTCCTATTTATCTACTTGCACTTTGACGTGCTTTCGAACTGCTAGGTGGGCAGGAGCTGGGACGGAGCAACGGGAGCTCACCCCGTCGCAGGGATTCGAACCACCGACCTTCTGATCAGCAAGCCCTAGGCCCTGTGGTTTAACCCACAGCGCCACCTGAGTCCCATGTAAAAAAAAACCCACCAGAGTGTACAACTTACTCCAGAGCTTCCTGCTTCTCTTTCCGTTTTTCCTCTTTCGCCCGCAGCTTTTCAGCCTTCTCTTTCTCGTCTTTCTCCCTTTTCTCCCTCCTTTCCTTATCCTTCAACTCTTTTTCTTCTTCCTTCTTCCTCTTCGCCTCCTCCCGGGCGCGTTCTTTTGCGGCCTTCGCCTCCTCTTTCAGCCTCCCCTTCTCCTCCCGCTCAGCTTGCTGCTTTTGAAGCTTCTCTGCACGTTCCTGATCCTGGGTTGCGATAAACGACAACAGACACCCCAAACAGAAGAGCTCTTTAGGCAACTCTCCGCCAACGCCCCACGAAAGTCAAGCACTGCCTAATCACAGGTGCCAAGAAGCTGCTCAATCAGGCTCCTCACCTTCATCCACTGCTACCAGGCAGCAGCCAGTCCACCAGGTGGCAGAACAGAGGGAGAGAAGGGAAGCAGGCAGAATCCACCAGTGCTGCTGAGGGACCAGCAATGTTAACCTCTCCCTCTCCCTGAGCTGTTACCATTCCGGCTGACCACTGCATCCAAGCAGTAGTACCAAAGTTTGCTTCCCCCGCCCCTTCTCCCTCCTGACCCCCTTTCCTTGTGTCTAAGCCTGAGGGGAGGGCTGCCATGTTACTGGTAACTAAATTACAACAAAGGAAATCTACACCGTGAAAGATCCCTGAAACGAGATGTACGCATTTTTGTATAATGATACTAAAAAAAACCCAATATGTTTAATGATTCAGGAGCAGAATTGCTCAAAAGCAAAAATTCTCAAAGTGTTACCGTATAAACTAATTCAAAGAAATATAAATGACTCAAGAAAACCTTCCAAATAAACCCAAATAACAAAAAATAACTCAAACTAAACTAACAAATAACCTTAACGAGTTGCCGGCTAAAAATTCTCGTTTCACTGTTATGATCTATCAGTTTCCTCAGAAGGAAAAAAGTTAATGTATTTATATAACTCAAAGTAGCTTTTTGCTATAAAATCTAGGGGGAGGATTAAAGAAACTTCAGAGCAGAAGAAGAACACTCCCAAACAGAAAGTGGTAATTATCCAAACTAGGAATTCTAATCTTGCTTCATTCAAAAGGTTGAAAACCTAAAGTAAAGTTCAAAAACAAGCTCCATGGCTTGTAAAATACGTCGATGAGGGGCTATGAAAGCTCACACGATCTTATTGTTACGAAGCTATTACAAAGACTGTTACTGGTAACTAAGCTGCTCTGGAAGCCTGAAGGGTAGGGTAAAAATGCTTAAAAATAAATAGACAAAGCAGCACCTCCTTTCTGTACTCGTGCTAAAGTTCCTGCGCCCTCCAACTCACTTCATCTATAGCTTCTTGAATCCTGGCATTGCTTGTAGGATAACCCTTGAAGCTAGGGCACAGAAAACAAAAAGGCCCACAGCACGAAACTTTAAAAAGCAGCAAGTCAGTCTGAATAGGCGTGGGGGACGATTTTCAGCCAGAGGGCAACCTTTAGGGTCCACATGCCAGTGGTGGCTTGGACCTTCAGCAGAGGTCAGGAAACCGGAAAAAGGGATGTGCTCTCCGCTGAATACCAAAAGTGAACAAATAAGGTTTCTAGGTCAATGGGGGGGGGGGAAACACCACTTTACCCTCTGTAGCTTTAGTTTCTCCTTCTCCTCAGAACTCCGGTGAATTTTCTGCGGTGCCTGGAATTGAGAGGACAGAGACGAGCATGCGTTAGTTACACCCCTTTAAAACAACCGAAACGCAGAGTCTTGTGGGACTAGCGGTCAACAGATTTGTTTTCTTATTATGTAAAAATCTGAATTCCTCGAGCATCCTTTAATGAAACTTGGGGAAGCTTTGGGTGCCGGAATAAGGGCGCAGCTCTAAGCCAGGATTGAGCAGCTGCTGCAAAGAGCGGACTTGTACCTGAAGAGAGCGCATCACTGATCGCAGATATGTCTGACAAACCAGATATGGCTGAAATCGAGAAATTTGACAAGTCTAAGTTGAAGAAGACGGAAACGCAAGAGAAAAACCCACTGCCTTCAAAAGAAACAATTGAACAGGAGAAGCAAGCGGGTGAATCGTAATGAAAGCAGCCCTTCCAAATTATGCACCGTATATTCCACAAACTTTGCCTTCTTATTTTACTTCTTTTAGCTGTTTTAACTTTGTAAGATGCAAAGAGGTTGGATAAAGTTTGAATGACTGTACTGCCCCTTTCACATCCAATTTTTTTTTAAAAAAAGAATAGAGATAACTACTGATGCTGTGAACGAAGGCGCTGCCCTGTCCAGCTTGGTCCTGGTGGCATGAAAGAGCTTGCATGTGTCCTGAAAGAAGATCCTGGGAAGGGACTACAGTAATCTAGTAACACTTTTTGGCCCTTGGGCTTTCCCCATCTGAATTATTAAAATTGGAGGTAGTCCCAGCCAAGAGAATTGTTTTTCAAAAACTAAAGGAGAAAGACTTCCAACATAATATCACTATGGGCAGTGGTACCTGTTCGCCGATAAACCTTGGCTTAATACCATTACTAAAATTACCATCTTATTTAACATCTTTATCCGTTGTGACACACAGATATGCTTTTATAAAGGCCAGATTCAATGCTTTCCTGTCAAATGTCATGGGCAATAGACTCTTCAACAGCCAGATTTCACTTCTTTGCGACTGTAACAGTGGTTCTACAGAATCCTTGAACCATATAATGCTTTGTTGTCCATTACATCTGGCTGCTCGGACCAGGTTTCTATCTCCATTTTTACTGCGAATTGCAGACGAAACTAAAGAAGCCCAATTAACATACTTATTGAATGATGAAGAGCCGAGCAGATCTCTCATGGTCGCTAGATTTTTGATTAATGTTTTATTTCATAAGAAGAGAACTGGATTACTTTATGACTTTGATAGCTCAATTAAACCAATTAACCATTAATGGGAACTAGAACTTAGCTGTAAAAGTACAATCTTATCCGAGAGAGATGAAAGCATTTTTTAGATGGGTGAATGATGAATTTTAATGAATAAAACTGTTTTAATTAGCTGGAAATTTGTAAATATATAGAGATTGTTTTAAATCGGAAAACTGTCCAAATTGTACTGGTAAATGTTATATGATGTATTGTTGTTGTTACTCTTGCTTTGATATGGGCCAATGGCCGTAATAAAACCTACTACTATTACTAATCTAATAACACCCGAATATACGCAAAGCTGTACCAAGGTCCCGCAAGCTGTAAAATGCAGTTAACCGAGTGCCATTTTATTTTTGTTCAAATGATTTTAATTATTGGAATGCACAATTTTTTTAATATGCAAAAAAAAAAAAAAAAAAAAGCTTTAAAATCGGGGGGGGGACATTAGAAAAGGTTTCACGGGTAGAACCTGCAGTAAAATGTCACACTATGTAATCATCCAGTATTTATTTATAAAATTTATATCCTGACTTTTCAGCCAAAGGAGTTCAGGGTAGCAGTACGGAATACCTGCCAGGCACTTTCCCAGAATACTCTTATTATAACTCTCCCACCCTCATGAGCAGCTTCAGTCTTCACCAAGTTTTTTGCCTCCCTCCCTCCCTCAATTTGTGCTTCTGTAAATCTTGCGAGTTTCTTCAAGCCTGCTAATATCACATGCGCATAAAGCATTCTTGGCCCAAGACTGAAAAAAGCAGCAGTTGAGCATTGCTACTACATCTGACTGGATTATTGGATGTTAGATATCCAGGGGTTATCCAATGTTTGTCAAGACTAGAGTACAACCACTGAAAATGACATTGCTAATTTAGGAACGTATAGTCGTACCTTGGTTGCTGAACGCCTTGGAACTCGTACGTTTCGACTCCCGAACGATCGAAAACCAGAAGTGAGTGTTCCGGGTTTTCGAATGATTTTCAGAACGTCTGGCGCGGCTTCTGACTGGCTGCAGGAAGTTCCTGCACCCAATCAGAAGCCGCGCTTTGGTTTCCGAACGTTTCGGAAGTCAAACGGAATACCGGAATGGATTCCATTTGACTTCCAAGGTATGATTGCACGCCAGCTATGGCTAACTCTGGATACAGTAGTTTCCAAAATGTTGCACAGAACGTCTTCAGGCTTTTGACCCAGGAGCACTAAACATCCTGTAATGTGGTAGAATAAAGACATTTGTGCTGCATGGTCTCCCTTCCAAACTCCTCTTGGTTCCTGCTTCCCCTGGCACACACACACACACACACACACACACACACAGAGAGAGAGAGAGAGAGAGAGAGAGAGAGAGAGCGCGCAACCACCTAATGCGAGCTAAAAAGCTCTCTTCAATACAGACAAAACTTGGGTTGTATTCAGCATTAGTCATACTCAGAACAGATCTGTTCAAATTAATGGGCACGAATAATTTATGTACATTAAATCTTCGTTGGACACAACCTATTCTACTTTCCAGAAGCCATGAAGCTGAAAGTAAAAGCTGAGAAGCAGCTCTTGCATAAATTGTTATGAAATACCGTCTTTTCCCCTTTTTAAGACACTGTCTTATAAATTTTTTTCCTCAAAAAAACACAGGGTGGCTTATTTTCGGGGGGATGTCTTATTTTTATTACGTCAGTATGGTACGGTACAGCCTCCCCCTGCGCGCTGAGCAGGCGGGGCAGAACTCCGCAAGAGGCGCGTTTTCCCCCCGCGCCTCTTGCTGGTTCGCTGGCTCCATGCGCACGGGGAACAAGCGGGGCAGGAAGAGGCGTCTCCCCCCCCCACGCCTCTCCCTGCGCGCTAAGCAGGAGGGGCTGAGGAGGCGACGGGAACAATGGCGGCACCACAGCTTACTTTTGGGGTACGTCTTACTTCTCACAAAGGTTAAAAAAACCTGCCATGGCTTACTTTATGACTACGTATTAAAAAAGGGGAAACAGGGTACACACACACACACAAACTCACTCAAATTATCTTCCGAAATATACTTTCGAGATGGGATGGAGTAAGATACAAAAGATGGCCAATCTTGTCCACCTAATTTACTATGACACTTATTGTGTATGATTATGTTACTCTGAGCGTTTCAGTACTGAGAAAGCATAGCTGATAGACCTACTGCATTGCATCTTAGGCTGTGTACACACCACACATTTAAAGAGCATTGCTTTCCCCAAAGAATCCTGGGAACAGTTGTTTATCCCCACAGAGCTACAATTCCCAGCACCCTCAACAAACTATCACTCCCAGGATTCTTTGGGGAAAGCCATGTGCTTCAAATGTATGCTATGCATGTTATGTTATATATATGGCCTTTGGGGGGCGATTTACCCTCTTTTTGCATGATAATACTCAAAGCCTCTACCAAAAGGCGTCATGGACTTTGAAGAAGCATGAAATTGGGACGAAAGGGAGAAACGAGCTATGAGGAAGGCACGTTTAGCAAATCCTCACTGTGATCAACTCCCACCCGGAAACCTATGTCCCCACTGTGGAAGGACGTGTGGATCCAGAATTGGCCTCCACAGTCACTTACGGACTCACTGTTAAGACTGATTCCAAGGAAGACAATCTTACTTGGCTACAAGTGATCATCGAAGAAGAAGACTCAGATCTACGTACTGTTTTAAGTCTAGATTTTAAAAAAATTACTACACTGATGTTTATTTCCAAGTTTTATTTTATTCTAACTCCCCCCCCCAAAAAAGATAGGTAACTCAGGCTGCAATCCTATGCAGTCTCACCTGGGAGTAAGTTCCATTAAGCCAATGGTATTTACTTTTAAATAGGCATAGATTGGACTGAAATGAATAATCATAATCACCATCGGTGTGGTGTAGTGGTTAAGAGCGGTAGTCTCGTAATCTGGTGAACCGGGTTCGCGTCTCTGCTCCTCCACATGCAGCTGCTGGGTGACCTTGGGCTAGTCACACTTCTCTGAAGTCTCTCAGCCCCACTCAGCTCACAGAGTGTTTGTTGTGGGGGAGGAAGGGAAAGGAGAATGTGAGCCGCTTGGAGACTCCTTCGGGGAGTGATAAAGCGGGATATCAAATCCAAACTCCTCCTCTTCTACTACTACGGGATAAACTGATACTATAAGAATGTGAAATATCTTGGGCTGTATCCAACACTGTTATCTGGCGCAAGGGCAAGTGTTGCATTAGTGGAAACTCGTCACACTACAGATGGTGCAACTAACTTACCAGCGACCTGCTCATGCATCCTCTTGCAGATCAAGGTTTCACAGGAGTGAAACCTTTTACCAGCAGAACAATCAATCCAGGCAACTCCCCATTAGAATGGGTTCAGCATGAGCTTGCCATTTTCCGCACTGGAAGGGGATGAAACGGGGTGGACTGGCGCACACAGTGCCTCGAAACGCAACTCCCGTGTAAATGGAGAGTTGCCTGTACCGCTAAATGGTTTTAACATGCCACCATTGTACGTTGGATACAAACTAATGTATGAACTTCACAAATCGGTATATTTATAAAGTTTTAGAAGATAAAAGCTTCACTTTCAGCTGAACTTTATAAATATACCAAATTGCTAACTTAGATGTAAGATATTTTATGTTTTTATACTTCCATAGCTCAGGTCTAAAGATCGCAATATATTTCAGTAGTTCTTTCCACCCACCGTCAGCATTTTCGTTTTCCTCCCATCCTACTCTCCCCTGGGGCTTCAAGGTTTACGTCTTATTGTGGGCGAGTAAGTAGACCAGCAAAAGTTTTATGGGCTAGTACCGGTAACTTATTCTCTAGTAGGGCCAGGTGATATCTGGTTTTCAACACTGTGATGTATCACTTGCTAAACTTTGCAGTACAGTGGTACCTCGGTTTACGAACTTAATCCATTCCGGGAAAAGTCCGTTCTTAAACCAAGGTGCGCTTTCCCTAATGAGGCCTCCCGCCACCGGTGCCCTTCCACCGTTTGGATTCCGTTCGTAGACCGAGGTAAAGTTTGCTAACCGGAACACTACTTCCGGTTTTGCGGAGTTTGTATACCGAATAGTTCGTAAACAGGGCTGTTCTTAAACCGAGGTACCACCATATACTGATATATCATGATGTCTGAAATAAGGACGGAGCTATATAACCACAGAGCCTAGAGCCTAGGGCTTGCCGATCAGAAAGTCGGCAGTTCAAATCCCCGCAATGGGCTGAGCTCCCGTTGCTCGGTCCCAGCTCCTGCCCACCTAGCAGTTCGAAAGCACGTCAAAGTGCAAGTAGATAAATAGGAACCGCTCCGGCGGGAAGGTAAACGGCGTTGCCGTGCGCTGCTCTGGTTCGCCAGAAGCGGCTTAGTCATGCTGGCCACATGACCCAGAAGCTGTACGCCAGCTCCCTTGGCCAGTAAAGCGAGATGAGCGCCTCAACCTCAGAGTCGTCCGCGACTGGACCTAATGGTCAGGGGTCATTGGCTGGCTTCACGGTTTCCCCCGCATCATGAGTTTTGCCATGCTTGCTCTTGTCATTTGCTGCCCCCTGCATGAGGCAGGGGAGAGCTGAGCTGGCAGAAGTAACAGGGGCTGCAGGAATCGAGAGAAGAATTGGCTACTTTCCCCCACATTGTGATTTTTGCATAGCACATACACCATAATTCACGATATACTGCCAGGTCAAATATTATGAAACTGGTATCACGATACAGACTTCAAACGAGTTTTGGACTATATATTGATATATCGCCCAGCCCTGGTGAAAATAACAGTACAAGAGTCTGGAAGTAAAATAAAACAGTGGGTTGCATCCAACTATATCATACTCCCAAGTAGATTCATAGGAATTAACAGAGCTAAGGGAGTCATATCTACACATTAATTTCAAAGGTCTGCTCTGAGTATGACTTAGTTGGATGCAACCCAGCGTTTGCTTCCAAGTTACAAGGAAGGCAGGCAGCTGCTTTATACTGAACCAGTGGTTTTTAGCCCGTGAAAAAACGGGCTCTAGAACACGCGGTCAAACCCCCCCCCTTACCAGACCTCCACAAACAGTTCAAAGCCCCGTGCGCGGAGCTCCGAGGCCCCGATCCCGCATGCCTTTACTTGCGAGTAAGCGCCTAGGCCCCGCAGGAGCAGCAGGAGCCGGGGGACCGGGAGGCTTTGGCGGGGGCGACCGGCTGGCCCGTCAGCAGAGGCCGCCTCGCCTCGGACCCCCGCCGGCTGGGCAGCGCGCAGGGAAGGGCGCGTGCCGGACAGGGGGCCTCCTTCAGGCGGCGGGAGCCTCCATAGGCGGGCGGCGCCGGGCGGCGGCCTCGCCTCGGACCCCCGCCGGCTGGGCAGGGCACAGGGAAGGGCGCGTGCCGGACGGGGGGCCTCCTTCAGGCGGCGGCGGGGCTTTGCGCGGCTTCCCCCCGGCAATGGCGGCGGCGCAGTTTCGCCCGGCCGGAAGTGCCTCTGCGTCGTCCCGCCCCCCTCTCCGCCCCCTCCAATCCCTGCGTCCGTCTGTGCCATGCGCAGAATTTACTTCCGTGACACACAGAAAATTGCAGGTGGACGCAGGGACACTTGAAGATTATAATATAGGATCAGCTCATTACTGTTTATACTGAGTGGCAGAAACTCTGCAGGGAAACAACTCCCAGCCCTACCCGGAGGCACCAGGGATTGAACATGGGACCTTCTGCACATAAAGCAAGATGTTCTACCAATGAGTTATGGCCCTTTCCTGAGCGGCTCTGAAAGAATAAGCGTATGCAAGGATTGTGGAATTTACCAGTTAAGGCCACTTCAGCAGACAAGCCTTATAGGACGGCTACAGAATGTCAGGCAGCTGCAGGTCAGCTAAAAACTCTCCAGCTCCCAATATATTAGAATCAGGACTTCTGTGACAGCGCTCACCAGAATAGAGCACCAATACACACACCCCTCTTTTTTGCTGCATACAAAAGTCATTTTGTGCTGGCACCTCTAGCACTTTCATCAATACAAAATGCCGGCACCCCCCCAAAAAAACGTTAATGCATCCCATTAAATTTCAGTAGGGCCTGGGAAGAAACTGTGCCCCATCCGAGCAGGAGCAGGAGCAGGAGCAGCAGCAACAACAGCAGCACACAACTCACACCACACACCTTGCACTACACATGTATTTCCCCAGAACAATAAAAGGAGGTGATCAGAATCCAAGTGTGCCCCAGATTCTTTTGTTTAAACATTATCCTGCATTTCTCCGGAACGCCATCCTTCCCTGACCTGAAATTAAGCAATACAGGGGGGGGGGGGAATATTCTGGAGCCACTTGGTTATATTTGAACTGCTATATCTCCCCCACCTCACTTTTTTTGGGTTGGTTTCTTTTTTCAGGCCTTTACATCTCTACATGGGAGATTAACCAACTTTAACATCACCACTGCTCTGTGTGGTAAAGGTAAAGGTGCCCCTGACCATTAGGTCCAGTCGTGTCAGACTATGGGGTTGCAGCGCTCATCTTGCGTTACTGGCCGAGGGAGCCGGCATACAGCTTCCGGGTCATGTGGCCAGCATGACAAAGCCGCTTCTGGTGAACCACAGCATCGCACGGAAACACCGTTTAACTTCCCGACGCAGTGGTACCTATTTATCTACTTGAACTTTGAGGTGCTTTCGAACTGCTAGGTGGGCAGGAGCTGGGACCAAGCAACGGGAGCTCACCCCGTCGCGGGGATTCGAACCGCCGACCTTCTGATCAGCAAGCCCTAGGCTCTGTGGTTTAACCCACAGCGCCACCTGTGTCCCTCTGCTCTGTGTGGTAACGGTAAAGGTAAAGGGACCCCTGACCATCAGGTCCAGTCGAGTCCGACTCTGGGGTTGCGTGCTCATCTCGCTCTATAGGCCGAGGGAGCCGGCGTTTGTCCGAAGACAGCCTCCGGGTCATGTGGCCAGCATGACAAAGCTGCTTCTGGCGAACCAGAGCAGCGCACGGAAACGCCGTTTACCTTCCCGCTGGAGCGGTACCTATTTATCTACTTGCACTTTAACGTGCTTTCGAACTGCTAGGTGGGCAGGAGCTGGGACCGAACAACAGGAGCTCACCTCGTCGCAGGGATTCGAACCACTGACCTTCTGATCAGCAAGCCTGTGGTTTAACCCACAGCGCCACCTGGTCCCTGCTCT
This sequence comes from Darevskia nairensis, assembly GCA_034642065.1. Lineage (NCBI taxonomy): Eukaryota > Metazoa > Chordata > Lepidosauria > Squamata > Lacertidae > Darevskia > Darevskia nairensis. The sequence continues at coordinate 153,281 of JAWWNI010000751.1, read as the reverse complement.
GTGTGGTAGCGTAGGCCAAAAAATACTTGGAAGTCTGCTGAAGGCCCTCCCCCGCTATATATGTTGCAGCAAACTTCCACGTTTCATGTTGGGTGATACATTTCCCAGGGCTTTCTTTTTCTGCAGCAATTTTTTTCCATTTTACAGGATCTTTAGTAACAATGAATGGATGCCAATCACAAATGCAGCATTAGGTATGGCTGACAGTTTCAAAGTTTTTAGCGTAACTTTATTAAGCACAAGTAAGCATGCTAAATTAGCACTCTGTTGGGCACCAGAAAGTTTTCCAATAAAAACTGAGCCTTTTCCAATGCAAATTAGCTTACTTTGCATAGGAGACCACCCCCTCCACCCCACTTCATTGCTACTGTGCTCGAGAGAGGAGACAGTTCCTGTCACACCAACACAGTTATTTTTGAAGGGTTTGGCACTCAGATGACTATTTCCAGCCTATAACACGTGGTGGCCAAAATTCCAACCCGTCGAAAAGAAGATCCAATAGAGAGTGTGTTAAATATATTTAGAACATGCCACTTCTTGCAAGACTTAGATTTCCACTTTGTATCTCAGCCAGCAGACTCTAATTTCCAACCTATGCTACCAACCAATCATTTAAGCCACATTCTGATAGCAACTTAAAACCCAAATCTTTCCCCGTTCTAGTGATCTTTAGTTCTGAAAGCCTGCAAGTGAATTTTACCTAATCATTTGAAGTCGTACCTTTTTAAAAAGTGTGCCGGGGGGTGGGGAGAGACACCTCCATTTTTTTACTTTCTTTAACCAGGCCTTCCCCCCTGATTCTGATCAGGCTGCACCACCATGGGAAATCAGAAACATTGTATGTCCTTGCTCAGAATCAAGGACACAGTAACTTCAAACTAAGCTAAGGTTAGCCAGCTACCAGTCCCATGGAGCAACTGTACAGTAGTACAGTGGTACCTTGGTTTACGAACTTAATCCGTTCCGGAAGTTCGTTCTTAAACCAAAGCATTCTTAAACCGAGGCGTGCTTTCCCTAATGAGGCAGAGAGAGGACACTTGAGAGATGAACGTGTGGATAAGGCCGCAACAGGAAGCTGGGAAAGAGAAGATCTTGCTAAGGAACATTTGCCATCTTTATTGCTTCCCTCTCAACACATACTATACCTTTCCAACAGGTGTTGAAGCAGCTATCGGACTAATATTGTCCTTGGATCCTTGTGCATGCAGAGATTCAGGTGAACTGGTAAGGGAGGCGGAACTTAACGAGGAATTTGTATAATCCTTGCTCTCTCCAGGACAAGACTCAATTGTCTCATTTCCAGAAGACAGGCTCCTTTCCAAAGGTGAAGCTTGTGGAGATCTGGCCGTCATGATATCCTCCAGGACAACGAAGGGCATTTTCCTTTCAAATATGACATTATCGCGTTTGCTCTCTGTAGTACTATCGGTTTCTGTTTTGGTCAACACCATATCTGATAATTCATCCTCATCTGGTGTAACTGGGCAAGTTGCCATCAGAACATCCACATGGGTATTACAAACAGGCGTTTGTGGACCAGATTGGGCTTCTGTTTCCTCGTGAGTTTTCTCTACAGGTGCAGCTACTTTGTTCGATTTGCAGTGGTCTGTGTCAGTATCAATCAGTCTGTGGTTGGAATCCTCTGTCAAGTCTATGAAGGGCAACTGACTTGTGCTATTTTTTGTGCTTTTCTGCACAAAGTTATCTAACGGGCCCTTGCCATTAATAAGTTTTGGAACAAGTTGTGTCTCGGTTTCCTCATGGCAGCTGTTCTCCACATTGTCCGGTAACGGATGTGACAAACCAGGACAGGGTGTGTTTTGATCAAAGACGTTTTCAGAGTTCCTGCCTCTTTTGACTCCTGGGTTTCCATCAAGTTTCTCCTTTGGTATGGGATTCAAACGCTTGAAAGGCAATCGTGCTGGAACAGAAAAAGAAGAAGAAGCTGAAGAATGGTAGCTTACAATTTTGGCCAAGATAAAAAAAAGAGGCAAGTGATCTAACATATGGATGTATTTTTCCCAATAAAAGTACATATTTTAGAAAGCTGGATCTGTGCACCCAAGCTTACTAAATAACATCAATTTGCAAGGGGGGGGGATTGTGAGAAGGAAGAGGCCTTGGAGATTACCTAGCCCAGCTCCCTATGCGATTACAGCATCCCTGATAGATGCTGAACCTCTGCTTAAATAGCTGCAGTGAAGAACAGCCCACATCTCCCAATGCAGACTATTCCTGTATCAAACATCTCTTACCGTTAGGAAGTTTATGTTTTTAAATCAAAACTGTCTGCAGACCTCTTTGGTAACAAGCAACAAATGTTTAATACTACGAATAATAATTTCCTCCTGATGTTTAGCCAAATCCTACGTTGTTGCAATTTTCATTCATTAACTCTAGCCCAGGGGTAGGCAACCTAAGGCCCTTGGGCCGGATGCAGCCCAATGGCCTTCTCAATCCGGCCCACAGATGGTCCGGGAACCAGCGTGTTTTTACATGAATAGAATGTGTCCTTTCATTTAAACTGCATCTCTGGGTTATTTGTGGGGCCTGCCTGGTGTTTTTACATGAGTAGAATGTGTGCTTTTATTTAAAATGCATCTCTGGGTTATTTGTGGGGCATAGGAATTCGTTCATTTCCCCCCCAAAATATAGTCCGGCCCACCACATAGGCTGAGGGACGGTGGACCAGCCCACAGCTGAAAAAGGTTGCTGACCCCTGCTCTAGCCCTACCCTGTAGACCAGGGGTCAGCAAACTTTTCCAGCAGGGGGCCAGTCCACTGTCCCTCAGACCTTGTGGTGGGCCGGACAATATTTGGGGGGGGGGGAATGAACGAATTCCTATGCCCCACAAATAACCCAGAGATGCATTTTAAATAAAAGGACACATTCTACTCATGATAAAACACGCTGATTCCCGGACCGTCCACGGGCCGGATTTAGAAGGCGATTGGGCCAGATCTGGCCCCTGGGCCTTAGTTTGCCTACCCATGCTGTAGACTGTAGAGCCACAGGGAACAAGCCTGCTCCGATACTACACCAGGGGTCACCAACCTTTTTCAGCTATGGGCCAGTCCACCGCCCCTCAGACCATGTTGTGGGCCGGACTATATTTTTTGGGGGGAAATGAACGAATTCCTATGCCCCACAAATAACCCAGAGATGCATTTTAAATAAAAGCACACATTCTACTCGTGTAAAAACATGCTGATTCCCGGACCATCTGCGGGCCGGATTGAGAAGGCGATTGGACCGCATCCGGCCCACGAGCCTTAAGTTGCCTACCCCGTACTACACCATGTGTCCCTTCAGACACTGTTGGGCTCTCAGCTTCTATCAGCCCAACAACCAGCATGGCCAATGGTGAGGGATGAAGGGAATACCCGGAGGGACACAAGTTCCTCATCCCAGGTGCAGGTGATAGGTTAGGACTGGGAAGAACCAGGTTCCAAAGATCACAAATAGATCACTGGGCGACTTTCAGCCTAACCCAACCCAACCCAGAAAGTTGCTGTGTGGATAAGAGCAAATACAGCCATATGCACCACCCTGAGCTCAAGGATGGGATAAAACATGCAGCCAAAAACTGAATAAAAATGCAATGCTCAGCTTTTAAACAGGAAAAAAAAGGTGGCGACATATCAAGATCCTGAGATGGTCCTGAGATGACAGAAAAATATTTCCTCTTGCAGAAACCGTAACCATTCACAAATACAACAAGTAGCACCATACTCCAAATATATGTATGACAGGGCACTGAATAACTTCTGATTTGCAAAGATTGTAGCTAAACACCATTGCTTTCCCTCAAATTCAATCAATATTGCATTCCTGGAAATGTAGCATTCTGAGTTCAAAGGTTTATGTATAGTATCACACTTAATTATAAAGAAATCTAACAAGCCTGAAGGAAAAGAGTTTAGCAAGTCTATGCCATGCAGAAAGAATAGCCTGGGCAGAAAATGAGTCAGGGATTTGTTTTGGTTTTTTGCATGAAACGGGTTACCTTGTATCAGTTTCCGGGCTGGAGCCGCTGATTTATCTCGACACTCCATAGCTGTCAATGAAAGACAATCAATTTAATTATAAACTGCATTTTTGATGAATGCATTTGCGGAAAAGGTTTACGAAAACAGTCTATAAACACAATAGTCTTAAAATATTGAAAAATGTAGTGTCACAACGAATAATTCAGCATTTCATTGGAAACATCAAACATGCACATGAACTGAAAGCTTCCCAAATTATTAGGTATCTAGGGCTGCAACCAATTGTATGCAACTCAGAGCAGACCCCCTGACTACGTTCGTCACTTCTATTTAACTTCCCATAGAACTGGAGAGGCTTGGCAGGTCTAATTAGGCTGATGGGCCAGAAGCTCCCCATTGCCACTGTACCCCACTGATTCCCCAGGGGTGACCAGTATCCCTTTCCCACACCCAACTCTCATTACAAGGTACCAGTTGCTCCCTGTGTTCCCTCCCTGCCTCCTTCCTTGGATCCTACGCAGACCCAATCACTCCTCAAACCACAAGTCCTACTCCATCACTATTCCGCCCCCTCCACCGACACCCAGGTGTGGGGAACCTTTGCCCCCAGCCACAGACACGGCTGAACTACACCTCCCATCAGACGCAGGAAACACAGCCTCAGATTATGAGAGGTGCAATTCGGCAACATCTGGAGGGACAAAGGCACCCAATGCCAACATTAACCTTTGCAATATTTTTTACAGCGTCCGTTCTCGAAGCATGTCTACTCAAAGGGCAACCGCACGAGATTCAAGTGAGGTTTACTGCCATGCTAAGCCTGCATATCACTGACTTCCTTGCAAGTCCAAACAGAGTGTCTTTCCAATCCATCACCCTCATTCCTATAGCAGTCAACATGCCCTTCTTGATATTTTGGCCAGATGTTTACTTGCACCCCATTGCCAAGTTAACAAAAAACGCAGCCCACATACCAGTTTTAAGACTGCGTTGCGTAATGGCTTGTGGTGCTAGAACAATATACCAACAAATGGGCACTTTACATTAACATATACGGTGCATATTTCTGCGTGAGCCCCACCAAACATTAACCTCGCTTCCTCAGCAACAACATTGGTTGCCAAAGGAACACTCAAATTATAGAGGTCCACCTTATGCCTTGTGACAGCCCCCCCCCCCAAGATCTCATGATTCAAGATGAGTATAGCAGGGGCCTTTCATCAAGGGACTCCCTTATTCCACCCCCAGAGAATTCAATCTCTGGGAGTCTCCCTCCGTGGCCCATCCAACACTTGCTGGACCCAGGCTCTCTTTCCTTAACTCCCCCCCACCTGCCTCAATTTCCTTCCTGCCTCGGTTTCTCTCAGGCCAGAATACTTCTCCATCTCCCATTTTCCTCCCTCGGGATCCAAAAGCTTCCCTTTCCAGAGAACTGTAAATTTGGAAGGGACTCCCCAGAGGTCATCCAGTCCAACCCTCTTGCAGTATCTCAGCTAAAGCATCCCTGACAGACCTCTGCTTGGAAACCTCCAACATAAACATATCCCTGCCTTCCTTCCCCCCCCTTCCCCCCCAAACATGTTTCCATCCTTAGGGACTCTGACACCCACACCAACCCATGCCTGTTTTGGTTCCTCCCCACCCCCCACAGCAGATCCCTTGGCCCTGCCTCAGTTTCCTTCCCCAGTAGCCCATAAGATATCCCCTCCCCTCCCCCCCTGCTGCAGCGCCTGCTCCCCCTCTGAAAGCCTGCAGAGCCTGTCAACCAGTGGTTAGAGAACATGGGTGTGCAGTTATCGTAGAATTGCATACAGCTGGAAGGGAACCCTAGGGGTCATCCAATCGAACCCCCTTGCAGCCCACCCATAAGGTACGGTATTTCCCTATCCCTCCCTCCTTGCTACAGTGCCTCAAGCTTCCCCTCTGAAACCCTGCAAAGCCAGTGGCTGGAGAACATGGCTGTGCAGTTATCGCAGAGTTGTACAGAGTTGGAAGGGACCCCTAGGGGTCATCCAGTCCAACCCCCTGCAATGCAGGGGTCTCAGCCAAAGCATCCCTGACAGATGACCCCATCCAACCTCTGCTTGGAAACCTCCGACATAAACATATCTCTGCTTCGCTTCCCCACCCACAAAATAAGTTTTTTCCAATTGTCGTAGAACTGTGTAGAGTTGGAAGGGACCCCCAGGGGTCATCCAGCCCAACCCCCTGCAATGCAGGAGTCTCGGCCAAAGCATCCCTGACAGATGACCCCATCCAACCTCTACTTGGAAACCTCCGGCATAAACATATCACTGCTTTGTTGTTCAGTCGTGTCCGCCTCTTCGTGACCCCCATGGACCAGAGCACGCCAGGCACGCCTATCCTTCACTGCCTCTCGCAGTTTGGCCAAACTCATGTTAGTAGCTTCGAGAACACTGTCCAACCATCTCATCCTCTGCTGTCCCCTTCTCCTTGTGCCCTCAATCTTTCCCAACACCAGGGTCTTTTCTAGGGAGTCTTCTCTTCTCATGAGGTGGCCAAAGTACTGGAGCCTCAGCTTCAGGATCTGTCCTTCCAGTGAGCACTCAGGGCTCATTTCTTTAAGAACGGATAGCTTCGCTCCCCCCAAAAAACATCCCCCCCCAATTGTTGTAGAGTTGGAAGGGAACCCCAGGGGTCATCCAGCCCAACCCCCAGCAGCCCATAAGATATTCCCTCTGCTTGCAGCGCCTCAAGTTCCCTCTCTCCAGAGCCACCCTATCCACCCCTTCCCCCCCTTCAGGACGACAATTATCCCCCCCCAACCCCCAATATCCATCTCAGCAGCCACAACATCCCTCAGGAAACCCCACCCCCACCTTAACCGTCGCAGCGTGACACACACGCACAACCCCCACCCCTTTTCCCGCCTCAGTTTCCCCTCAGGACAATATCTCCCCCCCCCACACAAACCCTCCTTCCGACCTGCCTCAGCTTCCCCTCCCCACGAAGGGTCGCGGGATGGCATTTCCTATCTATTTCTCTCACCCGCTACAAAGCTTTCCCCTCAGGATGAGGCGCTGAGGGAAGAGGAGGGAAAGGCCTCTCTCTCTCGCGCGCGCGCGCACCGCCGGCCAAGACCGAACTCCTTCCCCCTCACGAGAACCGGGGGGCGGGGGGGGGGGGGAGAGAGAGAGAACGCGCGCGTCCCCGAGGCACGCTCCCGCACCTTTCCCCCCCCCCCCCCCTCTTAACACCTCACAGGAAAAACCGCACAAAAAGCCGTCCGTTACCCGCGACGGCGGCTTTCTGTCCCCTCTCGCAGCCCGTCCGGCTCCCCCTTCTCCTCGCGCCCGCTCGTATTTGGCGGGATTTCGGGAGGACTTCGCGCTCCGGCGCCCTGATTGGGCGGGACGCCGCGCCCCACGTGACTGGGCTCCCTTTCTCTTTTTTTCCCCTCCTCCGCCCCTCTCTCTCTCTCTCTCTCTCTCTCTCCCGAACGCCTTTATTAAGTCTCGCCGAGCGTGTGTAAGCGAATTCTCGCGACACAAGAGGAATGGGGAAAGACCCCCCCCCGACCCGGACGCGCACGCGCGGGTCGTTCCGCCCCTCCCCCCTGGACACGCCCAATCCCCGCCCAGCCGGCCCGACGTCTTCTCGTAGCGTGGGGGGGGAAAAAACAAGACTAGTTCTCGCGATAACTGACGGGGAAAGTGACGCGTGCGCCCGCGGTTCATTCGCCCGCCCGTAGAGATAAAATTAGAGGCACTTTAGAGGCTGAACTCTCGGGTTTAGTGCAAAAGCAGTAGTAGTAGTAATAATAATATTCATTGGTGTTTTGTTGTTACTATTATTATTTTATCTATACCCCAATAATTATCATTATTAATTAATTAATTAACTAACTAACTAATTAACTAATTAAATTAATAATTGTTTTATCTATACCCCGCCGTTTTCCCTGACATGGGCTCAAGGTGACTTAAAGAGAAAATAAGAACAGCTAAAACGATAATTCGAAAACAAGGGAGGCACACATCTCTCAGAATGCCTGGATTTTGATGATTATTTTAAACCACGTAATGCATTTTATTCTGGATTTAAAATAAATAAATAAAACTCATATCTAACTAGTGCCCGTTCTCGCAAAGGATGATGGGAGTTGTGGTTCAGAACGACCAGGCGCGGGAGGAGGCGGCGACTGATTACTACTGTTGTAATACATCTCGATACGAAGCTTTCCTGCAAAAGGGAAGACAGGGGGCGCTCTGGTTCCGCCCTTTGAAGAGCGGGAGGGGCGTGGCCGCGGCGCGGCGCCCTTGCGTCCCCGGCGCTCTATCCTGCCCACATCTATGGTTGGAAGCGTGGATTACCGGATCTCTCTCTCCCCATCTCATTTCACACCTTTATTTCCGGCGAAGGAGCGCGTATCCCTCCGCCTGCGTGCGCGCCTGCGCGCTAGGGGAGGGGTGGCGGAAGTGAAGAGCCGAGGGGAGCCAGAGAGCGAGCGAGCGGGGGCAGAGCTCAGCCCGAGCCTGGATGTTTTATTCCCCCCACCCCGTGTTCTCCCCGTTCCTCTTCCCTGGCTGTTCCTCCGACCTGCCTCCTCTCTGCCTTTCGGGGGTGGGCGCGGGGATTACTTTGTGTGTCCTTCCGCAGTCTTAAACCTGTCAGTCCTTGTCCTCCTCCTTTCTGTCTCATCCCTCTCACCTCCCTTCTTTTTTAAAACAACGAAAACCAAAAAAAGAAAAGAAAAAGAAAACATTCCCCTTCAGCCAAGCCTGGCCTCTTCTCCCTTTCTCTCGCTCTTTCTCAGGGACTACTTTTCCTGCCTTGCCTCACTGAGGACTAGCCTCTTGAACCTCCCAAACTGCCCAGGAGCAGATGTGTCTCTGCCTGTCTCTCTTTGTGTCTGTCTCATAACACTCACTTGTCTCTCAGAAGCGCCTTTTGCCTTTTCTTTTTAGTTAGGGGGAGATACTTCCATCTGCCCCAAACACTTTTGTCCTTTTCTGGGTCTTTTTGGGGTCTCTCTCTCTTTGTGTCAGGCACAGATTCTGTGTGTCCCCTTTTCCTGACCCTCTCTTGCCTCTTGGGACGGGCTTAGTCTTCTCTTCACCTCCGCCTGCTAACTTAACCAGTGGCCTCTTCCTTTCAGAAGCTGGGGTCTGACCCCCACGCTTCCACCAACCTCTGTGCCTCTTTTTGACACAAATCTCATTGTCCCCGGGGTATCTGCCTGCTCCCCTCTTTCCTCTGCCTCTTGTCTGTTTCCCCCACCGCGGTGAGCTAGTTTTTCAGTAACTCCAAGGAAGGCACCATGTCTGTAGCCGGGCTAAAGAAGCAGTTCTACAAAGCCAGCCAGGTGAGAAAAGAGAACATGTCTGTCTTATCTGTTTGGGAAAAAAGAGTGGGGAGGGGTTGCACAGATGAGGTATTCAGATTTGGTCTAACTCTTCTTTTTTTAAAAAAATACTTTTTAAAATTAATTTTCAATTACAACCCAATAATAGCCTCACCATAACAGTACCAAATTATAATACAACTACTAATACCAATCATTCAAATACCGAATTGTATATTTTAGGTGCCACCCCCCCCCCCCCGTGCGTGCTAGAATTGATGGCTTGATGATTTTCTTTAATTTCTGCGTTCCAAAATCTTATTAATGTCAATTGCATTCCGGTCAAAATAATAACCCCTTTATACAACAACTGCAGTGTTAATAACTTCTATTCGTGTTGGGACGTTAAATGATATATAGAGCTACAAGTGAGGCACTCAAACTATATCCTTGTTCTTCCTGTGTGTGGCAACCTCCGGTCTAATTCTTGATCCATCTTCCCTTTTAATGTCAGCCTCACGCCCTCCCCCCAATTATGATGGTTCTTATTATTATCGCTGGTTGAAAACGGTTGGGCACCGAGTTTCGAGGCTGCTTGGAACAGTGCAATTCTGACTCGCAGGTCTTCTCTGGAACAGGGCAGGTGGATCATAGCTGTCAACTTTTGGATTTGAAAAGAAGGGATTTTTCCAAACTTTCGGATTTGAAAATAAGGGATGCCGCGAGGGCGGTGCAATGGCACCAAGTAGCCTCGCCACCCTGCGCTCCAGAGGCTGCGCGCGAACGGGTGAGCGAAAGAGCGAGCGCGTAGACGGCAGGCAGGCTGTCTGTCTGGTTGGGCGTGAGGGTCTGGCTGCACAAGGCATGTAAGCTCCGCCCCCAGTCGGTCTCAGACTCCTTATTGGCAGCCGAGCAACGCAGCTGAGGAGCCTCCCTGACCGGCAGGGAGGGAGAGGAGCTGCTTCCTTTGAAATCCGGGGAATTTAAGGGATATCAACAATCCGGGATAGCAGCAGGAAACGGCATTGGAATAAGGGAGTTTCCTGCAAAAAAAGGGAGGGTTGACAGCTATGAGGTGGATTGAGGAAGGGTTGTTGTGAGCAAGCGTTGCATCACCATAGCAGCTACACACTGGTACGGTGCCCTCTCAGTGGTTTGAAATGGAGTGGGGGCGGCAACTACCTAATTCCAGGACATCCACTGTTGGGTCAGCACCACTGAACCAGTATTGGCCGGAAAGTGCATTTGAACAAAATGCCACAAACCCTGAGCCCCAGGGGCAAGGTTTCTGGTTGGCTCGTTGCTTCGTGGCAGAAAAAGGTTTTGATCTTCATGGCTTTGTGAGGTGGCATACCCGTGAATGCCAGTTGCTTGGAATCACAGGTGGGCAGAGTGCTGTTGTGTTCAGGTCCTGGCGCTCCTGTATGGCATGTCTAGTTGCCCACTCGGAGTGTCCTTATCATGTTCTTGTGTGGCACCAGTTTGGGGTTAACTTGGGTAGATTGCTCATAGCTTTGTAACAGCTTGGCTTGGCTGGCGTGGCGAGGAACCACCACCTGTAGGCGACTAGAAACAGGTTGCACTACGCTTTATCACGCTTCGCAGATACTGCTCCTTGCAAGGACGTGGGGGCAGCTGCTGGCAGCCTGGTAGATTCCAGGAAAAGGAATACACACACACCCGTTGTTGCTGCCACCACCCCTCTTCTGACCACAGGAGTGGAGCAGGCTGGAGCTGGATTCCCCCCCCCCCCTGCCCTGGCAGCCAGGTCCTCCTGGCTTAATAGACTGCAATATAGAGCAGTGTTTCCCAACCAGTGTGCCTCCAGATGTTTTGGGACTACAATTCCCATCATCCCTGACCACTGGTATTGCTAGCAAGGGATGATGGGAGTTGTAGTCCCAAAACATCTGGAGGCACACTGGTTGGGAAACACTGATATAGAGAAAGTGTAACTTTTATATGCCGTGGGAAACCCAAAAAAATGTTGCGACTTGCTTTGTTCGGTTTATTGTGGTTGTCTGGAGCACAACACACAATATCGCCGTGGAATGCCTGTATTTGCCTTCAGTACCTCAGGCACCGCCTCTCCCTATATAAATCAACCCGGACTCTGCATTCGTCACCTGAGGCCCTTCTTTGTGTGCCTCCTCCACATGTGGTCTGGAGGGTGGCAACACGAGAACAGGGCCTCTTCTGTGGTGGCTCCCCATTTGTGGAATGCTCTCCCCGGGGAGGTTCAACTGTCACCTTCATTGTCTATTTTAGGCACCAGGCGAAAACGTTCCTCTTCAACCAGGCCTTTGGCTGATTATTATTCTACAACTTGGGTCTCCAGCTGTTTTGGGAACTACAACTCCCATCATCCCTAGCTAGCAGGACCATTGGGCAGGGATAGTGTGAATTGTAGTCCAAAAACAGCTGGAGACCCAAGCTTGGGAAACGTTCTGCTTTTAAATGTGTCTGTTGGAAGAGGGGAGGGTTGTTGCTTTGTTTCACTTATTTTCATGCTTTTGTCCTGTACAGTGGTACCTTGGTTCTCGAATCCGGGAGCTTGGGTTTCTAATTACTTTGAATAAGATGCATAATTTGTATACTGGTGGGAGGGGTTCCTATACTTGCAGGGGATGCGGGTGGCGCTGTGTGCTGATCGGAAGGTCGGCGGTTCGAATCCCCTCGACGGGTTGAGCTCCCGTTGCTCTGTCCCAGCTCCTGCCAGCCTAGCAGTTCGAAAGCACACCAGTGCAAGTAGATAAATAGGTACCGCTCTGGTGGGAAGGTAAGTGGTGTTTCTGTGCACTCTGGTTTCCATCACGGTGTTCTGTTGCGCCAGAAGCGGTTTAGTCCTGCTGGCCACATCACCTGGAAAGCTGTCTGTGGGCAAACGCCGGCTCCCTCATCCTGAAAGCGAGATGAGCGCTGCAACCCCATAATCGCCTTTGACTGGACTTAACCGTCCAGGGGTCCTTTAAAGGTAAAGGGACCCCTGACCATTAGGTCCAGTCATGTCCGACTCTGGTGCTCATCTCACTTTATTGGCCGAGGGAGCCGGCGTACAGCTTCCGGGTCATGTGGCCAGCATGACAAAGCCGCTTCTGGCGAACCAGAGCAGCGCACGGAAACGCCGTTTACCTTCCCGCCGGAGCGGGACCTATTTATCTACCTGCACTTTGACATGCTTTCGAACTGCTAGGTGGGCAGGAGCAGGGACCGATCAACGGGCGCTCACCCCGTTGCAGGGATTCGAACCGCCGACCTTCCGATCGGCAAGCCCTAGGCTCTGTGGTTTAACCCACAGCGCCACCTGGGTCCTTTACCTTTACCTTTCACTATACTTGCAGAAACTCAGCAAGGTACCGTCTTTCCCCCTTTTTAAGACACCGTCTTATAATTTTTTTCCCTAAAAAAAACACGGGGTGGCTTATTTTCGGGGGGATGTCTTATTTTTATTACGTCAGTATGGTACGGCACAGCCTCCCTCTGCGCGCTGAGCAGGCGGGGCAGAACTCCGCAAGAGGCGCGTTTCCCCCCCCCATGCCTCTCACTGGTTCGCTGGCTCCCTGCACACGCAGGAGGGGCTGAGGAGGCGACGGGAACAATGGCGGCACCACGGCTTACTTTTGGGGTACGTCTTACTTCTCACAAAGGTAAAAAAAACCCTGCCATGGCTTACTTTATGACTACGTATTAAAAAAGGGGAAACAGGGTATACAGAGGTGTGTGGTTTTTTTTTTAAAAAAAAATGCAAATTAAAAGTAAAGATCCACACCGGACATCCTTGTCCAATGAAAAGTGAGCATGCTTTGTGCCCTCCCAGTTCCTTCTGGCTCCAGAAGTGTCATTGTGGGGGTGTCGGGGAGGGTGGAAATGGTGGTGGAGATTGGATTGCTTGAGCCCTGGCAGCTTATAGTATTGCTGTGAAGGGGGGTGGGGTGGGGATGTACTGCAACAATTTGTTGTAGGTCCTCCTTGTAATGTATGTGTATTCCCCGCTCATGGGTTCTGGGTAGCTATTGTTATAAGTAACTGAATAGGCCTGTGTGCTACATCTGTGTGTATTTGTGTGGGGCGGAGGGGGTGGTGGAATAATGCCCATTTGTCTTGTGCTGACATCATGCCTACACTTATTAATATAAACTATATTTAAATGTGCAGGGCTGCCATAGTTCAAAATCCATATTTTTCTTAAGGTGTGGCACAAAGTACAGCCCCTTCTGGCCATAGAATTGTAAACTTGGGTGCATTATCAGTGCTGGGTGGGACGGGACGACGACGATGATGATATGATAGTACATTTCGAGCGAACCACTCTGGTTGCGCAGGAAGGAATCAAAAGCCCTTTTCAGAGCACACATCTGTCATACCCAACAAGCTCAGCTGAGAAATGCAGCGTTCTTACAACATGCCAATTTACAAGTTTGCATCCCTCCTCCCAAGGGACGTGGGTGGCGCTGTGGGTTAAACCACAGAGCCTAGGGCTTGCCGGTCAGAAGGTCGGCGGTTCAAATCCCTGCGACGGGGTGAGCTCCCGTTGCTCGGTCCCAGCTCCTGCCAACCTAGCAGTTTGAAAGCACATCAAAGTGCTAGTAGATAAATAGGTCCCGCTCCGGCGGGAAGGTAAATGGCGTTTCCATGCGCTGCTCTGGTTTGCCAGAAGCGGCTTAGTCCTGCTGGCCACAAGACCCGGAAGCTGTATGCCGGCTCCCTTGGCCAATAAAGCGAGATGAGCGCTGCAACCCCAGAGTTGGACACAACTGGACCTGTGGTACCTGTGGTATCTTAAAGAGGTGTTCAAATGCATAATGAATATATATGCATGCGTGACGTATATACCGCACCCTACAGTCGCTGAAAAAATAAAAAATAAACCCGCGACAAATGAAGTCACCAGCTATTTTGGTCTCGGATCTGATTCATAACAAAGTTGAGGCATTCTCCCCCACGCCCCCACTATAAATTTAGCACTGTTCTACCGGTAATTGCAGAGATGGAGTTTGTTTGCGGCTGGCCTCCTCCTTTCACCGACTCTCGAGTCAAATCCCCAGGAACCATTTGACAATACTTGGTGGTTTTAAACAGTCCTTCCTTCGGGCTGGCTCAGGCCCTTAATATTTGTATAGCGGCTAAGAATTGGGCAGGGGGGCTGTTGCTCAGGGGTGCATTAGAGTCAGCAGTTGCGCGAGGCTCGGTTGTGCAATCGGGATCCGGTACCTCGGCGGAGAAGCCCTTGCGCTGAATGCGAAGGTTGGTCCCTAGCACATACATAATAATAATAATAATAATTTATCCTATATAATAATCTTGCTATGTCCCTGCCTTTCCGTGTGTCACGGAAGTGCGTTCTGCGCATGTCACACGGGGACGCAGGGATTGGAGGGGGCGGAGAGGGGGGCGGGACGACGCAGAGACACTTCCGGCCGGGCGAAACTGCGCCGCCGCCATTGCTGCCGCCCCGCCAACCCCGCTCCGCCCGCTGCTGGCGAGCTTCTCCCTTCCGCCTTCCGCCCCCTTCCCCTCCAGGGTGGAGCAGCTCCTCCTGCTGCTCCGCCGAGGCGGCGTCGGGCTGGGCACGCCGGCGGAGGCAGCGCCGGCGGCGGAGGAGCCGGCCGGGCCAGCGCCGGCCCGTTTTTAACGGAGGCTCCTGCCGCCGCCTGAAGGAGGCCCCCCGTCCGGCACGCGCCCTTCCCTGCGCGCTGCCCAGCCGGCGGGGGTCCGAGGCGAGGCGGCCTCCGCTGACAGGCCAGCCGGTCGCCCCCGCCGAAGCCTCCCGGTCCCCCGGCTCCTGCTGCTCCGCCTCCGGCTAGCGCCCGTTTTCTTCAACGGGCTTAATATACTAGTTATTTATATCCCGCCCGTCTGGCCGGGTCTCCCCAGCCACTCTAGGCGGCTTCCAGCATACATTAAAATACATACACATGTTACAGATTAAAAACTTCCCCGAACAGGGCTGTCTTCAGGCATCTTCTAAATGTCAGATAGTTGTTAGTACCTTTGACTTCTGCTGGGAGGGCGTTCCACAGGGCGGGCGCCACTACCGAGAAGGCCCTCTGCCTGGTTCCCTGTAGCTTTGCTTCTCGCTGTAGGTTTGCAGAACTGGAAAGTTGGGAGGGCACCCCAGGGGTCATCAAGCCCAACCCAGGTACCCTAAGCCAGTGAGAGCAAACAACCCCGGGCTTAGGGGCCATGTTGTATGTTCACATTGCCACCTTAGTGTGCAGCGAAGTATTTCCACTCTGTCGTGTTTCGCAGCTCTTCTCCCCCGACCCAAATCGAGCCGGGAGCAAAAGCACCCGGCCGACGCAGGGAGAAGGAGGAGAGGAGGAGAAGGAAGAGAGAGAAAGAGGAAGGTGAAAAAAGACCTTGCTGCGCCACTGAGGACGAGAGGTAGGAGAGCACAGGGAGGGCAAGGGCACATGGCCGAGCCCAGGCCCGACTTGAGCCTACTCCATGGTGCACTCCAAGAGAGCAGGTCGGGGCGCAGAGGAAGGCCGCGCAACAGGGGAGACCACAAAAGAGAAGATAAGGTAAAGGGACCCCTGACCGTTAGGTCCAGTCACGGACGACTCGGGTTGCGGCTCTCATCTCACTTTACTGGCCAAGGGAGCTGGCGTACAGCTTCCAGGTCATGTGGCCAGCAGGACTAAGCCGCTTCTGGCAAACCAGAGCAGCGCACAGTAATGCCGTTTACCTTCCCGCCATAGTGGTACCTATTTATCTACTTGCACTTTGACGTGCTTTCGAACTGCTAGGTTGGCAGGAGCTGGGACCGAGCAACGGGAGCTCACCCCGTCGCGGGGATTCGAACCGTCGACCTTCCGATCGGCAAGCCCTAGGCTCTGTGGTTTAACCCACAGCGCCACCCGCGTCCCTAAAAGAGAAGATATCACTCCTTAATTTTTAAAAAAATAACTTTTTTCCTCTCTTGGGAAAAAAAAAGTGTCCCCGGATTCTTTGCAAAAAATCTGGTAACCTTAGCATAGGAAGCAGCATCATTCTGAGCCGGAGAGTTGGTTACTGACTCCGCACTGACTGGCAGCAGCACCCCCGGGGTTTCCTGGCCTGACCTTGAGATGCCGGGGGTTGAGCCTGGGCCCTTCTGCATGCAAAGCATATGCCCTTCCACCGAACTATTGCTCCCGGACGCCTGCCCTGTTCTGCATCTAGTTCACCTTCTGCTCCCACCGCATGGGGTGAAGAGAGCGAGCAGATGGCTGCTTATTGTCCTCTTGCCATCTTCCTCCTCCGTTGCGATTTGGTGCCGGTTGCGCATATCTTAAAACCATCTGTTCCCTTTCTGCCGGCGCCGGGAACTTTTTATTCGTTCCGTTTGTCTCGGTGCATTTATACTGGCAAGCGCTCTGAGAGTATCTGTGTGCTGGCATCAGGTTTTTCTTTTCCTCTGGGGGTGGAATCCTCCTGGAGGCCCAGCTTGCAAGCCTCCTTGCTCCAGTGTAAGACTTCTTGGGCCGTTTCCTGGCTCTGCGCTGCGGGAAGAGCTTGCAGATATTTGCGGCTTGGGAAACAGAGGAAGTGGGGACATCGTTGTGCTGAGAACGATGGTTCAGAGAAGGCTCAGGCAAGGCTTCTCATTTTCAGTCTGCAAGTTGCCTGAATAAAGAGTCGCGCTGCCATAAAAGCCAAGAGGTATATTAACCAAAGATTGGATGATGTAGAGTGGCAATGTAACGTTATGCTTGGTGGGGGGACTTGCTCCCCGAGACAGTTGGGAATTGCTCCTCCATTCCATGTACCAACCTATTTCTCATCTCTCTCCATTGCCAATCATCGTTTTGCTTTTATCAAAGCGCGTTTTAATGTATTTCCTTCAAACGTTCTTTTTCATAGATTTTCCAGAGGTCAAATCTCGGCCTTATGTTCTTGTGATAACAGAACGACAGAATCACTTCACCATATAGTGTTCAACTGCCCCCTATATGATGATAGCCGGAAGAATCTAGTGCTACCACTAATTCAAAAACTATCTGGGCACCCGGCTGACTTTCTTCTTACCTTCCTATTGCAGGATACTGACCAATTTGTAACCTCACAAATGGCAAAATTTCTAACCTCCGTTCTGACACACAAGAGACGCAATGGATCATTAGTAGGAACCTGAAATTGCTTGGAAATAATTATCTATATTTTTTGGGTAGTTATTAAGTTTTATTCCCACTAATCTTATCGTTTTAATTTTCCAAATCTGATGTGAGTGAAATTTTTCTGTCTGTGTTTTCTGTCTTGTTTTTGATATGAGCTTAAAGCTGAAATAAAGTTGTTGTTGTTGCCATAAAAGCACATTTAAAAATTCAGATGTAATAGCTGCTCTCCAAATGGTACCTTGAACGTAGGGTGCAGTTTGCCTATGCCTGAGTTAAATTCCATTTAACTCAGGCATAGGCAAACTCAGCCCTCCAGATGTTTTGGGACTACAATTCCCATCATCCCTGGCCACTGGGCCTGTTAGCTAGGGATGATGGGAGTTGTAGTCCCAAACGTCTGGAGGGCCGGAGTTTGCCCTATGCCTGTCGTAGACCCAAGGCTCCTTCGAATTCCCCAGTCACTCTGGGCGGCTCCTAACAGAATGTTAAAATACAATAGTCCGTCAAATACGGTATTAAAAGCCTCCCTAAACAGGGCTGCCTTCAGATGTCTTCTAAAAGTCTGGTAGTTGTTGTTCTCTTTGACATCTGGTGGGAGGGTGTTCCACAGGGCGGGTGTCACCACCGAGAAGGCCCTCTGCCTGGTTCCCTGTAGCTTTGCTTCTCGCAGTGAGGGAACCGCCAGAAGGCCCTCGGCGCTGGATCTCAGTGTCCGGGCAGAACGATGGGGGTGGAGACGCTCCTTCAGGTATACAAGACCGAGGCCATTTAGGGCTTCAAAGGTCAGCACCAACACTTTGAATTGTGCTCGGAAACGCACTGGGAGCCAATGTAGATCTCTCAGGACCGGTGTTATGTGGTCCCATAGAATTGTAGCATTGGAAAGGCCCCTCCTGGCGAATAGACTCCTGGCGAATAGACTCAAACCGCTACCCCCTAAATGCCCATTGCCTATACAGCTCTGCAGAGCAGCAAGTAGACCCCTCTCCCCTCATTCGAGCCTCAATAACGTAAGCAGCCCCATCCGTCCTGTTTTCACAACTAGATGCCTGTGGTGAAACCGGGGGGGGGGGGGAGGACAACAGCACTCTCCACATTTGGAGAACCAGCTTGGTGTAGTGCAGGGGTCGGCAGCCTAAGGCCCATGGGCCTCAAGCGGCCCACGGGGATCATTTTACCGGCCCACAAGCCCCCCCCCGAACTGTGCTGCCCGCTCGGCGAGTCCCCACACGGTGGCGCAAGGACTCGCTTCGCGGCGCCGGAAATCACGTCTGCGCAAACGCCGGAAATTGCGGGGGCACACACTCCCGCGCGCCTGCGACCCGGCCCACGGAGGGGGCTCTGCGGCAGTGAACTGGCCCAGGCAAGGTAAGACTTGCCGAACCCTGAAGGGTAGGCAAACTTAAGGCCCGTGGGCCAGATGTGGCCCAATCGCCTTCTCAATCTGGCGATTCTGCCAACCTAGCAGTTCCAAAGCATGCCAGCGCAAGTAGATAAGTAAGTACCACTGCGGCGGGAAGGTAAATGGCGTTTCCGTGCGCTGCTCTGGTTCGCCAGAAGCGGCTTAGTCATGCTGGCCACATGACCCGGAAGCTGTACGCCGGCTCCCTCGGCCAGTAAAGCAAGATGAGCGCCGCAACCCCAGAGTCGGTCATGACTGGACCTAATGGTCAGGGGTCCCTTTACCTTTACTAGGCGAAAACCAAGTGGCTGGTGCCAATTTGCCAAGTGGAAACAGTCCAAGTTCAAAAGCACACCAGCGCAAGTAGATAAATAGGTACCACTGTGGCGGGAAGGTAAACGGGGTTTCCGTGCGCTCTGGTTTCCATCCCGGTGTCCCGTTGCGCCAGAAGCGGTTTAGTCCTGCTGGCCACATGACCCGGAAAGCTGTCTGTGGACAAATGCCGGCTCCCTCGTCCCAAAAGCGAAATGAGCGCCACAACCCTGTCGCCGCCTTTGACTGGACTAAACCGTCCAGGGGTCCTTTACCTTTTTACCTTATATCTGAGTTTCCAACACTGCTTAGAGCACCTGCTTTGCCTACAGAAGATTTCCGATCCTTTAAAACAGGGGTGGCCAACTCTCCAGAAACTGCGATCTACTCACAGAGTTAAAAACTGGCAGTGATCTACCCCCTTTTTTAGGGTTCAGGTCAAAGATGTTGAGCTTTTTTTCAGGAAGGAGGTAAAATGTTGAGCTTTTTTTTAGGGGAGCCACAGTTTTCAGCTACATTGCGGGGAGCCGATGATCTACCGGTGATCTACCGCAGACGTCCAGTGATCTACCGGTAGATCACGATCTACCTGTTGGACATGCCTGCTTTAAAAGGAGCCTTTTAAATCCAGTTAAAAGAGTAGGGGGACAGTTTCTCTCCTGTAGAGCTCAACTCAGCTCTTCATTACTTTGGGGAAAGAATCTGACCTGGTCCCCTGTGACTTTCTTTCCATGGCTGGCCCTGTCCTTTCTCCTTACCAAACATGCACTTGGTGTCACTGTCAAGGATGGAATTGAGAAAGAGGGTGAGCTTCCTTTCACCCGGCCTGTTTCCTGTTCTAAACACGGCATGGGAAATAAACTAGGCTAAAGGCGAACACATCCTCCCAGCTAGGTGCTGGGTGCTGCAATTCCCTTGGCAAGGAGAGATGGAAAAGATGCAGGCAGGCAGGCAGGTAGACGTGGCCCCGCCTGGGTGGAGCTGCTCTCTGCAACTTGAGGGCTCTCGCCTCCTGGGCTCCGGTATCGGCTCAACTCTGCATAGAAGCTGCAGCCAGCCACGCAGGAAATACTCGGTGCACCAGATTCCTGGAAGTCTTAAGAGGCTGATTCACACCGCCACCTGATCCCCACTGGAACCCGTGGGTTTTTAAATCCAGTGTTTACATTTGCAGGAGTCTGCTACATGGGGCGTTCTTCGTGGGGCTGCCTCCGTAGGGGGTTTGGAAGCTTCAGCCGGGGTGGAATTCAGCGGCCAGGCTGCTCACCAGGACAAAATGGTGTGAGAACGTAACCCTAAGCCTGCACTGGCTGCCAGCTAGCTCCCAGCATAGCTGTCAACTTTCGGATTTGAAAATAAGGTGCTTTTTTTCAAACTTTCGGATTTGAAAATAAGGGATGCCGCGAAGGCGGTGCAATGGCACCAAGTAGCCTCGCCACCCTGCGCTCCAGAGGCTGCGCACGAACGGGTGAGCGAAAGAGTGAGCGCGTAGACGGCAGGCAGGCTGTCTGTCTGGTTGGGCGTGAGGGTCTGGCTGCACAAGGCATGCAAGCTCCGCCCCCAGTCGGTCTCAGACTCCTTATTGGCAGCCGAGCAACGCAGCTGAGGAGCCTCCCTGGCTGCCAGGGAGGGAGAGGAGCTGCTTCCTTTGAAATCCGGGGAATTGAAGGGATATCAACAATCCGGGATAGCAGCGGGAAATGGCATTGGAATAAGGGAGTTTCCCGCAAAAAAAGGGAGGGTTGACAGCTATGGCTCCCAGGCCCAATTCAAAGAGCTGATTTCGACCTATAAAGCCTTAAACGGCTCAAGACCTCTCCCCATATGAACCAACCCATGCCCTGCAATCATCACCCGAGGCCCTTCTTCGGGTATCCCTTCCGCAAGAGGTTGGCAACACGAGAACGGGGCCTTCTCTGCAGTGGCTCCCCATTTGCGAACACTCTCCCCAGGGAGGCTCGCCTGGCACCTTCGTTGCATATCTTAAGAGTTTGTATTTGATATCCCGCTTTATCACTACCCGAAGGAGTCTCAAAGCGGCTCACATTCTCCTTTCCCTTCCTGCCTCACAACAAACCCTCTGTGAGGTGAGTGGGGCTGAGAGAATTCAGAGAAGTGGGACTAGCCCAAGGTCACCCAGCAGCTGCATGTGGTGGAGCGGGGAAGCGAACCCGGTTCACCAGATTACGAGTCTACTGCTCTTAACCACTACACCACACTGGCTCCAGGCACCAGGCGGAAACGTTTCTCTTCTCCCAGTAAGCGATATATGTCCTTGGTACTATTTTTTTTTTTAAAGCCGCTACCTGGCGTCCATCCCCACAGCCCCCAGGGGTTAGCAAACTTTTTCAGCAGGGGGCCAGTCCACTGTCCCTCAGACATTGTGGGGAGCCGGACTATTTTTTTTGGGGGGGGGGGAATGAACGGATTCCTATGCCCCACAAATAACCCACAGATGCATCCTATATAATAATCTCCCTGTGTCCCTGCGTCCACCGTCCGTGTGTCAGTGGAAATTTCCACTGCGCATGTCCCAGACGGACGCAGGGATTGGACGACGGGAGAGGGGGCGTGTCTGTGGTCCCGCCCTCGCCCGCCCGCCAACGACCCACTCACTCACACACACACACCCGCCAGCCACAGAGAGGGGCGGCGGAGGAGGAGGCCGTGCGCGCTTGAGGGGCGAGTCGGAGCGAGGCAGTTGGCGCTTCTAGCGGAGGCCTTTCCCGCCGCCACGGGCCCGCCCAGGATCCTCCGCCGCCTCCAACTCCTCCTCGCGCGCCGCCGCGGCCGGACGATCCCCCGGCACGGCCTTCCCTCCCCCAGGAGGCCGTGGCCAAGAAGCCGGGAGAGAAGGAGGCCCCCCATCCGGCCCGCGCCCTTCCCTGCGCGCTGCCCAGCCGGCGGGGGTCCGAGGCGAGCCCGTTTTTTAAACGGGCTTAATATACTAGTTTTAAATAAAAGGACACATTCTGCTCATGTAAAAACACGCTGATTCCCGAACCGTCCGCGGGCCAGATTGAGAAGGCGGCGGTGCCGGATCCGGCCCCTACCCATGCCCAACCCCATGTTTGCAGTATAGGCTGAGCTCACGTTTCACGAAATGTTTGCGAGCACTGCTCAAGATCCGTTGTGTGAGCAGAAGAGCATTGAATGACCGAATCTCTCAACGGAGAGGGAAGGGAGAGGCCAGGAATGTTTTAGCAAGAGGACTGGGTTTCCGGAGCTGACAGAATGAAAATTGGCCACGGACGGAGCAGGGGAACTCGAGGAATGAATAGAGAGAGGAGGTCAACAGCTCGTGGGGGTGGGGACAGGACGGACAGGCAGAAGAGGAGACCAGGATCTGGTGCCGGGGAGCAACAAGGAACTATTCAAACGGGAGCCATATCAAATGTGCTCCAAACAGGCTGAGCTTGCTTTGGCCTGAATCGCGATGACCCGGCTGGACCTTGCAGAGCTTGTTATTTTCCACAAACAGGTGTAAAGGGGCCCCTGACCATTAGGTTCAGTCATGGTGAGAGCCAGTGTGGTGTAGTGGTTAAGAGCGGTGGACTCGTAATTTGGTGAACCGGGTTCGCATCTCCGCTCCTCCACATGCAGCTGCTGGGTGACCTTGGGCTAGTCCCACTTCTCTGAAGTCTCTCAGCCCCACTCACCTCACAGAGTGTTTGTTGTGGGGCAGGAAGGGAAAGGAGAATGTGAGCCGCTTTGAGACTCCTTCGGGGAGTGATAAAGCGGGAGATCAACTCCAAACTCTTCCTCTTCTTCATGACCGACTCTGGGGTTGTGGCGCTCATCTCGCTTTACTGGCCGAGGGAGCCGGCGTACAGCTTCCGGGTCATGTGGCCAGCATGACTAAGCCGCTTCTGGCGAACCAGAGCAGTGCACGGAAACGCCGTTTACCTTCCCGCCGGAGCGATACCTGTTTATCTACTTGCACTTTGACATGCTTTCGAACTGCTAGTTTGGCAGGAGCAGGGACCGAGCAACGGGAGCTCACCCCGTCGCGGGGATTCGAACCGCCAACCTTCTGATCGGCAAGCCCTAGGCTCAGTGGTTTAACCCACAGCGCCACCCGCGTCCCTTCTGGTAAGCCACCTAGGGAACATTATTAAATTAATACAGCACACGCACACACATAACCCTAGGTCCATAAGGAAAGACATAGACTGCATGTTGTTGTTGTTGTTCAGTCGTTCAGTCGTGTCCGACTCTTCGTGACCCCATGGACCAGAGCACGCCAGGCACGCCTATCCTTCACTGCCTCTCGCAGTTTGGCCAAACTCATGTTAGTAGCTTCGAGAACACTGTCCAACCATCTCATCCTCTGCCGTCCCCTTCTCCTTGTGCCCTCCATCTTTCCCAACATCAGGGCCTTCTCCAGGGAGTCTTCTCTTCTCAGGAGGTGGCCAAAGTACTGGAGCCTCAACTTCAGGATCTGCCCTTCTAGTGAGCATAAGACTGCGTACGAGGTGCCAAATTGTGCATTCTGCAGAGCGCAAAAAACCGCAACAACCATAGAATCATAGTTGGAAGAGACCCCAAGGGCCATCCAGTCCAATCCCCTGCCAAACAGGAAACACCATCAGAGCATTCCTGACAGGTGGCTGTCAAGCCTCTGCTTAAAGACCTCCAAAGAAGGAGACTCCACCACACTCCTTGGCAGCAAATTCCACTATCCAACAGCTCTTACTGTCAGGAAGTTCTTTCTAATGTTTAGGTGGAATCTTCTTCCTTGCAGTTTGAATCCATTGCTCCGTGTCCGCTTCTCCCACACGGTGTATTTATTTACAAAGAAACTGCGAGGAGAAACGTAGTTCTGTGGACATAATTTCCTAGGACGGAAGAGACCACATCAGCATCTGGAAAACGGTTATTGCATGGCTTGCAAGAAAGGATCTCTGGGGGAAAGAGGGCGGCAACGTAAAGCCGCCCACGTCAGTATTCACTCTGGATGACATTTTCCAGGCCTGGCCCCTGGCCCAGATAAATCCGCTTTTCGCTGCAGCGCTGGCATCTCCTGCCCAATTCTCTTCTTCCCACCCCTTACAAGCTGCTGACTCACTTTTTTTTTTCAAGAGAGAGAGGTTTGAATGGGATGCAGGGAGGGCTACTCACGCAGGCATGCAAGAGCCAGGAAAAGAATATTAACAGCGAGGGAGTAAGGTTAATTAGGCAGAGTTAAAAGCCAATGCAATTCTGGGCTGCATCAATAGGAGTATAGCATCTAGATCAAGGGAAGGAATAGTACCACTGTATTCCGCTCTGGTCAGACCTCACCTGGAATACTGTGTCCAGTTCTGGGCACCACAGTTCAAGAAGGATACTGACAAGCTGGAACGTGTCCAGAGGAGGGCAACCAAAATGGTCCAAGGCCTGGAAACGATGCCTTATGAGGAACGGCTTAGGGAGCTGGGTATGTTTAGCCTGGAGAAGAGAAGGTTCAGGGGTGATAGGATAGCCATGTTCAAATATATCAAAGGATGTCATATAGAAGAGGGAGAAAGGTTGTTTTCTGCTGCTCCAGAGAAGCGGACACGGAGCAATGGATTCAAACTACAAGAAAGAAGATTCCACCTAAACATTAGGAAGAAATTCCTGACAGTAAGAGCTGTTTGACAGTAGAATTTGATGCCAAGGAGTGTGGTGGAGTCTCCTTCTTTGGAGGTCTTTAAGCAGAGGCTTGACAGCCACCTGTCAGGAATACTTGGATGGTGTTTCCTGCTTGGCAGGGGGTTGGACTGGATGGCCCTTGGGGTCTCTTCCAACTCTACGATTCTATGATTCTATTCGACTCCCTCAGAGGGGGACTAATCATTAACAGCAAGAATAGCTGCACACACACACACCCCAAGCTCAAACTAAACAGGAGCCTGGTTAGCATGAAGCAACTTTGCACGGTCACCTATGGTGAGCAAAGTGTTATTCCAGGTGAGTAAAGGCAAAAAACAAAAAAATGCATGCAGGGGTGTCCAAACTTTTTTCAAAGAGGGCCAGATTTGATGAAATGAAGGGGTCCAGGGGTCCTTTACCTTTACCTTTTACCTTATGTCATGCAACTTAGTTGCATGGCATAATTTGTTTGCTGAATAAGTATGCTAAATCAGATCTCCATTTATTTGGTCAGGGGTCTTGTACCTTGGGCACAATGGGACCTTTCAACAGTGGAATGGTTTCCCTCGGGAGGTTGTAGAGTCTCCTTCCTTGAGGTCCAGTGCCGAGGGCCTTCTGGCGGTTCCCTCACTACGAGAAGCCAAGTTACAGGGAACCAGGCAGAGGGCCTTCTCGGTAGTGGCACCCACCCTCCCTTCAGATGTCAAAGAGAACAACAACTACCAGACCTTTAGAAGACATCTGAAGGCAGCCCTGTTTAGGGAGGCTTTTAATGTTTAATAGATTACTGTATTTTAATGTTCTGTTGAAAGCCGCCCAGAGTGGCTGAGGAAACCCAGCCAGATGTAATAATAATAATAATAATAATAATAATAATAATAATAATAATTATTATTATTATTATTATTATTATTATTGGAGGTTTTTAAGCAGAGATTGGACGGCCATCCGTCTAGATGAGATTCCTGCATTACAGGGGGGTTGGACTAGATGACTCTGGGTATCCCTTCCAACTCTTATGATTCTGTGATTTTATGGGACAGGACAGATGAGGTACTGTGAACGCTTGAAAACGCCACGACTTCCCCGTATATTCCAGCGTATAAGACGACTGGGCGTATAAGACGACCCCCAACTTTTCTAGTTAAAATATAGAGTTTGGGATATACTCGCCGTATAAGAAATACGACCCGGCGTATAAGACGACCCCCGACTTTTGAGAAGATTTTCCTGGGTTAAAAAGTAGTCTTATACGCAGGAATATACAGTACTTAGCAAGATTTGTACCGTAGATAAAATCCACAAGCAGCTTACCTAGAATATAAAAATACTCTAAAATCGGCACACACTGAATCGACGTCAAGAAACAAGTTCATAAAAAGCAAAACGACTACGGGCAAGATTTCAAAGTGTGCATTCTGAACTAAAAGTGGATTCAAGTGCAGATCAACTTCACATGTCTAGGTAGGCTTGCATAGGCAGAAATGTTTTGGGCATCTGCCAAGCACACCGCCTAGCGTCAGTGAGCAGGGAGCCCCAGATTGTAGGCTCTGCCACGTGGAAAGATCGGCTCCTTACATAATGCCAGTTCCGCAGATCAAACCGGCCGTGTGGGGTAAAGGCTTTAAGCTGGATAAACACTTGCTAAGAATTGTTGCTCGGTCACGAGGGCCAGAAATCAGCGAGTTATTTTTTAAAAAAGAAATAAATCGGCATGCATGGTGCTAGGCGTACATACGGCACAGAGAGCTTAAGTTCGGAGCGACGTAAAGTGGAAATAATTTCCCCTGATTCTCCTGGCAGAGAATTGGCTGGGGCCAGCCGCAGTTCGTTCAGGGCAGCAGTTCAAGAAGGATACTGACAAGCTGGAACGTGTCCAGAGGAGGGCAACCAAAATGGTCAAAGGCTTGGAAATGATTCCTTATGAGGAATGGCTTAGGGAGCTGGGTATGTTTAGCCTGGAGAAGAGAAGGTTAAGGGGTGATATGATGGCCGTGTTCAAATATATAAAAGGATGTCATATAGAGGAGGGAGAAAGGTTGTTTTCTGCTGCTCCTGAGAAGCGGACACGGAGCAATGGATTCAAACTACAAGAAAGAAGATTCCACCTAAACATTAGGAAGAACTTCCTGACAGTAAGAGCTGTTCGGCAGTGGAATTTGCTGCCCAGGAGTGTGGTGCAGTCTCCTTCTTTGGAGGTCTTGAAGCAGAGGCTTGACAGCCACCTGTCAGGAATGCTTGGATGGTTTTTTCCTGCTTGGCAGGGGGTTGGACTGGATGGCCCTTGGGGTCTCTTCCAACTCTAGGATTCTTAAAAGCCCTGAAATAATAAACCTGCGGCAGGTAAACAACTGCATTTCACCTGCTCCTGAGTAATCTCAGCTGCTCCAAGAGAAGCAGGCAGGCTTGATCAAGGAAACTAAAGTCGTGCAAAAAGCTCTTCGGTCGGTTCCACGTGTCCTGCAAGAGGAAGCTCTTTGAAAATGTTTTTGCCTGTTCTCGGCCTTGGTGGGGCTCCTCTCTCAGCACTTTGGTTTATTTTTTCGGGGGGTGGAAAGTACATCCTCCTTTTCACAGGCGGTTTCCTCCGCCACATCCCATCGAACTGCAAGCCCATCACTTTCGGAGGTTGGCTGTTGTTGACAGGAAGCGGACAGGTCCAGCAGCACAGGCTGAGTTTGCTACAGCCAAGATGCCCAGGTTGCAAAGGGAATAAATCTTGATTCCCTGGGTCCGGAGCAGCACTTTTGAGAATGAAACCGCTTTGCCAAGCAGGAGGCCAGAGTGGTGTAGTGGTTGAGAGCGGTAGACTTGTAATCTGGTGAACCGGGTTCGCTTCCCCGCTCCTCCACATGCAGCTGCTGGGTGACCTTGGGCTAGTCCCACTTCTCTGAAGTCTCTCAGCCCCACTCACCTTACAGAGGGTTTGTTGTGGGGGAGGAAGGGAAAGGAGAATGTGAGCCGCTTGGAGACTCCTTCAGGTAGTGATAAAGCAGGATATCAAATCCAAACTCCTCCTCCTCCTCTTCTTCTTCTTCTTCTTCTTCTTCTTCTTGTTTCAGTCCTGGGCGTCTGCTGGTAGCCCTGGGGATAAGCCAGTGGTGGCTAACCTTGGCACTCCAGATGTTTTGGAACTACAACTCCCATCATCCCTAGCTAACAGGACCAGGGGTCAGGGATGATGAGAATTGTAGTCCCAAAACATCTGGAGAGCCAAGGTTAGCCACCACTGGGATAAGCCCTGCCTCTGAAACCCTGCAGGGCCTGTCAGCCAGTGCTTAGAGATCATGGGTGTGCAGTTATCATAGAATCGTAGAGTTGGAACAGACCCCAAGGGTCATCTGGTCCAACCCCCTGCAATGCGGGAATCTCAGCTAAAGCATCCGTGACAGATGGCCACCCAACCTCTGCTTAGAAACCTCCAAGGAAGGAGAGTTCACCACCTTCCATCCCACGGTCAAACAGCTCTTATTGTCAGAAAGCCAGTGTGGTGTAGTGGTTAAGAGCGGTGGACTCGTAATCTGGTGAACTGGGTTCGCTTCCCCGCTCCTCCACATGCAGCTGCTGGGTGACCTTGGGCCAGTCCCACTTCTCTGAAGTCTCTCAGCCCCACTCACCTCACAGAGGGTTTGTTGTGGGGGAGGAAGGGAAAGGAGAATGTGAGCTGCTTTGAGACTCCTTCGGGGAGTGATAAAGCGGGATATCAAATCCAAACTCTTCTTCTTGTTGTTGTTTCAGTTCTTGGCGTCTGCTAGTAGCCCTGGGGACAAGCCCTGCCTCTGAAACCCTGCAGGGCCTGTCAGCCAGTGCTTAGAGATCATGGGTGTGCAGTTATCATAGAATCGTAGAGTTGGAACAGACCCCAAGGGTCATCTGGTCCAACCCCCTGCAATGCGGGAATCTCAGCTAAAGCATCCGTGACAGATGGCCACCCAACCTCTGCTTAGAAACCTCCAAGGAAGGAGAGTTCACCACCTTCCATCCCACGGTCAAACAGCTCTTATTGTCAGAAAGCCAGTGTGGTGTAGTGGTTAAGAGCGGTGGACTCGTAATCTGGTGAACTGGGTTCGCTTCCCCGCTCCTCCACATGCAGCTGCTGGGTGACCTTGGGCCAGTCCCACTTCTCTGAAGTCTCTCAGCCCCACTCACCCCACAGAGTGTTTGTTGTGGGGGAGGAAGGGAAAGGAGAATGTGAGCTGCTTTGAGACTCCTTCGGGGAGTGATAAAGCGGGATATCAAATCCAAACTCTTCTTCTTCTTGTTGTTTCAGTTCTTGGCGTCTGCTAGTAGCCCTGGGGACAAGCCCTGCCTCTGAAACCCTGCAGGGCCTGTCAGCCAGTGCTTAGAGATCATGGGTGTGCACTTATCATAGAATCGTAGAGTTGGAACAGACCCCAAGGGTCATCTGGTCCAACCCCCTGCAATGTGGGAATCTCAGCTAAAGCATCCGTGACAGATGGCCACCCAACCTCTGCTTAGAAACCTCCAAGGAAGGAGAGTTCACCACCTTCCATCCCACGGTCAAACAGCTCTTACCGTCAGAAAGTTTTTTCCTGATGTTTAGTCGGAATCACCTTTCTTGTAACTTGCAGCCATCGGTTGGAGTCCTACTCCTCCAGAGCTGGAGAAAACAAGTTTGCGCCATCTTCCCCATGACAGGTATCTGAAGATGGCTGTCAGCCTCCTCTTTTCCAGGCTGAACATACCCAGCTCCTTCAACCATTCCTCATGGTTAGATTCCACCTAAACATTAGGAAGAACTTCCTGACAGTAAGAGCTGTTCGACAGTGGAATTTGCTGCCAAGGAGTGTGGTGGAGTCTCCTTCTTTGGAGGTCTTTAAGCAGAGGCTTGACAGCCACCTGTCAGGAATGCTTGGATGGTGTTTCCTGCTTGGCAGGGGGTTGGACTGGATGGCCCTTGGGGTCTCTTCCAACTCTAGGATTCTATGATTCTATGAGTGTGATGCAGCAGCTAAAAAAGCCAATGCAATTCTGGGCTGCATCCATAGGAGTATAGCATCTAGATCAAGGGAAGGAATAGTACCACTGTATTCCGCTCTGGTCAGACCTCACCTGGAATACTGTGTCCAGTTCTGGGCACCACAGTTCAAGAAGGATACTGACAAGCTGGAACGTGTCCAGAGGAGGGCAACCAAAATGGTCAAAGGCCTGGAAACGATGCCTTATGAGGAACGGCTTAGGGAGCTGGGTATGTTTAGCCTGGAGAAGAGAAGGTTAAGGGGTGATATGATAGCCATGTTCAAATATATAAAAGGATGTCATATAGAGGAGGGAGAAAGGTTGTTTTCTGCTGCTCCAGAGAAGCGGACACGGAGCAATGGATTCAAACTACAAGAAAGAAGATTCCACCTAAACATTAGGAAGAACTTCCTGACAGTAAGAGCTGTTCAACAGTGGATTTTGCTGCCAAGGAGTGTGGTGGAGTCTCCTTCTTTGGAGGTCTGGAAGCAGAGGCTTGACAGCCACCTGTCAGGAATGCTTGGATGGTGTTCCTGCTTGGCAGGGGTTTGGACTGGATGGCCCTTGGGGTCTCTTCCAACTCTAGGATTCTAGGATTCATAAGGCTTGGTTTCCAAACCCTTAAGAAAGCCAAACATCACTTAGAAAAGTATCTGAAATATTTTGCTGGAATCTCCTCTTTTCCAGGCTGAACATACCCAGCTCCTTCAACCATTCCTCATCAGGCTTGGCTTCCAGACCCTTTGGAACAGCCTTTCTCGACCTTGGGTCCCCAGATGTTTCTGACCTACAACTCCCATCATCCCTGACCACTGTTAGCTAGGGATCATGGGAGTTGTAGTCCCAAAACATCCGGAGGGCCGAGTTGGCCTATGCCTGATTTAACTGCTGCAGCAGGCGGGATGCTAAAATTTGGCACGTGGGGCGTTCCAGGACTCCTGGGTTCCCCCAAAAGGAGTTTGGAAACAATGTTTTTATGCTCGAGAGTTGAGACGTGCAGTACAATTGAGATCGCAGCCAAGAGCTCCGGAGGAGACTGAGCCAAGCCGTCCAATAGCCTGGAATGCAGGGGTGGGCGGGGGCGATTCCCCCCCCCCCCTTGACACACTTGGACTGTACTCTGGTTGCAGGAGGCAGGGAAGGAAGGGGGCTCACACCAGGCCGGCCAAGGAGGAATGCAGTCTGGGTTCTGCCGATGCGCAGTCCGATTGAAAAGCAAAAGTAAAAAAACCCCAAAAGCAGCCATGCTGGTACCGTCTTTCCCCCTTTTTAAGACACCGTCTTATAATTTTTTCCCCTAAAAAAAACACAGGGTGGCTTATTTTCGGGGGAGGTCTTATTTTTATTACGTCAGTATGGTACGGTGCAGCCTCCCCCTGCGCGCTGAGCAGGCGGGGCAGAACTCCGCAAGAGGCGCGTCGTCCCCCCCCCCCCCGGCGCCTCTCGCTGGTTCGTTGGCTCCCTGCACACGGGGAACAGGCGGGGCAGGAAGAGGCGTCTTCCCCCCCCCCGCCTCTCCCTGCGCGCCAAGCAGGTGGGGCAGAACTCCGCAAGAGGCGCGTTTTTCCCCCATGCCTCTCGCTGGTTCGCTGGCTCCCTGCGCACGCAGGAGGGGCTGAGGATGCGACGGGAACAATGGCGGCACCATGGCTTACTTTTGGGGTACATCTTACTTCTCACAAAGGTACAAAAACCCTGCCATGGCTTACTTTATGACTACGTATTAATAAAGGGGAAGCGGGGTACGTAATAAACTGTGGTCTAAACCACTGAGCCTCTTGGGCTTCCCGATCAGGTCCTAGCAGTCTGGACATGCGCAGACGCGATTTCCGACGCCCCTCGGCGAGTCCCTGCTGCGCCAGTGAGTTGGCGGCTTGGTTCGGGGGCGGCTCATGGGCTGGTAAAACAGTCTTCGTGGGCCGCATCCGGCCCATGGGCCGCATGTGGCCGACCCCTGATCTACACCATGGGTAGGCAAACTAAGGCCTGGGGGCTGAATCCGGCCCAATCGCCTTCTAAATCCGGCCCGCGGATGGTCCAGGAATCAGTGTGTTTTTACATGAGTAGAATATGTGCTTTTATTTAAAAGGCATCTCTGGGTTATTTGTGGGGCATAGGAATTCGTTCATTTCCCCCCCAAAAATATAGTCCAGCCCCCCACAAGGTCTGAGGGACAGTGGACTGGCCCCCTGCTGAAAAAGTTTGCTGACCCCTGATCTACACTGACTTCCAATATGTTTCCAAGCGCCATTCAAAGTGTTGGTGCTGACCTTTGAAGCCCTAAACGTCCTCGGTCCTGTATACCTGAAGGAGCGTCTCCACCCCCACCCTTCAGCCCGGACACTGAGGTCCAGCTCCAAGGGCCTTCTGGCGGTTCCCTCCCTGTGAGAAGTGAGGTTACAGGGAACCAGGCAGAGGGCCTTCTCGGTGGTGGCGCCTTGTCTATGGAACGCATGTGTCAAGCAGATAAACAACTATACAACTTTCTGAAGGCAGTCCTGAGAAGCTTTTAATGTTGTTTCATTATACTTCTTTATGTTCTGTTGGAAGCCGCCTAGAGTGGCTGGGGCAACCCAGTCAGATGGGCAGGATACAAGTAATAGATGGTTGTTGTTCTTGTTTTGCCTCAGGCGGCAAAACAGGCTGGGCTGCCAATGCCTCATGCCCATGTTGCTTCACTTGTATATAGAGATGTGAAAGCTTGGAAATCCCCCAGGAAAACAACAACACACCCCTCGTTTTTCCTCCCTCTTCCCCGAGCCCCCGCAACTCTATCTTCAGTGTGCCATGCACATAGATGGTGCTGAGTAAATAAATGATCACGATGAGCAGTGGTAAGGGTTTTTTCTTCCTTTATATTATCAAAGGTGAGGGCGTCTCTTTTGCACATCTCCGGAGAGCAGGCTTGGGGCTAGGAGAACCCGTGGGTTCCCAAGAAGCTCTGAGCTCTCCCGGTTCCTCTTGCAGCACTGAAAGTAATATGGTTCCTTGTTCTGCAGGGCAAAGATTTCAGTCTCTGGCCTATTAAGGCTCCTTAGGAGCGCAGAAAGCTGCCTTGAAACTAAATCAGTCTATTGCTCCGTCTGTTGTTGTCGTTTAGTCGTGTCCGCCTCTTCGTGACCCCATGGACCAGAGCACGCCAGACACTCCTGTCTTCCACTGCCTATCTGTCTGTCTGTCTATCTATCTATCTATCTATCTATCTATCTATCTATCTATCATCTATCTGCTTGTTGTTGTTGTTGTTGTTGTTTAGTCATTTAGTCATGTCCGCCTCTTCGTGACCCCATGGACCAGAGCACGCCAGACACTCCTGTCTTCCACTGCCTATCTATCTATATCTATCTATCTATCTATCTATCTATCTATCTATCTATCATCTATCTGCTTGTTGTTGTTGTTGTTGTTGTTTAGTCATTTAGTCATGTCCGCCTCTTTGTGACCCCATGGACCAGAGCACGCCAGGCACTCCTGTCTTCCACTGCCTCCCGCAGTTTGGTCAGACTATCTATCTATCTATCTATCTATCTATCTATCTATCTGCTTGTTGTTGTTGTTGTTGTTTAGTCGTTTAGTCGTGTCCGCCTCTTCGTGACCCCATGGACCAGAGCACGCCAGGCCCTCCTGTCTTCCACTGCCTCCCGCAGTTTGGTCAGACTCATGTTGGTCGCTTCGAGAACACTGTCCAACCATCTCGTCCTCTGTCGTCCCCTTCTCCTTGTGCCCTCCATCTTTCCCAACATCAGGGTCTTTTCCAGGGAGTCTGCTCTTCTCATGAGGTGGCCAAAGTATTGGAGCCTCAGCTTCAGGATCTGTCCTTCCAGTGAGCACTCCG
This sequence comes from Darevskia nairensis, assembly GCA_034642065.1. Classification (NCBI taxonomy): domain Eukaryota; kingdom Metazoa; phylum Chordata; class Lepidosauria; order Squamata; family Lacertidae; genus Darevskia; species Darevskia nairensis. The sequence goes on along the minus strand of JAWWNI010000751.1, from coordinate 119,742 downwards.
GGCTGATTTCCTTCAGAATGGCGAGGTTTGACCTTCTTGCAGTCCATGGGACTCTCAAGAGTCTCCTCCAGCACCAGAATTCAAAAGCATCAATTCTTCGGCGATCAGCCTTCTTTATGGTCCATCTCTCACTTCCGTACATTACTACTGGGAAAACCATAGCTTTAACTATACGGACTTTTGTTGGCAAGGTGATGTCTCTGCTTTTTAAGATGCTGTCTAGGTAAAGGTAAAAAGATAAAGGATCCCTGGACGGTTAAGTCCAGTCAAAGGCGACTATGGGGTTGCAGCGCTCATCTCGCTTTTAGGCTGAGGTAGCCGGCGTTTGTCCACAGACAACTTTCCGGGTCATGTGGCCAGCAGGACTAAACCGCTTCTGGCGCAACGGGACACCGTGACGGAAACCAGAGCTCACGGAAACGCCGTTTACCTTCCCGCCGGAGCGGTACCTATTTATCTACTTGCACTTTGACGTGCTTTTGAACTGCTAGGTTGGCAGGAGCTGAAACAGAGCAACGGGAGCTCACCCCGTCGTGGGGATTCGAACTTGCCTTTCTTCTGATTGGCAAGCCCAAGAGGCTCAGTGGTTTAGACCACAAGTGTCTAGCTTGGTCTTATCTGAAGTGGGTCTCCAGAGTTCCAGGGATTGCTCTGCACCTTGAGGTCTGGGCTCCGGGAAAAAAGCTAGAGCACTTTGCACCGGGCGTAGCTAATTCAAAGTGAAAGTGCTAAAGGGAGAAAGTTGCACACAGACGTGCAGATCAGCCTAATATTTATCTGCAGTCCGCAGCGCGTTGTGTGCCCAAGTGAGTCATTTGTTGAAACTTCGTGATAGCAGGATGTTTGTCTGTGTGGTGGGTTTTTTAGGTGAGGCATGTGTGCCACAGTTAGAAACTCAGATATATCGGCTAATCACCAAATGCCACCTTGAACCTGGGTCAGAGTCATGCACAACAGAATGTCTGGGTGCCACATTTTCCCCTTTCAGTGGTGCTTATTATTATTTTAGTTATAATTATAATTAATTTCTTTTCTATACCACTGTATGTTTTAAAGAAAAAGCCTCAAGGCGGTTTACAACACCTTAAAACATCCCAGAACAAAACAAATCCAAGCTTGAAGGAATATGTTTCAGATCCTTCTCTAAGTGACATTTGGCTTTCCACATATTTATTTACCTACTCAATTTATAGAGCTGCCCCATAGCAGGAGGACTCTAGGAAGCCAGGGTGGTGTAGTGGTTAGAGTGTCGGACCAGGACCTGGGAGATCAGGGTTCAAATCCCTGATCCATCATGAAGCTCTTAGCCTGCCTCGCAGGGTCGTTGTAGGGATTAACTGAGGAGGGGGGTGAGCCATGTGCTCCTTGGAGAAAAAGGTGGGAGATAAATTATTGCTCTTCTGTTCAGTGTGACTGTTCAGAGAGTCAGTGTGGTGTAGTGGTTAAGAGTGGTAGACTCGTAATCTGGTGAACTGGGTTCGCGTCTCCGCTCCTCCACATGCAGCTGCTGGGTGACCTTGGGCGAGTCCCACTTCTCTGAAGTCTCTCAGCCCCACTCACCTCACAGAGGGTTTGTTGTGGGGGGAGGAAGGGAAAGGAGAATGTGAGCCGCTTTGAGACTCCTTCAGGGAGTGATAAAGCGGGATATCAAATCCAAACTCTTCTTCTTCTGTTCACCTGCTTAAGGAAGCTGGATGAGCAAACCAGATGGAGACGTCTGTCACCAACCTGGCATCCAGAGATTTCCACGTGGCCACAGTAGGGCCCGCGCCAGTCGCGAAACTTGCCTGGCGCCTGGGGAAATTCTGTCGCTGATGTGCCACAGATCTGTGCATGGATGGATGTTGCCTTCCCTCCTCTTTTCAGGATCCCTTCTCAGGAAGGGCCTTGCCACTCAGTAAAGGGTAAAGGGACCCCTGACCATTAAGTCCAGTCGCGGACGACTCTGGGGTTTCGCCGCTCATCTCGCTTTACTGGCCGAGGGAGCCGGCGTACAGCTTCCGGGTCATGTGGCCAGCATGACAAAGCCACTTCTGGCGAACCAGAGCAGCGCACAGAAACGCTGTTTACCTTCCCGCCGGAGTGGTACCTATTTATCTATTCGCACTGGTATGCTTTCGAACTGCTAGGTTGGCAGGAGCAGGGACCGAGCAACGGGAGCTCACCCCGTCGCAGGGATTCGAACCACCGACTTTCTGATCAGCAAGCCCTAGGCTCTGTGGTTTAGACCAGTGTTCCCCAACCTTGGGTCTCCAGCTGTTTTCAGACTACAATTCCCATCATCCCTGACCACTGGTCTTGCTAGCGAGGGATGATGGGAGTTGTAGTCCAAAAACAGCTGGAGGCCCAAGGTTGGGGGACACTGGTTTAGACCACAGCGCCACCCGCGTCTTGCCACTCGGTATCGGGGCTCAATGCTTCACCTCAGGATTGTAGAGTTGGAAAGGGACCGCGAAGCTCATCTAGTCCAGCCCCTGGCAACGGAGGAATCTTCCGCTCAGTGTGGGGCTTGAACGAATGACTCTGAGATGAAGAGTCTCGATCTCCGCAGACTGAGACTCTGCAGGCAGCCTCCCCACTCCTCTCCAAGTGCAATGTTTTCCCCATAGAAGCGCATGACCCTCCAGAGATGACCTTGCCGGTGGTGGGAGGAAGGAAGGAAGGAGTGGAATTGTCATCCTGGTGAGGACTATATCCGAAGGAGCACCTGCCCTCCCGTTGACCTGCTTGTGCACCGGAACAAACAGATGTCATCTTGCAGAGAAGAGTTTTGACTGTAGAGAAGGACCTCTACAGTGGTACCGTCCAGGGTGGATTTGATTTAAATCTAATTGAATTTAAATCTAATTGAATTAATTGATTTAAATCAAATTTAAATCACTAGTCAGTAAGACTAGGATGAATTTTAACAGGGAGAAATGTAAAGTACTACACTTGGGCAAAAAAAATGAAAGGCACAAATACAGGATGGGTGACACCTGGCTTGAGAGCAGTACATGTGAAAAGGATCTAGGAGTCTTGGTAGACCACAAACTTGCCAGGAGTCAACAGTGTGATGCAGCAGCTAAAAAAGCCAATGCAATTCTAGGCTGCATCAATAGGAGTATAGCATCAAGATCAAGGGAAGTAATAGTACCACTGTATTCTGCTCTGGTCCGACCCCACCTGGAATACTGTGTCCAATTCTGGGCACCACAGTTCAAGAAGGATACTGACAAGCTGGAACGTGTCCAGAGGAGGGCAACCAAAATGGTCCAAGGCCTGGAAACGATGCCTTATGAGGAACGGCTTAGGGAGCTGGGTATGTTTAGCCTGGAGAAGAGAAGGTTCAGGGGTGATATGATAGCCATGTTCAAATCTATAAAAGGATGTCATATAGAGGAGGGAGAAAGGTTGTTTTCTGCTGCTCCACAGAAGCGGACACGGAGCAATGGATTCAAACTACAAGAAAGAAGATTCCACCTAAACATTAGAAAGAACTTCCTGACAGTAAGAGCTGTTCGACAGTGGGATTGGCTGCCAAGGAGTGTGGTGGAGTCTCCTTCTTTGGAGGTCTTTAAGCAGAGGCTTGACAGCCACCTGTCAGGAATGCTTTGATGGTGTTCCTGCTTGGCAGGGGGTTGGACTGGATGGCCCTTGGGGTCTCTTCCAACTCTAGGATTCTATGATTCTAAGACTTGATTTAAATATTTTTTTTACAGAAAGTCTCATTCTTGCTGGTATAATCTTAATATTTACAACCATGTGAAGGTTTCATTTTTGGAATAATAAATTTTCAGAGTAGTTTTTACAGTTATATCAAAAATTACTGATTTGGTTATACTACTAGAAATACATAGACAGATAATTATGAAATTATGGTGAGGTTTAATAAGTTAACTGTTTATATTTGGACAACATTTCTGCTGTACTTTATTGGAAGGAGAAAAACAACTATTTCCTTAATAAACATTTAAACAATTTATTTAACTAAAACAATAACATGATAGCATATGCATCCATGTTTGTTAACTGATGTGGTTAAACATTTTTTTTTAAAAAAAAAACCTTAGACTGAGTTTTAGCCACAGTTGATAAACTTAAAACAAATCCTTATTTCCTGATGAATAGCCTTTGGACTACAATGTAACTTAAATAGAAAACTATATTTAGAAATATTTTTCCTGCAAAAGCATTTTATTTTAAAAATCCAATTTAAATTTAAAAAATCTGATTTAAATAAAAAGATCCTATTTAAATCAAAAAAATCCAATTTCTTTGATTTTTTTTTTTAAAATCATTGATTTTTATCCACCCTGGTACCATCCCATCCATGGAATCCCTTCCCCGCTGAGGCTGCTCGCAATTTCGGCACCTTGCCCAGACTTTTCTTTAATTGAGCTTTAAAACTCCGGTGGCCTTTATCCCCTTGTTTTTATAGGCTCCGCTAGAGTAATGTTTGTTCTGTGTTCGTCGCAACGATGGATGTGTTGTTGGAGGAGAGTGGCGGAGAGGAAGGCGCAGAGACGGAAACGAGAAAAGGGGAAACGAGGGGGGGGGGACATCTACCAAGCTACAACGTTTTTTGAAATCATTTTTATTTGATTTTGCCAAATACATATCCATATATAGAGATTTCTCTGGATCTCGAGACTCCCCCCCCCCATCCCCTTCACGGGTCCTATTGTTAACATTTAAAACTGCATATTATTCCTTAACCTGTATTACATATCAATCCATATTGTCCATTGCCGCTTGGATTACTGCAAAGTGCTCTATGTGGGGCTACCTTTGAAGGTGACCCGGAAACTACAACTAATCCAGAATGCGGCAGCTAGACTGGTGACTGGGAGCGGCCGCCGAGACCACATAACACCGGTCTTGAAACACCTACATTGGCTCCCAGTATGTTTCCGAGCACAATTCAAAGTGTTGGTGCTGACCTTGAAAGCCCTAAACAGCTTCGGTCCAGTATACCTGAAGGAGCGTCTCCACCCCCACCGTTCAGCCCGGACACTGAGGTCTAGCTCCGAGGGCCTTCTGGTGGTTCCCTCACTGCAAGAAGCCAAGTTACAGGGAACCAGGCAGAGGGCCTTCTCGGTAGTGGCACCTGCCATGTGGAACATAACACCTTAGAGACCAACTTAGTTTGTTCTGGGTATAAGCTTTCGTGTGCATGCACACTTCTTCAGATACCATGCACACAAAAACTTATACCCAGAACAAACATAGTTGGTCTTTAAGGTAAAGGTAAAGGGACCCCTGACCATTAGGTCCAGTCGTGTCCGACTCTGGGGTTGCGGCGCTCATCTCGCTTTACTGGCCGAGGGAGCCGGCGTACAGCTTCCGGGTCATGTGGCCAGCATGACAAAGCCGGTTCTGGCGAACCAGAGCAGCGCACAGAAACACCGTTTACCTTCCTGCCAGAGCGGTTCCTATTTATCTACTTGCACTTTGATGTGCTTTTGAACTGCTAGGTGGGCAGAAGCAGGGACCGAGCAACGGGAGCTTACCCCGTCGCAGGGATTCGAACCGCCGACCTTCTGATCAGCAAGCCCTAGTGTCAGGGACTGGTCAGAGCCAGGAGGGGTGGCGGAAGGGGCAGAGCAGCCAAGCAGCCACCATCTAACACCGGAGCAGGTGTTGCAAGCTTGGGAAGAGGAGGAGGTGGCTCCAAAGCTGTCACCGGAGATAGGGAAGGAGGTATGGAGAAGTGAAAGCGAGGGGCTGTCGCCGCCTGCGCTGTCACCTGAAACGGAGGGTCTGGGAGAGCCAATAAGGTCAGAGGAGGAAATGGAGACGGAAGGGGAGCAGGGGCTCGGAGATCTGGGCAGTGCCTCGACAGCAACCTCCAGGGAAGAGGAGAGTGAAAGAGAAGGGGCCAGCGCCGCAACGGATAGGGTTAGAAAGAGGAAGAGGCGGAGTGAGAGGCGGCGCTGGGGTTTTGCCAAGCTCTTATGCTGGGGCGAAAATCGAAAGTCTTTATTAGGGGGATCTGACACATCGGAGTCGGATGATGAACTGTGATGCTTGGACAACGGACTTGTAAATAAAGCTTGTAGTTTAGTAAACCCGCTCAAGGCGTGCTTACTCTTGAGGAGGACACTCATCCACCTCACAGCATCCCCCTAATCATCGTAACCTCCTCAAGGAGTGAAAAGGTGCCAAGATGAGCGTTTCAGAAGATGAAGCGGCAGTCCCTGGTGCAGCGGCTGGCGGAGGAGCGACCAACTGGGAAGCTAGAGCGAGAGAGCTGGAAAGAAGGTATGAGATTGCTCAGGCTCAGCTCCAGGAGGCGAGGCTTCACGCCGGGCAAGGGAGAGGGACCGCAGGAGGGAGGAGAATAACTTCCATGGGGAGCAGATTCCATGGCCGGCCAGAGGATTATTTAGGCTTCAAAACGGACATGATGTATGCCTTAGAACTGCATCAGGATGAGTTTAAGAATGAAGCTGAGCAAGTGGGCTTTGTGATTTCGCATTTTGAGGGTCCTGCGAAAGATTGGGTGCGCCCATTAATTTTGGCCAAGAATCCTGCCCTCCAGAACATCAAAGACTTCTTTGAAGGGATGGACATTGTTTACACAAGCCGGTCTCAGCGGGAGATCGAGGCAAGGCAGCTTTTAACGCTAAGGCAAGGGAACATGACTGTTAGAGAATACCAAGCTCAATTCTCGCTGCTTGCACACCGCTTGGGGTGGGACTTGAAATCTGCCCCGATGCTTGCATTGTTCAAGATGGGACTGTCGGATGAGGTTCAGGATGGGCTGGCAAAATCGGGGCCCCTGGACGACTTAGACAGTTTAACGCAAGCAGCCATGGCGATTGGGGTGCGTTTGGAATTGAGAGACAAAATGAAGCGGGAGGGCAAGCAAGGGAGGTGGATCAACTTTCGATTCCCTCCTCCTGCGGAAAGCCCCTCTGGCGCGCTCTCACACCCCCAACAGGAAACGCCGATGGAGATAGGAGGAGCCCGCGCGCGCTCTCTTTCAAATGCAACGGCTGTTAAGGGGAGTGGCGCGCAGGGCGGGAAAGGAGCCAAGAGGTGTTACATCTGTCAAAAGAGTGATCATTTGGCCAAAAATTGTGATCAAAAGAGGTTGTGGCAGGGGATGGCTGGAATGGTCTTGAGGGAGGGGGCAGAAGACATTCCGGTGGCGGGAAACGAAAGTGCCTGGCAGCAGAGCAAGGGGACCAGCAGCCAGGCGGATCAGCAGTGAAGCGTCCCCACAGCGAGCACACGCCTCCTACACCCCCTCCCGCCCAACCCTCATGTTCCCTCCCCAACGCACCAAAGCCTGGGATCGTGATGGAAGTTACTCTGGAGTTGCCCAATGGCTGCTCTATGCAAATTCCGGCTCTCATTGACAGCGGAGCCAGCACTGATTTTTTTGATAGGGATTTTGCTCTTCAGCACCAGCTGCACCTCTTGCAGGTGGATTTCCCCCTCCAGGTCACCACAATTGATGGTAGAGAATTGAAAGGGGGGGCCGTCACCCACAGTACACCCCCCATGAGAATGCAAATAGGAAGGCACTCTGAGGTAGTGGCCTTCCACGTCACCACCTTGGCAGGTCCGCCCATCATTTTGGGCATGGGATGGCTGAGTCGACACGATCCCATCATCAGCTGGGGTCAGCGCTCTTTGACGTTTGGATCTGCGTACTGCATGGAACACTGTTTGCAGCAGCTATACGACCCCCAGCAGACAGCAGTAGCAGTGCTGCAGGCGGGGGAGGTGACACTCCCTGAGCAGTATACACAGTTCCAGCAGGTTTTTAGCAAGACGGAAGCTGACAAACTACCCCCCCACCGCCCCTACGATTGTCAAATTAACCTGATACCAGGAGCGCAGCTACCCCCGGGCAAACTTTACACGATGTCCGAGCAGGAGATGGCGGACTTGCAGGCATTCATTGACAAGAACCTGGCCAGGGGTTTCATCAGGGAGAGCAAGGCAGTGGGGGGCAGTCCTGTGTTTTGGGTGGCCAAAAAGAATACGCAGGAGAAAAGACTCATTTGTGATTTCAGAATCCTAAACTCCTTGACCTTGCCCATCTCCTACCCCATGCCCAGAATTGATGATCTGCTGGCGGCAGTACGCAAAGGCAAGATCTTCACAAAGCTGGACCTCAGAGGGGCGTACAACCTCATCAGGATCAGGGAGGGGGATGAGTGGAAAACCACCATGTACACACCCCTCGGAGCTTATGAGTACCTGGTCATGCCTTTTGGATTACAGGCGGGCAGCCAATGCTTCCAGGCATTCATGCATCACGTGTTAGGACCCCTGCTGTTTCGACACGCAGTCGCGTATCTTGATGATATCTTAATTTACTCGCAAAACATGGAAGAACACGTGAAGCACGTCACGGAAGTGTTGCGCAGGCTCCAGCAGCACCAGCTCTGTGTCAAGCTGGAGAAGTGCCACTTTCATACCACGGAGGTGGACTTTTTGGGCTATCGTCTTTCGGATAAAGGCATAGCCATGGACATGGACAAGGTGCAGGCAATTCTGAATTGGGAGAGTCCCAAAACCAAGAAGGATGTGCAAAGATTCGTCGGTTTCGCAAACTTCTATAGGAAGTTTCTACAGAACTTCGCTCACATGACGGCCCCCATCACAGACTGCTTAAGGGGGAAGAAGTTCCGGTGGACAGAGGAGGCTCAACGCGCCTTTGACGCCCTCAAAGCCGCCTTTGCGTCGGAGAGACAGATGCTGCACGTAGATCCCGCCAGACCCATCAGGATAGAAACGGATGCGTCGAATCGGGCCATTGCAGCGGTTCTGCTCCAGCAAGACGCGGCACTGGAATGGAGGCCTTGTGCGTTTTACTCCAGGAAGCTGAGTCCTGCAGAAGCGCGCTACGCGATCTGGGACAGGGAGCTGTTGGCAGTGGTAGCGGCTTTCAAGCATTGGCGCCATTTCTTGGTGGGCGCGCAGCAACAAATCCAGGTCTACACGGACCACAAGAACCTAGAGTATTGGCGCACGGCCAGAATACTCAACCAGAGACAGATGCGATGGGCAGAGTTCTTCGCGGACTTCAATTTTCACATCCAGTACATTCCAGGTGACCAAAACGTCAGAGCGGACGCCTTGTCCAGAAAGCCTGAATACCTGGAAGAAGAAGGACCTCCGGTGGCCAGAGCGATCTTCAAGCCTGAACAGTGGCGGTGTGGGGCAACTTTGGGGGGTCGGGAAGAACTCGTGCGCCTCACGCAGGCCGATGACTTTGCTCAGAACAAACTGAGGGAAATCAGGGAAGGGGCGTCCAGGGCGAAAGGGTTCGAGGAAAAGGAGGGATTACTGTTATTCAAAGGGGCACTGTATATTCCGGGGGAGGAGATGCGAGCCAGAATACTCAGGCAGTTGCACGACAACCCCACAGCAGGCCACTTTGGGCAGTTCAAGACCACGTTGCTGGTCACAAGGGAGTTTTGGTGGCCAAAGATCAGGCAGGAGGTCAAGGACTATGTCAGGGGGTGTGAGGTTTGTCAAAGAGCCAAAGGGGAACGGGAACGACCTGCTGGGTTGCTGGAACCCCTCCCCACCCCCAGTAAGCCCTGGGAGGCGGTTTCCTTGGACTTCATCACCGATCTTCCTCCATCTAGAGGGAAAACTGCGGTGCTTGTAGTAGTCGACCTCCTAACCAAAATGGCGCATTTCATAGCTTGCCCCAAGGTGGTATCGGCTGAGGAAACGGCCAAGCTGTTTGTGCAGCATGTTTTCAGGCTGCATGGGTTGCCACAGAGGTTGATCTCAGATCGTGGAGTTCAGTTTACCTCCCGCTTTTGGCGCAAGCTCATGCAGATCTTGCAGGTACAGGTAAATTTGTCCTCCGCACGACACCCCCAATCCAACGGCCAGGCGGAACGTGTGAACTCAGTTTTGCAGCAATACCTGCGTTGTTATGCCTCTCAGCAGCCCAATGATTGGAGTGATAAGCTATCGCTTGCTGAGTTTTCGTATAACAACTCGCAGCATGTATCCGCAGGCATGTCTCCTTTCCAGGCTAATTATGGCAATCACCCAAGAGCCTTCCCAGGGGGGGAGGGCACATGGGAAGGGGGGGAGGTACCAGCAGCACAGCAATTTGCAGAAGAATTGCAAGCCTTGCACCAGTTGCTTCAAGACAACTTGGAAAGGGCGAAAGCGGCTTACAAGAGGGCAGCAGACCAGCACCGCAGGGAGGGGGAGACCATCCAAGTGGGAGATAGGGTTTGGTTGTCCACACAGGGATTGCCCATGCCAGGCAGGTGCAAAAAGCTGCGGCAGTGCAAGATTGGTCCCTTTGAGGTGGTAGAGCAGATCAACCCTGTGGCTTTCAAGTTACAACTGCCGGATTCCATGAGAATACACCCGGTGTTTCACAGGTCGCTCCTGTCCAAATTCAGAGAGCCACACAGGTATCAACAGGGGTACCAGCAGGGGTCGCAGGACATGCCGTTAATAGATGCGGAACAGTTCAATGAAGCCACGGCAATCCTGGACTCCAGGTGGCGGGGGGAGGAACTGCAGTACCTAGTGGCGTGGGAAGGCGAACCAGCATCGGAAAATGCGTGGATTCCAGCAGAGCAGATCACCAGGGAGCATTTAATATGGGAATTCCACGAATTGTACCCAAATAAGCCCAAGCCATATGAGTGGCAATTGCGAGAGGTGTTTCAATCCACGGATTCGGAGGAAGGGGAATTTGGGGGGTTCCCAGCATCCAGGGAAGAGAATAGTGATCGGGATGAGGAGTGGCAGGGATACAGTTGGGGTCCCCCTCCATGGAGTAGAAACGACTGGGAAGCGGGGTGCTCTTCCTCATCATCGTCGACCAGCGCAGATACCACGGTATTTCTGGGACCCCGCTCTCCGCCAGAAATGGCAGAGGACATGGAAGGCGGAGAATGGGATCATGCAGGAGACCTGGGATACCTTTGGGACACTCCCACCGAGCCGCCTCAGGGAGGGAAGGGGGGCTTCGAAGGGGGGATGGATGTCAGGGACTGGTCAGAGCCAGGAGGGGTGGCGGAAGGGGCAGAGCAGCCAAGCAGCCACCATCTAACACCGGAGCAGGTGTTGCAAGCTTGGGAAGAGGAGGAGGTGGCTCCAAAGCTGTCACCGGAGATAGGGAAGGAGGTATGGAGAAGTGAAAGCGAGGGGCTGTCGCCGCCTGCGCTGTCACCTGAAACGGAGGGTCTGGGAGAGCCAATAAGGTCAGAGGAGGAAATGGAGACGGAAGGGGAGCAGGGGCTCGGAGATCTGGGCAGTGCCTCGACAGCAACCTCCAGGGAAGAGGAGAGTGAAAGAGAAGGGGCCAGCGCCGCAACGGATAGGGTTAGAAAGAGGAAGAGGCGGAGTGAGAGGCGGCGCTGGGGTTTTGCCAAGCTCTTATGCTGGGGCGAAAATCGAAAGTCTTTATTAGGGGGATCTGACACATCGGAGTCGGATGATGAACTGTGATGCTTGGACAACGGACTTGTAAATAAAGCTTGTAGTTTAGTAAACCCGCTCAAGGCGTGCTTACTCTTGAGGAGGACACTCATCCACCTCACACCTAGGCTCTGTGGTTTAACCCACAGCGCCACCTGGGTCCCTGGTCTTTAAGGTGCTACCGGACAATTTTTTGTTTTTTGTTTATTTATTTTGACTACGTCAGACCAACATGGCTACCTACCTGCTTTTAGTTGTTGTTATGGAGAAAAAATCCTCAGGCAAGATAATTGAAAGGTACCCAATCTGTTTCTCCTGCAAAAAAGAAAAGAAAAGATAAACAGTTCTGAAATAGTGTGTTAACTGAGCAACTGCCTGTTGAAACGTGCTTTGTGTTTGTTGTTTAAAGATGGTCAGCGAGAAGGTTGGAGGAGCCGAAGGCACCAAGCTAGATGAAGACTTCAAGGAAATGGAAAAGGTGAGTAGAGAAAAAGCAACGTTGCACATGGGTGCAATGTGGGGATGGCACATTCATGCCTATGCTCTGGTAACCTCAAGGTTAGGTTACTGCAATGCGTTCTACGTAGGGCTGACTCTGAAGACGGTTCGGAAACTTCAGCCGGTGCATAATTCAGCGGCCAGGTTGCTCATTGGGTGGCAAGACGGTTTTAGCATATTGCACCGATCCCGGTCCGACTGCACTGGCTGCCAATTAGTTTCCCGGCCCAATTCAAAGTGCTGGTTATGACCTATAGAGCCTTAAATGGCTCAGGACTGCGATACCTCAAGGACCGCCTCTTTCCATATGAACCTACCCGGACCCTGAGATCATCTTCTGAGGCCCTCCTTCGTGTGCCGCCTCCTCGAGAGGTCTGGAGGGTGGCAACACGAGAACGGGGCCTTCTCTGCAGTGGCTCCCCGTCTGTGGAATGCTCTCCCCAGGGAAGTTCACCTGGCGCCTTCATTATATAACTTTATGCACCAGGCAAAATTTAATCAGGCCTTTGGTTGACCTGGTGGACATCCTATACCCCAGGCATCCCCAAACTTGGCCCTCCAGATGTTTTGGGACTACAACTCCCATCATCCCTAGCTAACAGGATCAGGGATGATGGGAATTGTAGTCCCAAGACATCTGGAGGGCTGAGTTTGGGTATGCCTGCTATACCCTTTTAAAATGTGGCTCTTTTTGGGGGGGTGTTATTGGGTTATTGCTTTTATTTTAATTGTATATACTGTGATATTTTTATGTGAACCGCCCTGAGACCTCTGGATATAGGCGGTATATAAATTCAATCATCATCACCACCATCATAATACATGAAATGAGTCCTCTGGCAACTGGGCTCAACCTCAGGGTTGGCCCACATCAGGGTTGGTGAACTCCCACCATCCCTAGCTAGCAGGACCAGGGGTCAGGGATAATAGGAATTGTAGTGTAACGATATCTGGGGACCCAAGGTTGAGAAAGGCTGGTACAGACCTTCCCCAAACTGATGGAGGGCACCCCTTGGGAAAGCTGTTCTAGGTCCCACATAACATACGCGGCTGGCGCTGTGGTCTAAACCACTGAGCCTCTTGGGCTTGCCGATCGGAAGGTCGGCAGTTCGAATCCCCGCGACGGAGTGAGCTCCCGTTGCTCGGTCCCAGCTCCTGCCAACCTAGCGGTTCGAAAGCACACCAGCGCAAGTAGATAAATAGGTACCACTGTGGCAGGAAGGTAAATGGCGTTTCCACGCGCTCTGGTTTCCGTCACGGTGTCCCGTTGCGCCAGAAGCGGTTTAGTCCTGCTGGCCACATGACCCGGAAAGCTGTCTGCGGACAAATGCCGGCTCCCTCACCCTAAAAGCGAGATGAGCGCCACAACCCCACAGTCGCCTTTGACTGGACTTAACCAACCACAGAGCCTAGGCCTTGCTGATCAGAAGGTCGGCGGTTTGAATCCCTGCGATAGGGTGAGCTCCCGTTGCTCAGTCCCTGCTCCTGCCAACCTAGCAGTTCAAAAGCACGTCAAAGTGCAAGTAGATAAATAGGTGCTGCTCCGGCGGGAAGGTAAACGGCGTTTCCGTGCGCTGCTCTGGTTTGCCAGAAGCGGCTTAGTCCTGCTGACCACATGACCTGGAAGCTGTACGCCGGCTCCCTTGGCCAATAAAGCGAGATGAGCGCCGCAACCCCAGAGTCGGTCACGACTGGACCTAATGGTCAGGGGTCCCTTTACCTTTACCTTTTAACCATCCAGGGGTCCTTTTACCATTACATTTTTTATAACAATGTTCTGGATTTGCATTTCCACTGAAAGTGGTTAATCTTCTCCAGCCGTTGGCGTTAACTGTGGCCTTTTGTATTGTCAATGCATTGCTTCTATGTCTACAGAAAGTGGATCTCACCAGCAAGGCTGTCACAGAGGTCTTGGCTCGGACTACGGAATACCTCCAACCCAATCCTGGTAAGGCCCTTTGCCCTGGCTAAGTGGCAGCTGAGCTTTTTTTCTTTTTGCGAATTTTGTCTAGAATTGTTTAAAAAAAAAAAAAAAGCATTTGCCTTCCGAAACAAATTCTGCTTCCTTCACTGAGACCTTCTTGGACTCCAACTCCCAGCAGTCAGTGCAGCCAGTGGTAGGGAATGATGGGAGCTGGAGTCCAACAACATCAGGCATAGGCAAACTCAGCGCTCCAGATGTTTTGGATTTTAAAAAAAATATTTTTTTTATTAACTTTTAACAAATAAAAACAAACATCAAGATACATCAACAAACAACAACAAAAATAAACAACAATAAAAAAGAAAACATCGAAAACATACATACACTAGTGGATGTTCAGCCCGTTAAATTAACGGGCGCTAGAAGATATGTGGTGAAACATTTGTAAAAGCAGGCTGAGGTCCCTCTACCCCTTTCCTACCTCTGTGGCCCCCTCTACCCCTTTCCTACCTCTGAGGTACCTCTACTCCTTTCCTACCTCTGTGGCCCACGTACCCCTTTCCTACCTCTGTGGCACCTCTACCCCTTTCCTACCTCTGAGGTCCCTCTACTCCTTTTCTACCTCTGTCCCCTCTACCCTTTTCCTACCTCTATCCTCCCTTATAGCCCTTTCCCTACCCAGAACCCATCACTATTTACCTCTGAGTGTTCGTGCATGTTGTCACTCTTCCCTTTTCCTATCTCCCTCTCCCTTGCGACTCCACCCCCTTTCCCACCTCTCTCCCTGCTCCCTCCAATCCCTGCGTCAGTGGAGAGCATGCTCAGTACCGAATTCCACTGACACACGGAAAGCTACGGAGGGACACAGGCACTTTATTATATAGGATCCTTTTAACCTAATCCTCCTTCCTTTTCATTATAGGTTGACTTCCTCCTGTCCACCCTTCCTGCGTTCTATGTATATCGTCTTTAGTAAATTCTTGACATCTTTTAAATACCTTAATTAATTAATTACCTTAATAACAGTTCTTATATTATAACCTTACCCTTAATTTCAACAGTCTTAAACCTTAAATCTAACTTCTACAGCATCAGTTGTCTTCCAGCTTACTTCTACTCTTTAATCTTACAATACTTTTTTAAATATCGTTGAAATCAGATGTTTTGGGACTACAGCTCCCATCATGCCCAGCTAGCAGGACCCAGTGGTCAGGGATGATGGGAATTGTAGTCCCAAGACATCTGAATGGCCGAGTTTGCCTATGCCTGAACAACATCCACAGGTCCCGTTCCCCAGCACCGCAGAGTAAAAAAAAAAAAAGATAGCACACAAAACAGCTTGGTGACTGTTTGTCGCCAGATGAGAGGCGGTTCTTCTCTCCCAGCAGAACCGAAAGCTGTGATTTTGATGTGGAACATCTGCATGGGAATTTTGGCACTCAGCTCGGGTGGAAAAATCGGCACAGCCCATTTCTGCAGCCAAGAAAGGGACGGGTGTTTTTGTTTCGCTTAACGTTGCTCGATGCAACGTTAGCTCTTCTGGCGTGATGGAGTCTCTTGCGTCTTATTCTGTAGCTGCTGCTATTTCCACACACACACACCCCTAAATTTCTTCACTGATACTACTGTCTCCGACTTTTGTTTTGTTTTTGCTTAGACCTCTGTGTGTGTGTGTTTTCTTACTTGATCTGTATTTTGTGGGCACGGGGGGAAATACTGTATTTTTCGCTCCATAAGACGCACTTTTTCCCTCCTAAAAAGTAAGGGGAAATGTCTGTGTGTCTTATGGAGCGAATGTGTGGTCCCTGGAGCTGAACTGCCCAGGGGCAAAAGCAGATCGTGCATTTTTAAAAAGAGAGAGAGAAGGGGGTGTTGAAAGGAAGCCCACTGAGCAGCTGCTCAGCAAACGACCGGGGAGAGAGATAGGGGAGAGATTCCAGCTCCGCCCACTTGCAGAGGGAGGCTGTTTCCCCAGCGACATGGACTGGCTGATTAGATTATCTGTCTGGAAACTGTAGAAATGGCTCCCTTTTCCTGAAGCTGCAGAACTGTGAGTTAAACCCCATAAAACAGGGTTTTTTCCCTTTGCAAAGTAAGCTTAACAACTTTGAGCTGATCCTTAAAAAATGGGGCTTTTCTCCTTTGCAGAAGAAGCTGCAGAAATTTGAGCTGATCGTCAAAAAATGGGGCTTTTCTCCTTTTGCTAAAGAAGCTACAGAAATTTGAGCTGATCGTCAAAAAATGGGGCTTTTCTCCTTTGCAAAAGAAGCTGCAGAAATTTGAGCTGATCCTCAAAAAATTGGGGCTTTTCCCCTCTAAAAACTAGGTGCGTCCTATGGTCAGGTGCGCCTTATAGAGCGAAAAATACGGTAGTTTTGTTGTTGTTACTTTTCATGGCGACTTCTCTTTGACTGCTTTTCAGTGACCAGATTCTGGTTTAATCAGCCAGGATGTGTGCTCACACCCTGCCCCTATTTTAGTTATTCCTGCCGGTGGCTCTTACATCGTCTCGCATTCCAGAGGAAATCTCTTAAGCGGCTTGCGGCATCCTAAAAATATCCTATATAATAAAGTGGCTGTGTCCCTACGTCCAACTTTCCGTGTGTCACGGAAGTGCGCTACTGCGCATGTCACTCACGGACGCAGGGATTGGAGCGTAGGCGATGGCGATTACGCCTCTTCCTGCCCACCCCCGCAGCTCCGAGCCCCCGCCGCCGCCATTACTGCGTGCAAAGCGCGGGGGAAGCAGTGCAAAGCGCCGCTCCCGCCGGCGCGGCGTCCCTGAGGGGGAGAAGGAGGCGGCGGCGGTGACCGAGGGAGGCGCGGCCGGTGGAGGGGGGCGCGGCGGGCTGAGCCAGGCCGCCTGCCTCGGCGGGAGGCTGGGCACCCTCTCAGCCCTCGCGTGGGAATCTAGCGCCCATTTTTAACGGGCTAAATTCACTAGTCGGAAATAAAAAGCCAGATACAAGAACCGCAGTGGGAAGGGAAGTCCACATTTTAGAGTAGCCGAGGGAACACATTTAAGACACCCAACCGAACAGGCTTTTCAGAACGGGTGCTATTTAAACCTGCCCCCTCTCCCACCTTTTCAGAGTCAGAAGACCCGAGGGGTAGCCCAGTGCCAGATAACCTCATGAGTTGAGCTTTTTTCCCCCCCTGTGGTTTACCCAAAAACAAAAGGGACCCAGGTGGCGCTGTGGGTTAAACCATAGAGCCTAGGGCTTGCCGATCGGAAGGTCGGTGGTTCGAATCCCCGCGACGGGGTGAGCTCCTGTTGCTCGGTCCCTGCTCCTGCCCACCTAGCAGTTCGAAAGCACATCAAAGTGCAAGTAGATAAATAGGTACCACTCCGGCGGGAAGGTAAGCGGCGTTTTCATGCGTTGCTATGGTTCGCCAGAAGCGGCTTTGTCATGCTAGCCACATGACCTGGAAGCTGGACGCCGGCTCCCTCGGCCTATAGAGCGAGATGAGCGCGCAGCCCCCGAGTCGTCCGCGACTGGACCTAGCGGTCAGGGTTATCTTCTCTTTTGTGGTCTCCTCTGTCGCACAGCCTTCCTCTGGGCCCTGACCTGCTCTCTTGGAGCGCTAGCTGCTGTGGAGTAGGCTCAGGTCGGGCCTGGGCTCGGCCATGTGTCCTTGCCCTCTCGGCCAGTAAAGCGAGATGAGCGCCGCAACCCCAGAGTCGGACACGACTGGACCTAATGGTCAGGGGTCCCTTTACCTTTACCCAGGGGTAGGCAACCTTCGGCTCCCAGATGTTTTGGGACTACAACTCCCATGATCCCTAGCTAACAGGACCAGTGGTCAGGGATGATGGGAGTTGTAGTCCCAAAATATCTGGGAGCCGAAGGTTGCCTACCCCTGCCTTTACCTTTACCTTTACCCAAAAACAACTTTGAACTGGTGGGTTGCTCTTTGACATGGGGTGGAGGCCTTGAACCAGGGTGGATAAAAATCAATGATTTTTTTTATTTAAATCGGATTTTTTTGATTTAAATCGATTTTTTTTTATTTAAATTGGATTTTTAAATAAAATGCTTTTGGAGGAAAAATCTTTCTAAATATAATCTTCTATTTAAGTTACATTGTAGTCCAAAGGCTATTCATCAGGAAATAAGGATTTGTTTTAAGTTTATCAAGTGTGCTACTGGTAAAACTCAGTCTAAGTTTTTTTTAAAAAAAATGTTTAACCACATCAGTTAACAAACATGGATACATATGCTATCATGTTATTGTTTTAGTTAAATAAATGGTTTAAATGGTTATTAAGGAAATGATTATTTTTCTCCTTCCAATAAAGTACAGCAGAAAAGTTGTCCAAATATAAACAGTTAACTTATTAAACCTCACCCTAATTTCATAATTATCTATGTATTTCTAGTAGTATAACCAAATAAGTAATTTTTGATATAACTGTAAAAACTACTCTGGAAATTTATTATTCCAAAAATGAAACCTTCATATGGTTGTAAATATTAAGATTATACCAGCAAGAAGGAGTCTTTCTGTAAAAAAATATTTAAATCAAGCCTTACTGACTAGTGCAGTGATGGCTAACCTTGACACCCCAGATGTTTTGGAACTACAACTCCCATCATCCCTAGCTAACAGGACCAGTGGTCAGGGATGATGGGAGTTGTAGTCCCAAAACATCTGGAGTGTCAAGGTTAGCCATCACTGGACTAGTGATTTAAATCGTGATTTAAATCAATTTGATTTAAACCAAATCCACCCTGCCTTGAACCTGAGACTTTTCGCACGCAGGGCAGATATTCTGCCACTTTGCTGTAGACCTCCTTCCCAAAATAAAGCCTTCGTGGTTCCGAATGAGTGCATGGTTTGGGGAGCACAGGAAGATGCCTGAGAATTGAGTCGAGGCCACTGGCCTGTCCAGCCCAATATTGCCTGCGCCGACTGTCGCATCCCAGGGTTTCAGGAAGAAAAGCGGTCTCCCCCCCCCCCCCCGCTTGCTGATCTGTCCCTTGGAGCTGAAGGTGGCTTTCGACACGCTCTGCGTTCTCTGCCGCTGGATCAGTCGCGGCCCATAGATTTGCCTTTATTAAGGCAAGATTTAATGTCTTTCCTTCCAATGTTATGAGCAATAGGTTTTCCAAAGGTCAGATTTCAGTTTTGTGTGCATGTGACAACAGAACTATAGAATCCCTTCATCATATATTATTCTGTTGCCCCCTGCATTCAGTCCCTCGGACTAGATTTTTATCCCCTTTAATATTAGAAATTTTGGATGAGACCCCGGAGTCCCAGTTAATATATCTGCTACAGGACAATGATCCGAGTAGATCACTTCTTGTAGCTAGATATTTGATTGTAGTTCTATCCTATAAGAGGAAAAATGGGTTACTATATGATTATTGATATTCCGTCCAAATGGTTGATTTACAGTGGTGATCTGGTGAGCTAAGTGTTTTGTCGTTCCTATTTTGTAAATAGAATTTATAATTTTATAATTTTACTAGTGGACGTTCAGCCCGTTAAATTAACGGGCGCTAGAAGATATGTGGAACCTCTACTCCTTTTCTACCTCTGTCCCCTCTACCCTTTTCCTACCTCTCTCCTCCCTTATAGCCATTTCCCTACCCAGAACCCATCACTATTTACCTCTGAGTGTTCGTGCATGTTGTCACTCTTCCCTTTTCCTATCTCCCTCTCCCTTGCGACTCCACCCCCTTTCCCACCTCTCTCCCCGCTCCCTCCAATCCCTGCGTCAGTGGAGAGCATGCTCAGTAGCGAATTTCAGTGACACACGGAAAGCTACGGAGGGACACAGGCACTTTATTATATAGGATATGGATAGGATTTATATGGTTTGAACTAATCTAATCTATTTTATTCTGTCATGCCCGTTTTATTTTGCTGTATGAGGTATATTATTGTGTATTGTGTGTTGTTATTTAAATATGGGCCTATGGCCGTAATAAAGATATTCTATTCTATTCTCTGCCGCTGAGGCAGCCGGCAAGGCGGTCATTGCGTCCTGCTCCCGATTCTTGGCACTCGCGTTGCATTCCAGCAGGCTTCCCGTAACCACTTCTACAAAGAGGACCCCAGGGATCAATTGGGATCTTCGCCAGAGGATCAGGGAGTCCGTAGCTTTCGCGCACACACCCCTCTCACTTCTGGCAAGTTCCGGGCTGAACTATTTTCTGCCTGCGATCCCGGAGAAACGATCATTACCTGATATTTCTGGGTCGTTCTAAGACAATAGATTTTTTTTTTCTTGGCCGGCGAGGCTGCCTCCCCTCTTATCTTATCTTAAGCTCCCCTTCCCAGAACCAGAAGAGGGCTGAAACGGGTGGAGCAGCGGCAGGCTGCACGCAGGCACAGTCTCTGATTGCTTGGGGGGGGAAGCCCTGGAGAGGAGGGGACTTAGACGGCTATGGGGAGGTGGGGACTTTCAATCTCAGCAATCTCGATTATTGGCAATCGTCTTGACTTGTTGGCAAGACGGTCTGATGGAAACTCTCGTGCGGATGCCGTCTCTTTCGTACACCAGCATCCCGGGCCAAGCTGACCATGCTGAACACCGTGTCCAAGATCCGGGGGCAAGTGAAGAACCCAGGCTACCCGCAGTCGGAAGGCCTTCTCGGAGAGTCCATGATCCGTTACGGCAAGGAGCTGGGCGAAGACTCCAATTTCGGTGAGGGCGCCCTACCATTATTATTATTATTATTATTATTATTATTATTAGGTTGCTTGATTGGCATCCGTCTGTGTCTCAGGTGACAATGGAAGAGGGTACTTTAACCATCGGAGAGTTACAGCGCCTCCTGTGGCCATAGACACCAATACAGGAGAGACATGTTTTGTTGCAGCTGGGGCAGAGAGAGGCGTCCCCTACCTGGGACCTTCCCCATGCAGAACAGGCGCTGTGTCACTGAACTGTGGCCTGTCCAGTCTCACCCTCGTGGGTTTTGCACAGACTCGTCAGGACTGCTTTGCTTTCTTGCTTTCCTTTTATTTATGTTTAAAATACATTTTGTTTGTTTGTTTTTTAAGAATAGTTTTTATTTGATTTTACAAATTCATTCGCACTCCTAATCACAAAAAATAAAATAAAAATTGCACAAGATTCTTACGAATCTTAAAACGTCCCTCCTCCCCTTCCTGGGTTCTTTAAGTAACTTTTATAACTGCATATTATATCTTATTTACAGTCCACCATTGTATCCAAAGTCTATGTATCATTGCAAGAGTTATTTAAAACCTGCCAAAGTGTTTACAGTGGTGGCGCTGTGGTCTAAGCCACAGAGCCTAGGGCTTGCCGATCAGAAGGTCGGCGGTTCGAATCCCCGCGACGTTGCTCAGTCCCTGCTCCTGCCAACCTAGCAGTTCGAAAGCACGTCAAAGTGCAAGTAGATCAATAGGTACCGCTCCGGCAGGAAGGTAAACGGCGTTTCCGTGCGCTGCTCTGGTTTCACCAGAAGCGGCTTAGTCATGCTGGCCACATGACCCGGAAAAACTGTCTGCGGACAAACGCCGGCTCCCTCGGCCTATAGAGCGAGATGAGCACCGCAACCCTAGAGTCGTCTGTAACTGGAACTAATGGTCAGGGGTACCTTTATAATTGCATATTATAAGTCCTTCTTATTTTCTACCATTGTATCCAAAGTCTATGTAACATTGCAAGAATTATTTAAAACCTGCCCAAGAGTGTTTGCAGTGGCCTTTCAGATATGATATAAGTTTGTCCCATTCTTTTGATCCTCCTGATTTCTGATTTTCCCGGTTATTCTTGCCATCTCTGCATAATCCAATAGTTCCGTCTGCCAGTCCGCCCTAGTAGGTATCTTGTCATCTTTCCAACTCTGGGCACGCAGTATCCTTGCAGCCGTTGTAGCGTACATAAACAATATTTTCCGTTCCTTCGGTTTCCCTTCCCTTTAACCAGCTATCTTGTCTCTCCCTTTATCCCCACTCTCCCGGCGCCTCTGTTTCCCT
Source organism: Darevskia nairensis (assembly GCA_034642065.1). Lineage (NCBI taxonomy): Eukaryota > Metazoa > Chordata > Lepidosauria > Squamata > Lacertidae > Darevskia > Darevskia nairensis. The sequence continues at coordinate 97,958 of JAWWNI010000751.1, read as the reverse complement.
TTCGCCCCGCGCGAAGGCGATGCCCTTCTCGACGCTGGCGAGTCCATGAAGCGCTTGGCCGAGGTTAAGGACTCTCTGGACATCGAAGTCAAGCAGAACTTCATTGACCCCCTTCAGAACTTGTGCGACAAGGACTTGAAAGAAATCCAGGTAACCGCGATTGCACTCGATAGGATAAGAACGTAGGCAGCTGCCTTGTCGCCGGGGGCCATGCCGAGGAGGGCTGCACTGAGGAGTAATAATAATAATAATAATTTATTATTTACTAGTAAATTAAGCCCGTTAAGATAACGGGCGCGAGAAGATATGTGGCGAGGCTGGTGTGCGGGCAGCGGCGCTTTGCGCCGCTTCCCCCCGCTTTGGTGAGGCTGTAAAGGCGGCGGCAGGAGGCTCGGCTGCAGGTGTGCGGGCGGCGGCGCTTTGCGCCGCTTCCCCCGCGCTTTGGCGAGGCTGGTGTGCGGGTGGCGGCGCTTCGCGCCGGTTCCCCCGCACTTTGGCGAGGCTGTAAAGGCGGCGGTAACGGGCGCTAGCGGCGGCGGCCGCTTCGTTTCTCGGCGGCGGCAGCCGGAGGAGGAGGTGGAGGAGGCTCCGTGCACGACGGCGGCGCTGCCCCAAGTGACACCGCGCGTGCGCCGCCGCTGACTTCCGGCCTGCGTCCCTGTTTGGGGGGGGGGACAGTAGAGCTGTCCAATCCCTGCGTCCGTGTCTGACATGCGCACTCGCGCAGTTCCACTGACACACAGTGGACGCAGGGACACTTGGAGATTATTATATAGGATACCCCGCCCCGCAGCCAGATTATCCACGTGGTTCCCTCGCGTGAAGGCAGTCAGATCGCCGGCCCATTATCTGAGTGACCTGATAAATCCCACATTAAGAAGGGCCTTCACACTAGCACGATTCCACGCCATCCCAACAGCATTCTTACAGGGTGTATTTTCCAATACTCCACTGGAGCTTCGACTCTGCCCATGCAACAAGGGAAAGATGGAGGACTTTATCCATTTTTTCTTTTACTGCCCTCTGTATGTTACAGTTAGACCCAGGCTTTTCCTCTTAATCCCGACGACCATCGCCCGGGATGACGACTGCATGAAATACTTATTGCTAGACGCCAACCCTCTGGTCACACGTGGAGTGGCTATCCACATTTTACAGGCACTGAAACTCAGGGCCACCTCTTCGGCTAACTTGCCCTAGACCTAGACCTATGTAACTTCCTGACATAGTCACTGTCGATATGCCCTGTTATTGCTTCTTATTTTATCTGTTTCACTCAGTAGGATTTTATACTTAAAGTTTTTAGATGTATTTGTGCAAAGGGTGCAGGGTGCATCTGTTGTATTTTGTGTACGTTTGTGGCGGGTTTCCGCCTGGTTTTTCATTGTGTGCTATGGCCATATGGCTAATGCAATAAATAATATTTGATATACCCCACCCATCTGGCTGGGCTTCCCCAGCCACTCTGGGCGGCTTCCAACAAAATATTGAAACACAATAATTCATCAAACATTAAAAGCTTCCCTAAACAGGGCTGCTTTCAGATGTCTTCTAAAATTCTGGTAATTGTTGTTCTCTTTGACCTCTGTTGGGAGGGCGTTCCACAGGGCAGGCGCCACCACCGAGAAGGCCCTCTGCCTGGTTCCCTGTAACCTCGCTTCTCGCAGGGAGGGAACCGCCAGAAGGCCCTCGGCGCTGGACCTCAGTGTCTGGGCAGAACGATGGGGGTGGAGACGCTCCTTCAGGTATAGTAATGGTGGGAGCCTCCCCCTCCCCCTGCTCCGGATCCTGAATCTTGCCAGGAGCAGGAGGATGGTATAGATTTGGAACAGTGGTTTGCAGAGGGGCATAGTTCAGAAGACCGAAGTTGGGAAGAACAGGGGTGAACAGCTAGGACAGTGATGGCTAAACTTGACACTCCAGATGTTTTGGGACTACAACTCCCATCATCCCTGACCACTGATCCTGTTAGCTAGGGATGATGGGAGTTGTAGTTCCAAAACATCTGGAGTGTCAAGGTTAGCCATCACTGAGCTAGGAGGAGAAGAACGGGGAGAGAGAGAGTTAACAGACTCACTTTTGCTGGAGTTCTGCAGTGGCTTCTAACGAGTAACGAGTCTCGACTCCCGTTCCGTATATTTACAACGGTTTATTATACAAGTATATACAGTTCAGAGCTCAGAAATCAGTGACCGTCAGTGTCACTCTCAGATCCCGGAAGTGGCGCTCTTTGGGAGCGCCCCCGACAAAAGAACTTCTGTACCCTTCTGCTGACCTTTAAAGCCCTAAACGGCCTCGGTCCTGTATACCTGAAGGAGCGTCTCCACCCCCACCGTTCAGCCCGGACACTGAGATCTAGCGCCGAGGGCCTTCTGACGGTTCCCTTACTGCGAGAAGCAAAGCTACAGGGAACCAGGCAGAGGGCCTTCTTGGTGGTGGTGCCCGCCCTGTGGAACGCCCTTCCAGCAGATGTCAAAGAGATAAATAACTACCTGACATTTAGAAAACACCTGAAGGCAGCCCTGTTTAGGGAAGTTTTTAATCTGTGATATTTTAATGTATTTTGATATTTGTTGGAAGCCGCGCAGAGTGACTGGGGAGACCCGGCCAGATGGGTGGGGTACAAATAATAAATTATTATTATTATTATTATTATTATTATTATTATTATTATACCCCAAGTCTCCTCCTCCCCACTTTGCATTTCGTCCCTCTACGCAATTGGGGCGACGGAACTGAGGCGGCTTCCTCTGTTCCTGCTCCGCTGGGTAGGTGTCCAGAGCCTGTAGCATCCCACAGCCCTTCCACCCCAGCACTTCTGTCCCGACCGTCGCTCCCGCAGGAAGTCTCCCTACTGCTCCTGTGGTGCAGGGAACCTTCCGTCTCGGAGAGCCCTTGCGCCACGCCACTGGGCTGCCCGCTGGCCTCTGATGGTTCCCTGACACAGGGGGTTGGACTGGAAGACCCTTGAGGGTCCCTTCCAGCTCCACGAGTCTACGATTCTGTGATGGGGCAGTGTAGAAATACTTTTCGTAAGTAAGGAAATGCTGGGTGCTCTTCACTTCCTCCACCCCCTGCCCTGTTTATCCTCGTTTCATACCCAAACGGGGATTTTGAACCTTGGGTCTCAAGTCCTAGGGTGGAACTCACCCATGCGCTGATACGATTGTTCTGCCAGCGAAATAGTTATCATAATAATTTATCGCTTGCACCCCGCCCATCTCACTGGGTTGGTCCAGCCACTCCAACTGAATATAAAAGAGCGCACGATAACACCAGACATCAAAGCTTCCCGATACAGGGCTGCCTTCTGATGTCTTCTAAAAGTAAAAAAAAAAAAAAAAATTCCTTCCAGTAGCACCTTAGAGACCAACTCAGTTTGTTGTTGGTATGAGCTTTCGTGTGCATGCACACTTCTTCAGATACACTGAAACAGAAGTCACCAGACCCTTATATATAGTGAGAGGGTGGGGAGGGGTATTACTCAGAGGGGTGGTGGGAATGGGTGATAGGCTGATAGCTGTGGTAAACCTGTTGACGACTGTTAACGACTGCAATTGGTCTTACAGGAAAAAGCAAGGGGTGAGAAGGTTAAGAATAGCTTTGTCATGTATAATGAGATAAGAATCCAATGTCTCTATTCAGACCAGGTCTCTCCATGGTTTTAAGTTTGGTAATGAGTTGCAATTCAGCAACTTCTCTTTCCGGTGTATTTCTGAAATTCCTTTGCAATAAGACAGCTACTTTGAGATCTTGTATAGAGTGTCCTGGGAGATTGAAGTGTTCTCCTACTGGTTTCTCTGTCTTGTGATTCCTGATGTCAGATTTGTGTCCATTTATCCTTTGGCGTAGGGTTTGGCCTGTTTGTCCAATATAGAGAGCTGAAGGGCACTGTTGGCATTTGATGGCATACACAATGTTAGACGATGAGCAATTAAATAGTCCTGAGATGGTATAGCTGTTCAATCAATCAATATTTATTACGATCAATGACCAGCACACACATATTAAAACATAGAATCGATCAGAAATACAATCTAAAATATATGCTAAAAATGAAGTCTGACAAGATTTGTCATCCTTAATTCATTGTGTAAGAAATAATTGAGTAAAAATTACACGACATCAAATAAATGAACTACATCGAATAATGACTCGAGTTCTTCACTAGCTCTGTCCTAAAATAGTATGGGTGCTGCTAATTAGGGCGGACCGAATCTTAATGGCGTTAGCACAGAATTTTGCTACCTCAGTTGTCACATTGGAATTCCACCTAAACATTAGAAATAACTTCCTGACAGTAAGAGCTGTTTGACAGTGGAATTTGCTGCCAAGGAGTGTGGTGGAGTCTCCTTCTTTGGAGGTCTTTAAGCAGAGGCTTGACAGCCACCTGTCAGGAATGCTTTGATGGTGTTCATGCTTGGCAGGGGGTTGGACTGGATGGCCCTTGGGGTCTCTTCCAACTCTACGATTCTATGATTCTATGAGTGTGATGCAGCAGCTAAAAATGCCAATACAATTCTGGGCTGCATCCATAGGAGTATAGCATCTAGATCAAGGGAAGGAATAGTACCACTGTATTCCGCTCTGGTCAGACCTCACCTGGAATACTGTGTCCAGCTCTGGGCACCACAGTTCAAGAAGGAGACTGACAAGCTGGAACGGGTCCAGAGGAGGGCAAACAAAATGGTCCAAGGCCTGGAAACGATGCCTTATGAGAAAGGCTTAGGGAGCTGGGTATGTTTAGCCTGGAGAATAGAAGGTTCAGGGGTGATAGGATAGCCATGTTCAAATATATAAAAGGATGTCATATAGAGGAGGGAGAAAGGTTGTTTTCTGCTGCTCCAGAGAAGCGGACACGGAGCAATGGATTCAAACTACAAGAAAGAAGATTCCACCTAAACATTAGGAAGAACTTCCTGACAGTAAGAGCTGTTCGACAGTGGAGTTTGCTGCCAAGGAGTGTGGTGGAGTCTCCTTCTTTGGAGGTCTTTAAGCAGAGGCTTGACAGCCACCTGTCAGGAATGCTTGGATGATGTTTCCTGCTTGGCAGGGGGTTGGACTGGATGGCCCTTGGGGTCTCTTCCAACTCTAGGATTCTATGGTTCTAGGACCCAAAAACCTGCTGTTGTTTGTGCTTTTACGGGGAGGAATTCACTCCCCAACCCTCGACTTTTCCTCTCTGCAGCACCATCTGAAGAAGCTGGAAGGCCGGCGCTTAGACTTTGACTACAAAAAGAAGCGGCAGGGGAAGATCCCGGACGAGGAGCTGCGGCAAGCGCTGGAGAAGTTCGAGGAGTCCAAGGAAGTGGCGGAGACGAGCATGCACAACCTCCTGGAGACGGACGTGAGTATGGTTCGAACCCAGGCTCCCCGGAACCCACGCCCCTCTTCTCTGCGAGTTAGGTCGCACGCTGATCCAGTCATGGGCGCCTCTGCCAAAAGCCAGGCTCTCCTTTTTAAAAAAACAACAAAACCCAGCCTCTTGTGAGCCAGTGTGGTTAAGAGCAGTAGACTCGTAATCCGGTGAACCGGGTTTGCTTCCCCGCTCCTGCACATGCAGCTGCTGGGTGACCTTGGGCTAGTCCCACTTCTCTGAAGTCTCTCAGCCCCACTCACCTCACAGAGGGTTTGTTGTGGGGGAGGAAAGGAAAGGAGAATGTGAGCCGCTTTGAGACTCCTTCGGGGAGTGATAAAGCGGGATATCAAATCCAAACTCTTCTCCTCTTCTTCTTCTTCTTCTTCTTCTTCTTCTTCTTCTTCTTTTAAGACCAGAGTCTAAAATACCCGTGAAGACTTGACACTTTCCCCCCAAAATACTGGGCACTGTCGTGTGCCCCTCACAGAGCTCCATTTCCCAGCGCTCTTTGCAAACTACAGTTCCCAGAATTCTTTGGGGGAAAGTACACAGACTGAGCGTGCTCAGCTGCCGCAGAAGAATGCCTGTTGGAGGAGGGGGTGGTGGAAAAGGGGAGGTGAAATGGAGCCTCTTGGAAGGGGGCCTGGCAGGCTGGCCGGCATCCTAGACCATGGATCTAGGATGAGAGCCAGTGTGGTGTAGTGGTTAAGAGCGGTGGACTCGTAATCTGGTGAACCGGGTTCGTGTCTCCGCTCCTCCACATGCATCTGCTGGGTGACCTTGGGCTAGTCCCACTTCTCTGAAGTCTCTCAGCCCCACTCACCTCACAGAGTGTTTGTTGTGGGGCAGGAAGGGAAAGGAGAATGTGAGCCGCTTGGAGACTCCTTCGGGGAGTGATAAAGTGGGATATCAAATCCAAACTCTTCCTCTTCTTCTTCCGTTTTACTGCAGATTGAGCAAGTCAGCCAGCTCTCAGCACTTGTAGACGCCCAGCTGGATTATCACAGGCAAGCGGTGCAGATCCTCGACGAGCTCGCGGACAAACTCAAACGCAGGTAAACACTGCTGTGTGTCCCCCCCCCCATAAATACGGCTGTATTTGAAACTTGGTTTAATCTCTATAAAAAAAACCATGCCATCTTGAAAGAAAAAACCCGGTCTGTTTAACATGATACCATAGGGAGTGGCAAGCCTTAATAACCACAATACAGTGGTACCTCTCCTAACGAATAACTCGCCCAACGTCTTTTTCGCCTAACGAAGGACTTCCGGCAAAACAAAATGGCCGCCGGAAACGAATTTCTTCGACTAAAGAAAAGACGTCGCGGCCGCTTTAAATAGGATTTTTTCAACTTGCGAATTTTTGACGCGATTTTTTCGACTTACGAATTTTTCCCCAATGCGTTCCTATGGGGATTCGCGGAACGCTTTTTTTCGCCTAACGACGATCGCGTCGGAACGCATTATCGTCGTTAGGCGAGGTACCACTGTATACGAACTTTTAAAATAATTCGGCAAACCCTCCTGGAAAGGTTTAAGTGAAAAGCAGACGGGTGAACAATAGCTGTGGAAAAACCGTGGATGTTATTGGGGCTGAAGGAAGATGGCGACTGTCCGTGATTTGGCTTTTGGAATCAAGAGTGTCAAGGGCCAAGGCGATCGTACGGAGATGAAATATGGACTTAAATCCACACAGGGACATAGTTTGTTTTGATTTATCTTGCTTGGAATACATCAGAGGATGAGAAAATATAGGAAGGGTAAAAAGCAAGGACAAATAGTTGATTAGATAACTCCGGAGTTTGAAGCATGGGAAACCTCAAAATAAATTTAAATAATAATTTGGCAGAATTGGAACTTTTCTTTTTTTATTATCCTATATAATAAAGTTGCTGTGTCCCTGCGTCCAGTCCGTGTGTCACGGAATTGCGCTACTGCGCATGTCCGGGACCCACACGGACGCAGGGATTGGAGCGGGCGGAGAGGGGGGCGTGTCCGAGAGGCAGAGGCGGCGCACGCGCGTTCTCAGTTGCGCCAGCGCCGCTGCCTCGCACGGACGGCTCGCCACCGCTACCGCCGCCGCTACAGCCGCCCCCGGGGGAAAAGAAGAAGGGGGAGGGAGCCCCTCTCCACCCCCCAGCGGCCGCTGTTCTGCCTCCTCCTGCCTCCTCCTCCTCTAGCGCCCGTTATTGAACGGGCTAACTTCAACTAGTTATTGATAATTGGATAAATAATTTGAAATGTAATCTGGAATGTTTCAATGTGATTATGTTGTACTAGTAAATTAAGCCCGTTACAAAAACGGGCGCTAGAAAGTATATGGGGGGAGCGGCGGCCATCCTCCTTTTGTTTGTTAACCCCGCCGCCCTCCTTCCCCTGGAGCCTGGCGGCTGCCTCTCTCTCTCCGGCAGCCGCTCCCTCCCTCCCTTTCTCTATTCTCCGTCCCTCCATTTTTCCATTCTTCTTTCCCTCCTTCCTTCCTTCCTTCCTTCCTTCCTTCCTTCCTTCCTTCCTTCCTTCCTTCCTTCCCCTCCCCTTCCCTCCCTCTGTTTTTCCTTCCTTCCTTCCTCCCTCCCTATATTTTTCCATACTTCCTTCCCTGTTTCTTTCCTTCTTTCCTTCCTTCTTTCCCGCACCCACCCTCCCCGCCTGTCAACCCCTTTCTCAAGTGGACCCCAGCTAGTTAGCAGTGCTGACACTCCTCTGGGTCTGGTTTTCTGCCTTTTCCTGTATTAGATCCCAGGTGTTTCCACGAAATCCACGGGTCCCTATAATCCTTCTGAGCAGAATTTTAAACGCTAGAGTCTACAGGCATGTGGGAGCTGGGGGGGGGGACCCTTATGTAGAGAAGACAGGGAGTCTGGCTAGGGATTCGGCCTGAGGGGACTCTCCCCCATAGCCAGTCTCCTCCGCACCCCCTGCACCACGGGGTGCAGGGGCAGCTCCAGCTCCCTGCCAGGAGGTGGCGGACAGGAGATAGAAGCAGCAGCACCAAGTCAACTCTCCTTCTGCAGGGAGAAGGTGGGGGGAGGGATTAGAAACCCCACAGCACCGCTTATGCCGTCGCCGTCCGTCTCTGGTGCAGAGCGGCATTGGGGGGCTTGCGGTGTGCGCAGCGCTCCGCGCCACCCTTCCTTCTAACAACCCCACCTGCGGCAGCAGCATCAGAACGGGGGTGTCGCTTCATTTTTCCAAGTAGGGGCGATGGCGGCAGCAGCAGCAGGAGGCAGCGGCGGAGGAAGAAGCCGTTTCGCCGGCGCTGACCAGGGTCTCCTCCCTCCCCTGCCCCCCCTCACCTAAGACGCGCTTGTCCGCCTGCTCTACTCCCTCCCTCCTTCCTTCCCTGCCGGCGAGCCCTTTATGTCTGCGCGCTGCCTGCGGTTGCGCCTGCGCCGCCAGCGCCATCTTTCTCCCCCCCTCCCCTCCCTTGGACAGAGCGAGAGAGGGAAGCCGGAGGAGGAGGCAGAGGGAGAGCGAGCGCGTGGCGGCGGCAGTGGCGGCGGCGTCTCGCCCGCGAAGCTTCCCGGCTCCTTCTGCGGAGGGAGAGGCGTCGGAGGAGCGCCAGAGGGGCGTCTGCTGCTACTGGCCGGGCTGCGTCAGATTCGCCGCCCTTCTGGATGGGGAAGCGGCCGGCGGCCCCGCCGGGACTGCGCACACGGGCCTCGCCGCCGTTCCGAGCCGGCTGCTGCTGCAGCGGCGAGCCCTGCTCCGTTTCGCCGGGGCCGGGAGTCCCAGGGGCTACCTGATCTCGTCGCGGGCGGCGGAGGGGCCGGGGCCTGAGTAGAGGCGGCAGCGGGAGCCTTCAGTAAAGGCGGCGGCGGGAGCGGAGCCGCCTGTTGGCACTGCCCCGCCGGCAGCCCCGGCGACGGCCGCCCTCCCCGCCGCCGCCACGGGCGGCTGAGGCGGGGAGAAAGAAGGGAGGGGGAGAAGCAGCAGCGCGCGGAGAGCGGCCGCCATTGCGGCTGAAGCGGAGAGGTTTGGAGGCTCGCGAAGCGCAAGCGCTGCGCTCCAACCTCAGGCTCCTCCTCCTCCTCTCTGCGCTCCAATCCGTGTGTCACAGGAACGCACGCGCAGATGCGAATTCCTGTGACACACGGAAAGTGTACGTACGGACACAGCAAGATTATTATATAGGATTGGAAACCTTAATAAAAATGATTTTGGAAACTTGGTTTAATCTCGTTCCTCATGGCAAATCTCCTTCTTCCTCCTGCGCCCAGAGTGAGGGACACTTCCTCGCGCCCCAAGCGAGAATACAAGCCGAAACCGAGGGAGACCTACGAGTTTGGAGAGAGCGACCAATCCAACGGCGGCTTTTCCTGCAACCCCGCCCCCAAAGTCTCAGGTAAGGGCGGGGCCGAAGTAGCCGCTTCCTGGGCTGGAGCTGCTTGGGAGGGTAGCGGCGCGAGGCAATCCCAAGAGGCAAGGGGGCAGGTGGCTTCAAGGGGGACCCCACATGCGTTGGACGGGAGACTCCTCTGCTGCTACACGAGACCCCCTTTTTAACTGCAGCTCCCATCCTCCCTATATGTTTGCTGGGGTTTCTGGGAGTCGAAATGCAGAGACATTGAATGCAAGCCTTGAAGTGGTGATCAGGGACCCAGAACCTGAACCCGCCGCCATTGTTGCTTAACTAGAACTCCCGTCCTCCCTGACCATTGGCTGATTTTTAAAAAAGGTAAAGGACCCCTGGAAGGACGCGGGTGGCGCTGTGGGTTAAACCACAGAGCCTAGGGCTTGCCGATCAGAAGGCCGACGGTTTGAATCCCTGCGACGGGGTGAGCTCCCGTTGCTCGGTCCCAGCTCCTGCCAACCTAGCAGTTCGAAAGCACATCAAAGTGCAAGTAGATCAGTAGTAGACTTAAAAGGTAAAGGTAAAGGGACCCCTGACCATTAGGTCCAGTCGCGGACGACTCTGGGGTTGCGGCGCTCATCTCGCTTTACTGGCCGAGGGAGCCGGCGTACAGCTTCCGGGTCATGTGGCCAGCATGACTAAGCCGCTTCTGGCGAACCAGAGCAGCGCACGGAAACGCCGTTTACCTTCCCGCCGGAGCGGTACCTATTTATCTACTTGCACTTTGATGTGCTTTTGAACTGCTAGGTGGGCAGAAGCAGGGACCGAGCAACGGGAGCTCACCCCGTCGCGGGGATTCGAACTGCCGACCTTCCGATCAGCAAGCCCTAGGCTCTGAGGTTTAACCCACAGCGCCACCTGGGTCCCTTCTTAAGTCACTAGACAACCCCAAACACCGCTGGGCTTTTTCCAGGGCTCGTTTTAATGCCCTCCCCTCAGTTCTCTTAGAGGGCAGATATAGTAAGATACCGATCGATCAAAGATTATGCCCCTGTGATTGTAATGAGATTGAATCCACTGGGCACGTTCTCTTATACTGTCCACTGTATCGTGACTCAAGGAAAGAACTGATTGAACCGCTGTTGGGGAAACTGCCAGGCCGCTCGGAGGAAGCCTACATCAGACTCCTCCTAGCGGATAAAGATATGGAGACCCCTAGGATCGCCACAAAATTTCATTTTATTGCGACAAGACGAATAATGACTGAGACTGAGATTTGAGCTTTAATCTCTGAAGGAATGTTAATTAGGTGGTAAAGATCTATTAATGTAAAATTTTAAAATCTTAAGTTTAAATTCTAATTTTAAATGTAAGTATCAGTTTTATGAGATGGGTTCTAATTCTGTAATATAACTCAACCTCCAATACTACAGGTGAAACTCGAAAAATTAGAGTATCGTGGAAAAGTCCATTCATGTAAGCAATTGTTTTCATTAGCTACTGGAGTTTAATATATGAGATAGACTCATGACATGCCAAGCGAGATATGTCAAGCCTTTGTTTGTTATAATTGTGATGATTATGGCGTACAGCTGATGAAAACCCCAAAGTTGAAATTGTTAATTTGGGGTTCTCATCAGCTGTACGCCATAATAATCACAATTATAACAAATAAAGGCTTGACATATCTCGCTTGGCATGTCATGAGTCTATCTCATATATTAGTTTCACCTTTTAAGTTGAATTACTGAAAGAAATGACCCATTCCACGATATTCTAATTTTTCGAGTTTCACCTGTATATCTGGTTATGGGTTGTCATTAACTGTTATTGTGATTACGGACTTGTCCACCGTAATCAAACGCAGCGGGCTGAGGTGTGGGGCTAACGAACCCCGGCACCCACAGCCTATATATTCAGCTGCGTTCCGCGTCCAGCCGCTTCCTTCTGCGTGGACACTGCTTTCTTCTCCTTCTTCAAAGCATAGCAGAGCTTCTTGGCAAACGGAAGAAGATTAATGAGTCCTTGGCAATAAATCAAACAGCAACGTCCGGCTGATTATTAAGATTTATTGGTTTTAAGGGCTTCGTGCCCAGAAAGATGTGACCCATCCACTGGGAGCCATAGGACGAACTGCTGCACAGTCCGATACAAACATCATATACCGTGTTTCTCCTAAAATAAGACACCGTCTTATATATTTTTTCTCTCAAAAAAACACAGTATGGCTTATTTCCGGGGGATGTCTTATTTTAACCGCTCCGCGTTGGTACGTTGCATAGCCACGCCTATCCAGGCCATCTTAAGGGAGAGGCACTGTGTCACTATGTCTTATTTTCGGGGTATGGCTTATTTTCGGGGTATGGCTTATATTTCACAAATGCGTAGAAATCCTGCTACGGCTTATTTTATGGCTACGTCTTATTTTAGGAGAAACAGGGTATACACTGATACAAACATCACATAGCGGGAACATAGATAAGCCCCGGATGTGATGTCATCCCTGTGGGGAAGGGCGACAGACCAAGCTTTGTTAAAGCTCAAAACCCCACAACTGTTCTCTGGTCTTTGACCGTAATAAAAATATTTGTATTTGTCCTGAGCTGGGGGGTAGCAAAAGGAGACCGCACATCCCCTAACCTCTCGCTTCCGTGGCTGTCCGTTGCTGACCCCAGCGCCTCCTCACTAACAGACCTCCCACCACCCTGCGCACACACCCCACCCAATTTGTTCCCCGCGCCTCCCATTTCTGGGTGTTTTGCATTGAGCGTGTCGTGGGTTTTGTAAGCATGTCTGTGTTTTATTTTGTTTGTTTCGTTTCCGTATCTGGGAGCAGCTTCCTCCTCTTTCCGATCCGAAAAGCCATCGCGGACCCCCAGCAGGATTTTTTGTGAGTCCCACCTGCTTTGACAGCTCTCCTCTCCTCTTCTTCCTCCCCCCCCTTCCCTCCGCATCCCTTTGCACGGCCTGTTCCCCTTCCTGCTTCCTTCCTCCACCCTCTGCCTAATCTGTTGCTGGCAGAGGCGTAGCAAGCCCAGGTGGTACCCGGGGCGGAATTTTTTTTGTCACCCCCCCCCACCACTTTAATTTTTAAAAAAGTAAAAAATGTCACCCCCCTCTAATGGTGCCACTTTGCGAGGTGTGGGGTTTTTTTGTGTGTGTGTCTATTATCTCTTTTTTTTCCAATAAAGTTAAAATAAAATAATAATAATAATAATAATAATAATAATAATGTAAAAAAATAAAAATAAATAAAAAGTGTCACCCCCCTCTGATGGTGCCACTTTGCGAGGTGTGGGGGTTTTGTGTGTGTGTGTCTATTATCTCTTTTTTTTCAATAAAGTTAAAATAAAACAATAATAATAATAATAATGTAAAAAAATATAAAAAATAGAAAGTGTCACCCCCCCCCTCTGATGGTGCCACTTTGTGAGGTGTGGGGGTTTTTTGTGTGTGTGTCTATTATCTCTTTTTTTTTCAATAAAGTTAAAATAAAATAATAATAATAATAATAATAATGTAAAAAAATAAAAATAAAAATAAATAAAAAGTGTCACCCCCCTCTGATGGTGCCACTTTGCGAGGTGTGGGGGTTTTGTGTGAGTGTGTCTATTATCTCTTTTTTTCAATAAAGTTAAAATAAAACAATAATAATAATAATAATAATAATAATGTAAAAAAATATAAAAAATAAAAAGTGTCACCCCCCCCTCTGATGGTGCCACTTTGTGAGGTGTGGGGTTTTTGTGTGTGTGTGTCTATTATCTCTTTCCCCCCCAATAAAGTTAAAATAAAATAATAATAATAATAATAATAATAATAATTTAAAAACAATTTTTAAAAATTAAAAAGTGTCACCCCCCTCTGATGCTGCCACTTTGTGAGGTGTGGGGGGGTTGTGTGTGTGTGTGTGTCTATTATCTCTTTTTTCCAATAAAGTTAAAATAAAAAATAATTTTAAAAAAATGATAAAAAAATTAAAAAAATTAAAGAAATTAAAAAAAAATAAAAAGTGTCACCCCCCTCTGATGGTGCCACTTTGTGAGGTGTGGGGGGTTGTGTGTGTGTGTCTATTATCTCTTTTTTTCAATGAAGTTAAAATAAAATGAAAAAAAAATTAAATTAATTTTTTTTTAAAAAAAAAAAAGTCACTCCCCTCTGGGGTGGAACCCGGGGCGGCCCGCCCCCTTGCTACGCCCCTGGTTGCTGGCGTTCCTGTCCCCAGGCTAACACGACTTCCCGCCTCTAAAACATGCTCTCTTAATTGGGGCTGTGCACTTTTGAGTCTTCGCAAGTCGCTCTCCGCATGCAGGGGTTTCGGCGCCAGTTGCAGAGCTCATTTTAGAAACCCAAGTTCGTAGTCCTCATGAAAGGAAACAGGAAGTTCCCCCTGACCTCTCAGAAACCAGGGCTAGCCTTTGTCTGAGAGTACCTGCTTGCTTTTCCTGCATGCAAAAAGCCCAAAGCTTTCCCCCCCAGAATTTCAAACTAAAGGGATCAGGTAGCAGGTTCGGTGGGGAGGAGTATGAAACCCTGGAGTATGAAACCGCTGCCAGTCAGAGTAGGCGAGTCAGAAGGGCCATTAGTCAAGCTCAAAGGGCTCAAAGGTGAGTCAGAAGGGCCATTAGTTTCCCAAAGTTGGGTTTCTGGCTGTTTTTTTGAGACTACAATTCCCATCATCCCTGACCATTGGTCCTGCTAGCTAGGGGTGATGGGAGTTGTAGTCCAAAAACAGCTGAAGACCCAACTTTAGGAAACCCTGGTGGAAGGCGGATTCCTCTGCCCCATGTTCCTGCCTCATTCTGGAACAGTTAGCAACAGGGTGGATTTGATTTAAATCACGATTTAAATCACTAGTCAGTAAGGCTTGATTTAAATCACTAGTCAGTAAGACTTGATTTAAATATTTTTTTTACAGAAAGACTCCTTCTTGCTGGTATAATCTTAATATTTACAACCATATGAAGGTTTCATTTTTGGAATAATAAATTTTTCAGAGTAGTTTTTACAGTTACAGTGGTACCTTGCCTAACAACGATAATGCGTTCCGACGCGGTCGTCGTTAGGTGAAAAAATGCGTTCCGCGAAGCCCCATAGGAACGCATTGAAAAAAAATTCGTAAGTCGAAAAAATCGCGTCAAAAATTCGTAAGTCGAAAAAATCCTATTTAAAGCGCCCGCGACGTCTTTTCGCTAGGCGGAGAAATTCGTTTCCGGCGGCCATTTTGTTTTACCGGAAGTCCTTCGTTAGGCGAAAACGACGTTGGGCGAGTTATTCGTTAGGCGAGGTACCACTGTATATCAAAAATTACTGATTTGGCTATACTACTAGAAATACATAGACAGATAATTATGAAATTATGGTGAGGTTTAATAAGTTAACTGTTTATATTTGGACAACTTTTCTGCTGTACTTTATTGGAAGGAGAAAAACAATCATTTCCTTAATAACCATTGAAACAATTTATTTAACTAAAACAATAACATGATAGCATATGTATCCATGTTTGTTAACTGATGTGGTTAAACATTTAAAAAAAAAACCTTAGACTGAGTTTTAGCACACTTGATAAACTTAAAACAAATCCTTATTTCCTGATGAATAGCCTTTGGACTACAATGTAACTTAAATAGAAGACTATATTTAGAAAGATTTTTCCTCCAAAAGCATTTTATTTTAAAAATCCAATTTAAATCAAAAAAATCCGATTTTTTTGATTTTTTTAAAAAAATCATTGATTTTTATCCACCCTGGTTAGCAAACCCTGGTTCGGAAGGAGCCAGGGTTACCTTTTAACGATGGTCAAAATCTAGGGTGCAACAGTTTAGAGCAGTGATGGCTAACCTTGACACTCCAGATGTTTTGGAACTACAACTCCCATCATCCCTAGCTAACAGGACCAGTGGTCAGGGATGATGGGAGTTGTAGTCCCAAAACATCTGGAGTGTCAAGGTTAGCCATCACTGGTTTAGAGCCTTGTTTGATCCGCACCGGCTCCATGCAGAGCTGGGGAAAGACTCCTGCCTGAAACTCTTGAGCAGGAGTCAGCAAACTTACTGGCCGGTGTCTCCAGCGCTGATCGAGCGGAGGGCGGGGGAGCGCGCGCCCATACGCGTGCACACACGCTATTTTCGGCGCACTTCCGGTTCGGAGGAGCACCGGAAATAGTTTGTGTGCATGTGCACCGGAAATATCACTTGCGCATGCGCACAAGTTATTTCCGGTGCGCCGGTAAGAGCGGGCGGCTGCAGCGGTCGCCGGGGGCCGGATAAACAAGTCCCTCGGGCCGTATCCAGCCCCCGGGCCGTAGTTTGGAGACCCCCTGCTCTTGAGAGAGCAGCTGCTGCTCATTGTGAGCTCGATGGACCCAGTGGCCTGACTCGCTTCCTACGGTCCTGTTCACATCTGCGCCAAACCGTGTTGCCTTCCTGTGCCTCAGCCCTTCTTCGGCATTCCCGCGCCCCCGGCACCAGCTCTCGTCGGCTCGTTTTACGCGCAAATTGCCTAAAGGGCCGTGGCGATGGTTTTATTTTTATTTTTTAAACACTTAGGCGAACAATAAGAAGCCGAAGAGGAAAGGCCAAGCGTTTCTGGGAACTAGCTTAGCTTTGTAGGAGAAGTGCAGGTTGAATATTGGATCTGGACGTCGGGAGCAGTAGGATTTCCTAATAATAATAATAATAATAATAATAATAATAATAATAATTTATTATTTGTACCCCGCCCATCTGGCCGGGTCTCCCCAGCCACTCTGGGCGGCTTCCAACAAACATTAAAATACATCAAAATGTCACAGATTAAAAACTTGCCTAAACAGGGCTGCCTTCAGGTATTTTCTAAAGGTCATGTAGTTGTTTATCTGTTTGACCTCTGGTGGGAGGGCATTCCACAGGGTGGGCGCCACCACCGAGAAGGCCCTCTGCCTGGTTCCCTGTAGCTTTGCTTCTCGCGGTGAGGGAACTGCCAGAAGGCCCTCGGCGCTGGATCTCAGTGTCCGGGCTGGACGGTGGGGGCAGAGATGCTCCTTCGGGTATACAGGACCGAGGCCGTTTAGGGCTTTCAAGGTCAGCTTTATTATTGTTAGAAATTTATTGCGGCTATAAGCCCATATAAATATATCAACATAAACGTAAACATACATAAAACAAACCATATAACACAGAAATACGGAGATACCACAGTAGCAGAAAATCATACCACGGCCGTTAAACGTAACCATCCCCCAGAGATATTAAAACTGCAATCTAAAAGGAAAAATGGCGAAAGACCTTTAGTAGTTATGTAACTGACCATTTCGCCTTTTTGATTATTGTATTTTAATGCTTTGTTGAAAGCCGCCCAGAGTGGCTGGGGAAACCCAGCCAGATGGGCGGGGTATAAATAATACATTATTATATTATTATTATTATATTTTGGGGACAAAACGGAGTTTAAGAACCTTGCCACCTGCAAGGTTATGTAAGGATCATTGTCTTGCACCAACCCTGTGAATTGTGCTCAGAAACGTTCCCGGTTTAGCGAAGGAGGAGGTGGTGGTGGTCCTTACCGTGCGTGGCAGGCTGGGTGGTGGTCAGCAGAGACGCGGTGCCCCCTCCCTAACTGACACCCCCACCCCGCTCCCCTTTGAATTCTCCAGCCGCTCATTTGGACCAGCCGTCCTGCAAGGCGCTGTACGACTTTGAGCCGGAGAACGACGGCGAGCTGGGCTTCAAGGAGGGCGACATCATCACGCTGACCAACCAGATCGACGAGAACTGGTACGAGGGCATGATCAACGGCCAGTCGGGCTTCTTCCCCCTCAACTACGTGGAAGTCTTGGTCCCGCTACCTCAGTGAAAGGGGACCCCCCCTGCTCTCGAGCCGACCGCTTCCGTTCTTCCTCTTCCTTCCTTCCCCGCCCCGTGTCTCCTCCGCCTCCTGTCCACCTTTGCACACCGAGGGGGGGAGGCGAAAAAGAGAGAGGCCGAGGGCACACTTATCCCCCCACCCCACCCCTCGAACTTACATTCCATGTGGTATATACCCAACACTAATCCCCCGTCCAGCAAGCAGGAACGTTTTTTTTGGGGGGGGGGGTAATGGTGCTCCTGTCAGTAGCCCGGCCTGGCGGCGGCGGTGGGAGCCTAGCTGTTTGAGTGGGGCAGTGCACAAACTGACCCTGCCGTCTCCCCCCCCCTCCTCTGCCCACCTGTCTGTTCTTTCCGGGGGCCTGGACCAAATTGGGGGGGGGCCCTGTGCTTTGCACACTGCGGCCTTCCCGTTTTGGGTTGCTATCCGGGCTCTCCCTTCGTTGCGGCGTTTTGTCTCCCCACCCCGAGCGAAGCACACACTGCCCACAGCCGGGGGCGGGGGGGGGGCGGTTTGTAGGGGGGGGGCAGGCAGCTGTGATCGTCCGAGTCGTCTTCCTTGCGCGATTGCAGAAGTCGCCAGGCTGGCCTAGAGGACAGCCGTCTGCGGCAGGTTGTGTGTTTGTGTGTGTGTGTGTGTCTTAGAAGCCGAGAAGCCGCTTGCGTGCCACCCAACCTTTTTGCCGCGGGCCCGACTCGCGCTAAACACTACCAGGGATCTTCTGCTTTTTCTCCTCGCACCCGGGGCGCTTGCACCGTAAGGAACGGAGACGCGTCGGATCCCTTGCAAAATTTAAAACCATCTCAGTGTGCCTCTTCTCCCCAGTCCCCCAGGCTTAGTTTGGAGCCAAAATTGGGCACTAAAATTTGACTGGGTCGGTTTAAAGGCATGTCCCCCCCCCCCTTTCGTGATTTTCTGAAAAGAGTGCGCGAGTCCCAGAGGCATACCCCTCCCTGCCTCTCTCTCCACCTCCCCAAATAACTCGGCCGCAGCTGGCCAGCTGACCGTTGCCCTCTCTGTCCTCCTATTGCCTGACATGGCACCAGTTTTTTGCCGCGTTCGTTGCTGGGGAGGAGGTCACCGTCTCCCCCTGGCGACATGTTTTTAAGGGACCAGGCTGGCTCACTTTTCAAAAAGTGGGGGAACAGCCTCCGGGGGGAAGCCAGCAGGAAAAACCTCTGCGGAAAACCTCGCCTTACGGCCGCAACAATACGGACCACTGGCTTCCTTTTTCCTCAGACCCAGTTGTAGGACCTTCACTGAAAAGACGCACACGACCCTCCGTGGGTTTTCTGCCCCCTCTCTATGTGCCTTGCCCCCAGTTTCCTCTCGAACGCTGGGTTCCAGTTCGGAAAGAGAAAAGGGGAGCGATTTGTACTCTTCCAGACCCTGCCCCCCCCCGTCCCTTTATTCTAAGCCAGGCATCCCCAAACTTCGGCCCTCCAGATGTTTTGGGACTACAGTTCCCATCATCCCTGACCACTGGTCCTGTTAGCTAGGGATCATGGGAGTTGTAGGCCAAAACATCTGGAGGGCCGCAGTTTGGGGGTGCCTGTGAACCTAAGCCAAAATACGCCTCTTCCAGGCTCTGTCGATTCCCTCCAGGACGGTTTTCAGCCCGTCGCGGCTCCGCCCAGAAAGTTGCGGGGGCCCGAGTGTCCCAGGGTGTGTTTTCTAATGAGCCTCCTTAGCTGCACTGCCTCAGTTTCCGGACTGTAAGGCAGCCTTGCAGATGTTGTTGGTCTCCACCTCCAATCAGGCCAGCGGTGATGAGTCCAGAAATATCTGGGCGGCCCCCCCTGTTTAGCTACCCCTGCATGCAAGGCACGGCAGTCTTACGGAAGCGTTCCCTCGGGGGGGGGGTGTCAGAATTGGAGAAAGTGAGCCCACCGCCTCAAAAAGGCCCCCCAGGTATCGTCGATAGTGCCGGGGTTTGTGTCCCCGCGAGCCCACGATCCCAAAACGGAGCCGTCGCCTTGGCTAAGCCAAAGGGTCTGCCCTGAGAATCACCCACGTCGGAACCAGTGTGGAAGAAGATGTAGAGAAGCCCAGGAGGAAATGGGGTGGGGGGACATCTTTACGAAAGGGCACAATGGGGCAGAGGCCCAGGTGCTTGCCTTCCCCCCCCCCTCCCTGATGCACAAGCTTTCTACAGGCGGGAAGATTTTCTCTATGTACCGTTCAAAAGCCCCTTCGCTCCCGATAAGTTTGGTGGTGAAAGGCCATTCTCCAAAATATATCAGAGGCACGAGGCCAGACAACGCTGGTGCGGTTCTGTTGTGGGAGGTACGGCATTGGACCCATGGCCTTGCGAAGGATGCGGGCGTGTTGCCTGAGCCTCCTTTGGGTGGGTGGGGGGTGCAGGCACTCCCTGCCCCTATACTTCTGGTTACAGGAGAAGGGGCAGCCACACTCAGCCCCCAAACAAGACGTCCGTCGCGATTGTCTCCCTACACTCCCCTCCCAAATATATAACGTCCCGCTTGGCGTTCCCGTCCAGCAACAGCTTAGACCAAGCAGAGGACGTATGGCTTTGGTGCTTTTCAGTCCCAGACCTCCCGTGCCCCCCAGTTCGGTATTGAGGCTGCAGCGAAAGGCGATAGTTGGGTCCGCTTTCCCCAGCTCTGCAAACCCCCTTCCGTAATTCCGTTGCCGCCACCCATCCCTGGCTTCCTAACGTCTTCATGTTCTCCCACTGCGGGGCAGTGAGACTAAACACAGCTTTGAGGGGTGGGGCCCGTTTACGGTTTTGCAACCTGCTCCTTCACCCCCACAATCCTTTTGTTTCTTAGCTGGGGGGTGGCCAGAGGCAGCTATGCCCGTTCTCTTCCGAGCCCCAAGCGCTCAAAGGGCTCTCAGGATTTCACGCACACACACACACCCCTGGCATTTCGGACAGGTGGACAGGAGGCCGTTGCTCTGGCTTTCTACCTGGGGGGGGGGAGAGAGAGGCTCCGGGTTTAAGTGTGCAAAAGGACTCTCTCTTGGGAACCCCCTCTGTTTTGCCAGGGGGCCCTGGCATGGCATACTGGCACGGCCTGGCAGCAACCCTAGCGGCCACCTCTGTTTTTCACAGTGCACCAAAACAACATTGCAAATTATTTTGGGGGGGGTGGAGCTCTGCTGGGGTTTAAAAGGGGGCTGGACCCAACTCTCTGGCACAGCTGGGGCTACCAGGAAGCGCCCAGGACCGTTGCACCCCCCCAAGGATCCGTGGTGCTGACCAGGGGGCGGTTGGCAGAAGATCACGGCAAGGTGGTGGACGGATCCAGCCTGTACCTATGAATTGTGGGGGGTGGGGTTGGGCTTCCTGACCCTCCACCCACCCTCTCGGAAATAGCCTTTTGTCTTTGTCCGCTCTCTCTTCCCTTCCCCCGAGAATTTCTATTTATATAGGCATATCCCAGCCAACTTATTCATAGTTAATTTCTCTTCCTTGCCCAGCGAGTGTTGGGGCTGGAGGGGGCTGGGTTTTGTCCGCGATCGCCTCTCCTACACGCTGCTTTAGTCCCCCACCCACCCACCTACCTACCTATACAGTCCTAACTTCCAATATCCCGTTTAAACATTGTTGTGATATCCACCCCTCTACGCATTGATATAGTAAAGATATGTCATACGTTTTACCCCTGACGCGACTCCCAAGGTATCGTCTGGCTGGAGTGAAAAGTTTGGTAGTCCCAGGTCTTCCCTAAATTCAGTATTTTGGGGTTCCGGACCCCATTGTGCGATGTGTGCGAGGCTATTTTGCACCCCAGACTTCTGTTCTCCTCCCCCCACCCCTCCCCATTCTTCCTCACCCCAAATATTCACCAGGACCACAGGAAGAACAAGCGACGCAAAAAAGATATTGGGGAAGGGGGCTTTGTAAATACTGGCTTTTTAATCCGTAGCATTGTCGCGCCAGGGCATAAACTCCTGGCGCTTGTTCCGTTGGAGTGAAGCAAGTCTCTTTCTCATTACTTACTCTGGACAATTTTATGTGGGGGTGGGCGTGGGAAACACATCTTATTTTGTTCTTGTTCATGGGTTTATTTCTCCCCTCTCCCCTTCTGTTTTGGAATAAAAAAAAACAACACGAAAAACCTTGTATCCTTGAAATAAAAAAGTATTAAATGTTTGAAGGCGGTGGGGTTTTTTTGTTTGTTTGGTTTCTTCCCTCTTCCTTTCGATTTTGGTGCCATTCCTTTGTGCCATTTAGAAGAGGAATGGGGAGCCTGCGGGCCTCTAGATGGGCTCCCAACTCCCATCTTCCCCCGGCTGGCCAGCAAAGCCATTCATCTGGCATAATGGGATTTGTAGTATACCAACAGGGCCACGTTCAAGGGGTTGCTCTTGGTACACGAAGCCTCATTGCGGGTTTGTCATTCTAAAGCAGTGTTCCCCAACCTTGGGCCTCCAGCTGTTTTTGGACTACAACTCCCATCATCCCTCGCTAGCAAGACCAGTGGTCAGGGATGATGGGAATTGTAGTCTGAAAACAGCTGGAGGCCCAAGGTTGGGGAACACTGTTCTAAAGGATTCAATCACAGACGACTCCCTGTTTGCGCCGGGGTTACGTTCCCGGCTCCCGCATGTGTAAGCGGAATTGCGGGAAATGGGGAGCACCCTGGAGAGTCATAGAATCGTAGAGTTGGAAGAGACCACAAGGGCCATCCAGTCCAACCCCCTGCCAAGCAGGAAACACCATCCAAGCATTCCTGACAGGTGGCTGTCAAGCCTCTGCTTAAAGACCTCCAAAGAAGGAGACTCCACCACACTTCTTGGCAGCAAATTCCACTGTCAAACAGCTCTTACTGTCAGGAAGTTCTTCCTAATGTTTAGGTGGAATCTTCTTTCTTGTAGTTTGAATCCATTGCTCCGTGTCCGCTTCTCTGGAGCAGCAGAAAACAACCTTTCTCCCTCCTCTATATGACATCCTTTTATATATTTGAACATGGCTATCCTATCACCCCTGAACCTTCTCTTCTCCAGGCTAAACATACCCAGCTCCCTAAGCCGTTCCTCATAAGGCATCGTTTCCAGGCCTTTGACCATTTTGGTTGCCCTCCTCTGGACACGTTCCAGCTTGTCAGTATCCTTCTTGAACTGTGGTGCCCAGAACTGGACACAGTATTCCAGGTGAGGTCTGAGCAGAGCGGAATACAGTGGTACTATTAGATCTAGATGCTATACTCAGAATTGCATTGGCTTTTTTAGCTGCTGCATCACACTGTTGACTCATGTCAAGTTTGTGGTCTACCAAGACTCCTAGATCCTTTTCACATGTACTGCTCTCAAGCCAGGTGTCACCCATCCTGTATTTGTGCCTTTGAGTCGTCCTGGCATGAGAGGAGACCCACCCCATCCTGGGGTGCTTGTGAGCCAGAGGATCAGCGGAGCTTTGTTGAGCTGCTTAGCCTCCCCGCTTAACAGCTGACATGCGGGGTAGCAGAGCAGCAGTTGCCAAGGAAGCCCCGCTGCCCCAAGCCCAGCTTGTCCGGAGATCCTCTCCAGAGCCCAAAGAGGACGTCCTTTGGGCTCTTGGGAGGGTCTCCTCACGAGCCAGAGGTGCTCCTCATTTCTGGCTACCACTTCCGGGTGCTCGGCAAACAGGACACATGTGAGCAGCGAGTTGCCTATACCAGCGTTTCCCAACCAGTGTGCCGCGGCACACTGGTGTGCCGCGAGACACCGGCTGATGTGCCGCGGAAAAAGGGACCTGCAGCCCAGGGCTGCACAGGACCGTGGCAGCGGCGCTGCTGGAGCCCAGCGGCGAAGCGGAAGCCAGGGCGGCGCTGCTCCCTTGGCTGCTGCAGCAGCAGCAGCAACAGAAGCCTCGCGGGAGAATCCCGACCTGGTGCCCCAGCTGATGGGCGGGAGAAAGGACGCCGCGCTACAGCTGATCCCAGAGGTAACTCTGGGTCAGGAGACCCGGCGCAGCCGGGTGGGGGAGGAGCGGTGTGCCGCGAGATTTTTTTAATGAAATAAGTGTGCCGTTGCCTAGATTAGGTTGGGAAACACTGGCCTATACATTCACCAACAAACAAACTGGGACAGAACTGCCCAATCCCCACCAGAGGCTGGCCAGAGGGAGGCCAGGGCATCAGAAAGAGATGCGACGGGCAAATCTCCTGGGGTAGCTTGTTCTGCAGAGCCGTCGGAACCGGTTTGCTGGGATTCCCAGCTCCTATCATTCCTGCCAGGAGCCCAGAAATATCTGAAGCATCACAGCTTCCCTACTCGAGAGCCACAGGAACGGATCGATGCACAGCTGCTTTTTAAGGAACACGGTAAGGACAAAGCAAGATTTCCACCAACCTGCCGCAACCCTGTTTTTACGCAAAGCAAGCTTCCGTCCGTTTTAGCTTAAATCCACTGCCTTTTTTACTCTTCCCCCCCCCCTCCCACTTTGATTTTCGGGCATCTTATTTGTCTACTCTAAGCATCCCAAAATTCAGGCGGGCCTTTACATTGGCCAGACTAAACATGTTCCCATCAGCTGTCCTCGAAGGCAGATATCAAAAGATTTCATTCGAAAACCGGCTCTGCCCCTGTGGAGATGGATACGTAGAAACTGTCACACGTTCTCTTGTCCTGCTCCCTATATAAAGATCTCAGGGATGAGACCATCACGCCGCTCCTATTTGCCACCCCGGGCCATTCCTGTGAAGCCAAACTGTTTTTTCTCCTAGCCGACCAGAACAGCTTGATAACAGAGAAGGTAGCCAAATTTATCGAGAGAGCAATGAGACTGAGAGCTGCCATCTGAATGACATCAGTGGCGTCATTCGGACTCCTCACCTAGGATCTTATTTTTATTATTATGTTTTATTGCTACTATTTTATTACCCCTGCCAAGTTTTACGTACTGAGATTATTAACCTATCTGCATCTGGTTTGTTATTGTCTTTCTCCCTGTCTTGACCATCCCTCGAGGCTATATTTATATTTATAATTGTTCAATTTGGCTGGTCTATTTACTTAATCGGCTTGGAACAATCTACCAGAGAAATGGACGCCGCCCATGGGACAGAGGGACAATGATGAATGATATTCCAGCCTCTATCTAAGATTTTAATAGGCCATAAGATTTCATGGTTACCATAATTGTAATGTTCGTATTTGTTGGTGTTTGTCCTTTTTGATGCTATGGCCTATCGGCTACGCAAATAAAGTTTATGTTATGTTACTCTTTTTTTTTGCTGCTTCTACAGATCCGTGAAAGGCGGCACCACGCTGCCCCCTTTTTTTTTATCTGCCCTCTTATCAGCTCAGACATACACGCACCCCAAACATAGGAGGTCGTAGGCGATTTCTCCCCACCCTTCATAGCACAAAACATAAGACGAAACTGGGGAGCTGAGGGCTTCCATTTCATCTCGGAAAACCTCAAGTGGAGATCAGCTGTGTAAACCAGAATATAGAATAGAATAGAATAGAATAGAATAGAATATATTTTATTGTCATTGTCCCCTTCGGGGACAACGAAATTACTTGGCTGCTCCATCCACCCAGATAGGGCACTCCACGCAAAGACAAAACAACTACAAAAACACTGATTAAAACCATACACACTGATTAAAACCATACAATGATAAAACTTAACAGGTAAGATTAGATGACTTCAAAGTCCAGGCTTCCCATTCAAGGCCGCAATTGCTCTGGAAAAGAAGCTGTTTCTAAGACGGCTTGTTCTTGTCATCATCGTCCTGTATCTCCGTCCCAATGGCAAAAGCTCAAAGAGACGGTGACCAGGATGCGATGGATCTTTCACTATGTCCAGTGCCTTTCTGTGGCACCTCATGGCATAAATCTGCTCTAAGGTGGAGAGCGAGCAGCCAACAATGCTCTCCGCTGCCTTAACAACTCTGCACAACCCCATCCTGTCCTGGGTAGTACAGCTTCCGTACCACATAAGCCATAAGTGAGCACGCTCTCAATGGCACAGTGATAGAAGACCAGTGCACAACGCTGTGCTGGATTGAATTCGAGATCTAACCAGAGGGTCCTTTTGAGGCCTCACAAGCCAAGTTGCTTCAGCTCCCTGCCTCAGTCGACCACCTGTGAAATGGGTGCGTTCTGTCCCGTGACGCCGAGCCCAGTAAAGGGGAACGGATAGCTTCTCCAGCTCCCGCATAGGCAAATCGAAACGTGTTCTTGGCTGGTCCAGTGTCTCCTCTTAAACTCACAAAAAACCTTTCTTAAAACACACACAGCAAAAGGGTCTCCATTTCCCTCCCCACCTGCCAAGCAAGATGCAGCAGAACTGGGTTTCAAAGTGGAGGGGGGGGGTTGGAGCTTCTCGCCCAAACTTCTTTCCCGAACCCGTGACCGGCACTTCCTTGAAGAGCCTTCATGGTTCCTCCTCCTGGTTTCAGCTGTATTGTTTGAGGATGCTGTAGACTTGCTCCAGGATGTGTCCGAAACCTTGGTCCTTGGGCGTCCTGGAAGCCAATGAGCCCTGCAAGGAGAGGATAGCGGCGTTCGTTATTCAAACAGGACCGAAAGTGAGCCTCTGCAGCTTGCTAAATGCACATAGGCAAGAAAATTTGCTTCTCCCTTGCACGGCCCACCCACAAATCGCCGTGCAATACTTTCTCTAATTCTTATTGAATTTTTATGTTTTACAATTTAAAATACTCATTTAAGCATCCTTAAAATATAAATGACTTCCCGTCTTCTCTTTCCATGGTTCATTTTGCATATCATAAGTCCCTGCACATTTTACACAAACTAAACCATTCAGAAATTTTTCTTGATTTTACAATTTTAAGCGCATACCATAACAGTTAAATTTTTCATACTTCCCCCCCCCCCTCACTGTGGGAAGCAACATTCATCCCCTTCTCTCACCAGGGTAGTCACAATCATCGTACATTTAACCTTGCTAACATTATTTATTATTGCTTCCTTCTTTCCTCAATTTCATATTTCGGCAGTGGCGTAGCGTGGGGGGTGCAGGGGGTGCCGGCTGCACCGGGCGCAACATCTAGGGTGGGCGCGCTCGCACTCGCAGCTCTCTGCCCCTGCCTGGCTCACTCACTCTCTCTGAGCGCGGGAGAGAACTGAGCGCGGGAGAGAACTGAGCGCGGGGAGAGAACCGCGGCAGCAGCAAAAAAAAAACAGCTGAAAGGGGGGGGACAAAGCAGGCACTTTAAAAGCGCCTGCTTTGTCTTCCTTTCACCCCCTTTCAGCTGTTTTTTTCGCCCCGGCATGGAGGAGAGGGGCGGGCCAGTAGTATGGAGGAGTGTCACCCCTTCTGGCTCTGGTCTGCCCCTCTCCTCCATGCCGACGCCGTAGCTCCGCCCGGGAGCGCAGCGGCGAAAAAACCCCGCTGAAAGGGGTGGGACAAAGGAGTCGCTCCGTGCGCATGCGCGTTGTGACGTCATGCGCACGAAGCGGCGCCCCGCCCCCAGGGGTGCCGCTTGGCTTGCCACCCCTGGTACCCAAGCAGCACGCTACGCCCCTGTATTTCGGTTGACTTCCTCAAGTCCCCCTCTGTTGAATTCATTATCATTCCTCTCTAACAGTTCACCTACTCCTAAATTTTAAAACATCATAAAATACAAGAATCATTTTACTTAAAACACTCCTTTTTCCAAACCTCAGCATCTTGGTACTTCTGCTCTTTTCCTATAATCTTATCCAATTCCCTTGCTTTAACCTAATTTCAAACTCCTAATTTTGTATTTTTTACACCCTTACCTCCCTCTGGTCTCGGAATTTTTAGCCAAATTTCCCCCTACTTAACTCCTAATTTAAACATATAATCATTTATGCCAGTAACCATATCCAAACATCATAGTCCTTTAAGCCAGAAAAAAACACCATTCAGTATTCCATTTTTGCATCCATCAAAACATATTTACTTAATGCTGCCAGCGTTTTCAGCTGTACACAGCTATTTCCCATATATTCAATAAACGTTTCCCAATCTTCTCTAAATGTATGTTCTTCTTGTTCTCTCATTCTATATGTTAAGTCTGCGAGCTGCGCATATTCTGTCAGCTTTAGTTGCCACTCTTGTTTGGTTGGGACCTCGCTCCTTTTCCATTTTTGGGCTAACGAAACACCGGCCGCAGTAGTGGCATACATAAATTACCTGTTTTGACACCTGGGAGTAATAATTTATTATTTATACCCCGCCCATCTGGCCAGGCCTCGCCAGCCACTCTGGGCAGCTCCCAACAGAATATTAAAAACATGCTAAAACATCAAAAATTAAAAACTTCCCTAAACAGGGCTGCCTTCAGATGTCTTCTAAAAGTCAGATAGTTGTTTATTTCCTTGACACCTGATGGGAGGGCGATCCACAGGGCGGGCGCCACAACCGAGAAGGCCCTCTGCCTGGTTCCCTGTAACTTGGCTTCTCGCAATGAGGGAACCGCCAGAAGGCCCTCGGCGCTGGACTTCAGTGTCCGGGCTGAACGATGGGGGTGGAGATGCTCCTTCAGGTATACAGGACCGAGGCCGTTTAGGGCTTTAAAGGTCAGCACCAACACTTTGATTTGTGCTCGGAAACGTACTGGGAGCCAATGAAGATCTTTCAGGACCGGTGTTATGTGGTCCCAGCGGCCGCTCCCAGTCCCCAGTCTAGCTGCTGCATTCTGGATTAATTGCAGTTTCCGGGTCACCTTCAAAGGTAGCTCCACGGAGAGCGCATTGCAGTAGTCCAAGCGGGAGATAACCAGAGCATGCATAACTAGAGTTGGAAGGTACCCCCAAGGGTCATCCAGTCCAACCCCCTGCAACACAGGAATCCCAACTTAAACAATCCCCACCCAACCTCTGCCTGAAAACCTCCAAGGAAGGAGAAGGAGAAGAAGAAGAAGAAGAAGAAGAAGAAGAAGAAGAAGAAGAAGAAGAAGAAGAAGAATTTGGATTTGATATCCCGCTTTATCACTCACTACCCGAAGGAGTCTCAAAGCGGCTCACATTCTCCTTTCCCTTCCTCCCCCACAACAAACACTCTGTGAGGTGAGTGGGGCTGAGAGACTTCAGAGAAGTGGGACTAGCCCAAGGTCACCCAGCAGCTGCATGTGGAGGAGGGGAGACGTGAACCCGGTTCCCCAGATTACGAGTCTACTGCTCTTAACCACTACACCACACTGGCTCTTAACCAGAATCCACCACCTTCCCAGGAGGTCAGCTCCACTGCCGGGCAGCTCTTGCCGTCAGGTTCTCCCTCGAGATTACCTTTAGTTTATCCAAATAGGTCTGCTCCTGACTCCACATCTCTTGAAACTTAACTACGTCGGGCGCTGCTTTGTAAAACTCCACCAGCAGCATCTGTGAGGAAGAAAGAACAGGAATCACATTTGGCCTACACTGCAGGGGTGTTGTGTACAGGGCTTTTTTTCCAGCCAGAACTCCCCAGGACTCTGTTCCGGCAGCTTTCAGGTGGGTGACATTGCCATTCTAACAGAACATGGCGAGTTCCAGCACCTCTTTTTCTAGAAAAGATCTCCCTTGCTTTCCTTCTACTGGTTTTCCTGCAGATAAAAAAAAACTCCGAGTGGCGCTGTGGTCTAAACCACTGAGCCTCTTGGGCTTGCCAATCAGAAGGTCAGCAGTTCGAATCCCCATGACAAGGTGAGCTCCCGTTGCTCGGTCCCAGCTCCTGCCAACCTAGCAGTTCGAAAGCACGTCAAAGCGCAAGTAGATAAATAGGAACCGCTCCAGCAGGAAGGTAAACGGCGTTTCTGTGCACTGCTCTGGTTCGCCAGAAGCGGCTTAGTCCTGCAGGCCACATGACCTGGAAGCTGTACGCCGGCTCTCAGCCAATAAAGCGAGATGAGCACCGCAACCCCAGAGTCGGACACGACTGGACCTAATGGTCAGGGGTCCCTTTACCTTTTTACCCTCGACGTCCCTTCCAATGCTACAATTCTACGTTTCATTTGTCTCCGACCGATAAACAGACTTAGGGGACACTGAAAGTTGGCTGAGAGTTGGGCTCTAAAAGATTTCCTACAACACAGCAATCAGGGGCTTCTTAAGGGAATCTGACTGGCAAGAATTCGAAGGAGCCTTGGGTCTACGACAGGCATAGGCAAACTCTGGCCCTCCATACGTTTGGGACTACAATTCCCACCATCCCTAGCTAACAGGACCAGTGGTCAGGGATGATGGGAATTGTAGTCCCAAACATCTGGAGGGCAGGAGTTTGCCTATGCCTGGTCTAAGAGGACTATGAAGATTGACTTTCATATATATATATATATATATATATATATATATATATATATATATACACATTTTATAAGAAAAACAAATACACAAATACAAAAAACAAACAATACACAAATAATTACTATCATAACATTTTTCCACTAACATCTTTGGGTGGAACCCTCCTTCTGAATTTCATTTCTAATCTTCCTTGGCAGTTTCTTATTTTAACAAATGAACCACTATTATTATCCCCTTAATCAATGTCACCTTTTCCATCCTTTTTTATTTAAAACATTTAAATTAACATTTCACCTATACCTTCTTATACCGAAAACCTATAACGTACTTCCCTAGGGCAGTGTTTCTCAACCCTGTGCCTCCAGATGTTTTTGGCCTACAACTCCCATCATCCCTGACCACTGGTCTTGCTAGCGAGGGATGATGGGAGTTGTAGGCCAAAATTGAGAAACACTGCCCTAGGGAACAAAAAAATGAAAGATTATACTGTATTTCCATAACTTCTCAAGATGGACTTTCAAGCCCGACATACAACGCTTGCATTCAGGGCTCTCTGAATGTAAGGATTGTTTCCCACTAGTTACAAATTTTTGTTTTTCAAGAGGCCTCTCCTTAGATCATCGCAACCCTGTGTCATTGGAACAAAAGGCGCTCGGGTGACGCAACCCGGCAGATGGGAAATTCAGATGAACCCAAGTTACCATCTCGTGGAGAACGTCGTTGGTGAGGAAGCCGTCTTGGACGTAGGTGACCTCCACTTCCATGGGGATGCCGTAATCATAAGGCCTTTGCTGGTGGAGGAGGAAAGTTGGCCGGGGAAAGGGGGGAAAAGAGAGAGACAGAGAGGTGAATAGTGTCAAATGTCGTTTTTTGACTTTTCGTTGACTTGCTCAGAAGAACCAAAGTTGTAAAGCGACCTCTGGTGGCTTAGAGGTGCAGCACCTCAGAATGCGCCACCTTTTTCTGAGCAACAAGTGATTTTACCCTTTTATTTATTGATTCTCATTTTATTTCGGCTTTAAGCCCATAGACATAACAACCAAAGACAGAAACAGCACAGTCTGGTTTACAATTGCCAACAGTAAAATAGATTAAAAGGGATCCTCAATTGAATAAAATATGATAAAAATTAAATTGAAATTTCAACACAATCCATTGCGTTTCTTAAGTGTCAGAACTGATGTCAGGAATTTTGCCATATGTAGGGTTATAATCGAGTCTGAATCTTGCAACACAAGAGCAAGGTAAGACTCTTCCAAATACCCCTGTAATTTTTGGGTTAATGGAAGTAACAGAGTCTTTCGGGCGGCAGAATACAAGGGGCAGACAAACACTATGTGATGAAGAGATTTTATTTATTGATTATATAGGGAAGCGGGTGGCGCTGTGGGTTAAACCACAGAGCCTAGGGCTTGCCAATCGGAAGGTCGGCGGTTCGAATCCCCGCGACGGGGTGAGCTCCCGTTGCTCGGTCCCTGCTCCTGCCAACCTAGCAGTTTGAAAGCACGTCAAAGTGCAAGTAGATAAATAGGAACTGCTCTGGCAGGAAGGTAAACGGCGTTTCCGTGCGCTGCTCTGGTTCGCCAGAAGCGGCTTAGTCCTGCTGGCCACATGACCCGGAAGCTGTACGCCGGCTCCCTCGGCCAGTAAAGCAAGATGAGCGCCGCAACCCCAGAGCTGTCTGCGACTGGACCTAATGGTCAGGGGTCCCTTTACTTCCTTGCCCCCCCCCCCCCGCTCTCCCAAAGAGCACCGTGGTCAAGCGCTGCAGGACTCACCTCCGGAGGGGGCATAACCCAGAAGGGCGAAATCTTTGACTCCATGCCTTGGTTTGCATGGCAGTACGGACCTGAGGGGACAATAAGGTATGCTCCAGATCATTTGTGTACCTAGCATGGGAACAGTGCCAGATTTACATATAAACTATAGCTTAGGGCCCCACTCTCTTGGGGGCCCCCCAAAAAATTAAAGGGAAAAAAACCTGGATAAGATAAAAACTAATAAAATAAAACCTACATACAGCAGCAGTGTTTTGTGTTGTGTAGGCTCCTAGGATGTAAGTCATGGGCCCCGCCTGCTGGCCTGCTCCCTAAAATATCACTTTGATCCATCCAACGACAATAGGTAGATCACTGCCAGTCTTTTTACACTGTGAGTAGATTGCAGCCTCTTGGGAGTTGGACGTCCCAGCACTAGAGCCGGTTGGTCTGCCATAGTCGAAACAAAATTTAAAAATTGGTCTCTAAGGTGCTACTGGAATGAATTTTTTTATTTTGTTTCGACTACGACAGACCAACACGGCTACCTACCTGTAACTTCAATAACTGAGGCATCTGGTTGGCCAATGTGAGCAGAAAATGCTGGATCAGACGGGATTAGACACAGGAGTAATCCGTGAAGGAGAAACATTTGGGAGAGGTTGTGTGATGGCCTGGGATTCAGACTCAGACGCTGAACCTGAGGGATCCCAGCCTGCACAGGATTCCCCACCTCCAGAACCAGCAGAGGGCTAGGGCTTGAGTCGGAAGGGTCCTCAACTGTGCTGGATCCTCAGGTGAGTCTGCTCTGGCTCCTGCTGGGATGGAGGACCCATTGCCTGCAGGTGCTCCACTCCCAGCCCCGTCAGGGGAAGCTGAGGTTGCCTCTGGGTCCGGTAACCCACCAGCCTCTCCTGAGCTGCAGAGGCTCAGGGCAGAGAGGCGAAGGGAACTGAGTTCCCGCAGGAGGAGTGCTCGCCTCCAGGCCAGGAGAGGCGAGTCACTGGAGGATCGGGGCCGCCCTATGCCTCAGGGCAGATAAAAGCCGGCCAGCCCCAGCCCCAAGTTGCAGAAGCAACATCGCTGGTGACCAGTTCCTGCCAGTGTTCCTGCTTCAAACCTGTCCTGCTTTCCTGCCTGAGCTCCTGACCTGCCCTGGTTCCCTGCTTGCCTACCTGTTCCCGACTTTGCCTGACTCCCTGCTCTGCACCCAGCTTCAGTGACTACGGACTGCCTTTACGTTGCACCTCTGACCACGGACCGGACTTGGACCTCGCCTCTCGGGTAACCCATGGGACCAGCACAGGCACATTGCTGCCCGTTTCTGGACCTTACGTTTACAGAGTGCTGGGAGACAGTGGGCTGTTTCGTTCGGGTTGAGATGGGTGGGCAACCTTCTGCCACTTACCGCAAATGAGAGCCAGGCACGGCTGGAAGCTGTTGGTGGTTCCCTGGAGCTTCAGCTGGTAGTCCATTTGAGTATCGATGTCCTGGAGAGATGGCAGGGCATGGCTGAATGGGTGGCTGTGATACCAGCCCACCAGCGAAAGCCCGCGCATAAAGAGGTTCTGGCATATCTGAAGACAAGAGGGAAAGGATGTTGCTTTTCAGCACGGTTTGTGCTTTATTTGTTTTGTTTTTTTCAAAGCAGGGCAACCAAGATGATGAAGGGCCTCGAAACCAAGCCTGATGAGGAACGGTTGAAGGAGCTGGGTATGGTTAGCCTGGAAAACAGGAGACTGAGAGGAGATAGGATTTGTTGTTGTTTAGTCATGTCTGACTCTCTGTGACCCCCTGGACCAGAGCACGCCAGGCACTCCTGTCTTCCACTGCCTATCTTTCTATCTAGCTATCTAGCTATCTATCTGCCTGTTCTTGTTGTTGTTTAGTTGTTTAGTCATGTCCGCCTCTTTGTGACCCCATGGACCAGAGCACGCCAGGCACTCCTGTCTTCCACTGCCTATCATCTATCTATCTATCTGTCTATCTATCTGTCTGTTGATGTTGTTGTTTAGTCGTTTAGTCGTTTATCCGCCTCTTCGTGACCCCATGGACCAGAGCACGCCAGGCCCTCCTGTCTTCCACTGCCTCCCGCAGTTTGGTCAGACTCATGTTGGTAGCTTCGAGAACACTGTCCCACCATCTCGTCCTCTGTCGTCCCCTTCTCCTTGTGCCCTCCATCTTTCCCAATATCAGGGTCTTTCTAGGAAGTCTCTTCTCATGAGGTGGCCAAAGTATTATAATAATAATAATAATAATAATAATAATAATATAATATAAATATGAGAGGAACCATCTTCAGATATCTCAAGGGCTGTCACATGGAAGAGGGAACAAGCTTGTTTTCTCCTGCTCTGGAGGGGGGAACCCGTATCGATGGATTCCAACTGTGGTCTAAACCACTGAGCCTCTCGGGCTTGCCAATCAGAAGGTCGGCGGTTCGAATCCCCGCGACGGGGTGAGCTCCCGTTGCTCGGTCCCAGCTCCTGCCAACCTAGGAGTGCGAAAGCACATCAAAGTGCAAGTAGATAAATTGGTACCGCTCCGGCGAGAAGGTAAACGGCGAAACCAAAGCAGCGCATGGAAACGCCGTTTACCTTCCCGCCGGAGCGGTACCTATTTATCTACTTGCACTTTCCATGCGCTGCTTTGGTTTCGCCAGAAGCGGCTTAGTCATGCTGGCCACATGACCCGGAACGTTCCAAGTTGCATCGGTGAAATTGTACGCAAAACGGATTAATCCGTTCCAGACTTTCAAAAACAACCCCTAAAACAGCAGTTTAACAAGAATTTTACTATCTAACGACACCACTGGGCCATAAAATGAAAGCAATAAACAATGTACTGCGGTCACACAATCAATCAATCCATCAGTAGCTGAACTGGGTTCAGTCACAAAAACGTAACAAAAAAGAGCCGCAAAAACAGAAACGCAAAATAAATAGCAAAAACAGACAGACCTCAGTATAACACTCAAATCGGAAGCGTAACACTCAAAACGGAGCACGTTCGGCTTCCGAAAAAAGTTCGCAAACTGGAACGCTTCCTTCCGGGTTTGCAGTGTTTGGGTTCCAACATGATAAAGAGTGGCAACGTAATCTTATGCTTAGTGGGGGGTACATGCTCCCCAAGGTAGTTGGGCATTGCTCTGCCATCCCATGCGCCAGGGGCGTAGCAATGGGGGGCGGGGGGGCGATCCGCCCCGGGTTCCACCCCAGAGGGGGGTGACACTTTTTTAAAAAAAAAAAATTAAAAATTTAATTTTTTTTTAAAATTTTAACTTCATTGAAAAAAGAGATAATAGACACACACACAACCCCCCACACCTCACAAAGTGGCACCATCAGAGGGGGGGGTGGCACTTTTTATTTTATTTATTTTTATTTTTTTACATTATTATTATTATTTTTTATTATTTTTTTATTTTAACTTTATTGAAAAAAAAGAGATAATAGACACACACACACAAAAAACCCACACCTCACAAAGTGGCACCATCAGAGGGGGGTGACACTTTATTTTTATTTTTA
Source organism: Darevskia nairensis (assembly GCA_034642065.1). Taxonomy (NCBI): domain Eukaryota; kingdom Metazoa; phylum Chordata; class Lepidosauria; order Squamata; family Lacertidae; genus Darevskia; species Darevskia nairensis. Next base: position 62,996 of record JAWWNI010000751.1, on the reverse strand, counting down.
ATTATTATTATTATTATTTATTATTATTATTTTATTTTAACTTTATTGAAAAAAAAGAGATAATAGACACACACAAAACCCCCACACCTCGCAAAGTGGCACCATCAGAGGGGGGTGACACTTTTTAATTTTTTTTAATTTTTTTAAAATTAAAGTGGTGGTGACAAATAGTGGTGGTGACAAATTAAAGTGGGGGTGACAAATAGAATTTCGCCCCGGGTACCACCTGGGCTTGCTATGCCTCTGCCATGCGCCAACCTACCTATCATCCCTCTCTATCACCAGCCACCGCTTTGCTTTTATTAAAGCGCGTTTTAATGTATTCCCGTCGAATTCCCTTTTCCATAGATTTTCTGGAGGTCAAATTTCGGTTTTATGTTCTTGTCATAACAGATCGATAGAATCTCTCCACCATGTGGTGTTTAACTGCCCTCTATATGATGCTGCCCGGAAGAATTTAGTGCAACCCTTAATCCAAAAACTGTCTGGGCACCCGGTTGACTTCCTCCTTGCTTTTTTATCTCAAGACACTGACCAGTTTGTAACCCTACAAATGGCAAAAAAATTAACTTCCGTTCTGACATACAAGAGACGAAATGGACCGTTGATTGGAAATTGAAATTGTTTGGAATTAATAAGTATACAAGATGGTGTAAATATTAAGTCTTGATTACCACTAATTTTATTGCCAATAATTTTAAATTCAACTGTGTGAGTGTAACTGCTGTCTTGTGTTGTCTTGTGTTATGAGCTTTTAAAGCTGAAATAAAGTCGATTGATTGATTGGGTTCCAAGTTATTTGAGTACCAAGACGTTTGAGAACCAAGGTACCACTGGATACAATTTGAACACCTGTGAGCAGTGAGCTAATTGTCCTCCCATCACCCTCATCCAAGCCGTTTGCCCGGGAGTTATACTTCCAAGAGAGCTGGAAGGCAAAGGAAGAATCGAACAATCCATGGGGCAGCCGTATCCCAGCATCCAACCCCCCCCCCAAAATGTTGAACCCCAGCACCACCATTGCTAATGACATGAGCTCCTTACCTCTTCTTCCACGGCAGCCGCTAAGTCCCCATCCGCAAGGCGTGATCGGCACGGGAATGCCCTCAGCACCGTTAACACTGAAAGGTAAAAAAAAGGGGGGGTAAAGGTAAAGGACCCCTGGACGGTTAAGTCCAGTCAAAGGCGACTATGGGGTTGCGGCGCTCATCTCGCTTTCAGGACGAAGGAGCCGGCGTTTGTCCGCAGACAGCTTTCCAGGTCATGTGGCCAGCAGGACTAAACCGCTTCTGGCACAACGGGACACCGTGATGGAAACCAGAAACGTCGTTTACCTTCCTGCCGCAGCAGTACCTACTTAACTACTTGCGCTGGTGTGCTTTCGAGCTGCTAGGTTGGCAGGAGCTGGGACAGAGCAGCGGGAGCTCACCCCGTCGCGGGGATTCGAACTGCCGACTTTCGGATCGGCAAGCCCAAGAGGCTCAGTGATTTAGACCACAGATAGATAGATAGATAGATAGATAGATAGATAGATAGATAGGCAGGCAGTGGAAGACAGGAGTGCCTGGCGTGCTCTGGTCCATGGGGTCACGAAGAGGCGGGCATGACTAAACAACTAAACAACAACAAATTAAATACATTTTAAAGGAAAGGGGGAGGGGGAAAGGAAATTTGGAACATTTCATCTCCACTCTCTTGCCAGTTACCCCAGGGAACTTACGCTGGCTGTTGGTGTCCCAACGACCGCCGAGATAGCCAATCACTTCGCTCTTCGTCAGGTGGCTATGGAAATCCTAAGAGGGAGGTGGAAAAAAGCACAGGTTTAGAGGTTTGGTCACCCTTGGGTGCCGTGGTAACACTCTGGGTGTTGCTGGACGCCAGGTCCCATAATCCCTGCATTGCAGGGGATCAGTCTAGATGACTCTTAGTGTCCCTTCCAACTCTACAATTCTATCATCCGCATATCAGAGTCCAAGCTATGCCCGCAGAATATCAGATTTGTGGATTCCTTCCCCCACACCCAAAAGCTCTACCTCTCTTTTAAATCAGGACCAGTGAAGGCGGTGAAGGTCCTGTGTGAGTGTCTGGAAGCAGTCGGAGGATGGATGGCGGCTAATGGATTGAGGTTGAATCCTGACAAGACAGAAATACTGTTTTGGGGGGACAGGGTGCGAGTGGGCGTGGGGGACTCCCTGGTCCTGAATGGGGTAACTGTGCCCCTGAAGGACCAGGTGCGCAGCCTGGGAGTCATTCTGGACTCACAGCTGTCCATGGAGAAGCAGGTCCATTCTATGTCCAGGGCAGCAGTCTACCAGCTCCATCTGGAGCACAGGATGAGACCCTCCCTGCCTGCAGACTGTCTTGCCAGAGTGGTGCATGCTCTAGTTATCTCCCGCTTGGACTACTGCAATGCGCTCTACGTGGGGCTGCCTTTGGAGGCGAGCCAGAAACTGCAATTAATCTAGAATGCGGCAGCTAGACTTGTGACTGGGAGTGGCCACCGGGACAACATAACACCGGTCCTGAAAGACCTACATTGGCTCCCAGTACGTTTCCGAGCACAATTCAAAGTGTTGGTGCGGACCTTTAAAGCCCTAAATGGCCCAGTATCCCTGAAGGAGCGTCTCCACCCCCATCGTCCAGCCCGGACCCTGAGGTCCAGCACCGAGGGCCTTCTGGCGGTTCCCTCCCTGCAAGAAGCGAAATTACAGGGAACCAGGCAGAGAGCCTTCTTGGTGGTGGCGCCCGCCCTGTGGAACGCCCTCTCACCAGATGTCAAGGCAACAAACAACTATCTGAGTTTTAGAAGACATCTGAAGGCAGCCCTGTTTAGGGAAGTTTTTAATGTTGGATGTCTTACTGTGTTTTAATTGTGTTGGGAGCCGCCCAGAGTGGCTGGGGAAACCCAGCCAGATGTGCGGGGTATAAATAATAAACTATTATTATATTATTACTGAGGCGGTTGCCTCTCCCCTTGCCTCTTGGTGGGGCTGGCCGGGGCCCTGCCCGATGTCCACGTACCACTAACAAAAGGACGTTGCTGGAGATGGCGACATTGAAAGGCTGGAACTTGTTTAGGGCTGCGAAAGACGTCACTTCCACCAAGGTGTGGGGATTCCTAAAGGCAGACAAAGCAACGGCCATCATGAGGACTAGTAGCATTAAATATATATATATTAATGAGCAGAATGCAACGGCTTTTAAATACGACTTAAGCTGCCTTGGGGCAGTCAGCCCTGGATTTATTTATATTATTTGTTAAACATCCGAGGATCACAGGGAGGTTTACCGTATAAACGGATAGCAGTATAAATGGATGGCATGTTTTGTTTGTGGGAAATTCTTTCCCGAACAGAGCCTGTTAGAGTGATTAAAAAACAACAACGTATTCTTCAGAATCGGTTTCTTCAGAATTGGGTGTTCTAGACCCAAGTTCTAGAAATCAAGTCGTTATTTTGCTTTCTCACCGTTTTGCTGAAAACCGCACAAACGCTGCGGCGTATCGCAAAGTGCTGTTGCGAGGCGAGGGGAAACTGTTTCAGCCCGGGGGCCAGATTCCCTTCCAGGGGCCACATGCCAAAAGTGGGCGGAGCAATACATGTAAATTTCACGAGTCTAATAACATTGACTCGCCCCCTCTCTGCCCCCTCCAGCTAGCAAAAAGCCTTGCTAAAGTTTCCCTCGCTGCGAGAAGCCAAGTTACAGGGAACCAGGCAGAGGGCCTTCTCGGTGGTGGCACCCGCCCTGTGGAACGCCCTCCCACCAGAGGTCAAAGAGAACAACAACTACCAGACATTTAGAAGACATCCAAAGGCAGCCCTGTTTAGGGAAGCTTTTAAAGTTTGACAGACTATTGTATTTTAATATTTTCCTGGAAGCCGCCCAGAGTGGCTGGGGAAACCCAGCCAGATGGGAGGGGTATAAATAATAAATTATTATTATTATTATTATTATTATTATTATTATTAATAAGCCCAAGGGCATGTTCCGGCTCGGGGGGGGAAACACTGTATGAGAGTGCAAGAATTGTGGGCGCTTTCCAGGGGCCGGCAAGAGAAGTCTAGAGGGCCACATTGTGAATCCCAGCCAGAGTTTTCTCTTTTACAGCGTTGAAAAAGAAGAAGAAGAGTTTGGATTTGATCTCCCGCTTTCTCACTCCCCGAAGGAGTCTCCAAGCGGCTCACATTCTCCTTTCCCTTCCTCCCCCACAACAAACACTCTGTGAGGTGAGTGGGGCTGAGAGACTTCAGAGAAGTGGGACTAGCCCAAGGTCACCCAGCAGCTGCATGTGGAGGAGCGGGGAAGCGAACCCGGTTCACCAGATTACGAGTCCACCGCTCTTAACCACTACACCACGCTGGCTCTCCACGTTGGCCGCATTTCAGCAAACTAGCTTCTCCAGCCGCGGCTGAAATCCTGCTTCCCCACCCACCAACTCAAAGCAGAGGCATCCATTCTCAAATCTGCCTTCGCCTTGAGGACTAGAACCTTCCCCCCCTGCTTTTTAAATTAAGACACTGAGGTTGTCAGCATGCTGCACTCGGTTCCCAGATTTCACCCCTGGAGCACAACTGCACACAAGACATGCCTTTAGGTACTGAGAGGATTTCATACATACGATGGACATACCTGGCAGAATCCCGACTCCCCAGGCTGCAATAACGGACAGGGATTCGATTCCTGCACTCCAGCATTTTTCTGTTATCTGCGGTTAAAAACAAAGCGACTGCAAGAAAATCAATTCTATCAATTCTATCAATCGGCCCTGAGTGCTCACTGGAAGGACAGATCCTGAAGCTGAGGCTCCAAGACTTTGGCCACCTCATGAGAAGAGAAGACTCCCTGGAAAAGACCCTGATGTTGGGAAAGATGGAGGGCGCAAGGAGAAGGGGACGACAGAGGACGAGATGGTTGGACAGTGTTCTTGAAGCTGCCAACATGAGTCTGACCAAACTGCGGGAGGCAGTGGAAGACAGGAGTGCCTGGCGTGCTCTGGTCCACGGGGTCACGAAGAGGCGGACATGACTAAACGACTCAACAACAACAATGGGTTATATATATATATATATATATATATTCGGTTTTACATGTGTAAACTGCTTAGAACATAGCTGTCAAATTTCGGATTTGAAAATAAGGGATTTTTTCAAGCTTTCGGATTTGAAAATGAGGGATGCCGCGAGGGCGGTACAATGGCACAAAGTAGCCTCGCCACCCTGCGCTCCAGAGGCTGCGCGCGAACGGGTGAGCGAAAGAGCGAGCGCGTAGACGGCAGGCAGGCTGTCTGTCTGGTTGGGCGTGAAGGTCTGGCTGCACAAGGCATGTAAGCTCCGCCTCCAGTCGGTCTCAGACTCCTTATTGGCAGCCGAGCAATGCAGCTGAGGAGCCTCCCTGGCCGGCAGGGAGGGAGAGGAGCTGCTTCCTTTGAAATCCGGGGAATTTAAGGGATATCAACAATCCGGGATAGCAGCGGGAAACGGCCTTGGAATAAGGGAGTTTCCCGCCAAAAAAAGGGAGGGTTGACAGCTATGGCTTAGAAGCCCATTTTGGCAAGTCAGCGGCATATAAAACAATACTACATTGACATACCTGAGCTGTGCAATTCTGCAAGACTTTTGGCCTGCTGCTTCCGGGTCTTGTCCTCCAATTTCTTAGCTAGCATGGACTCTGAGAGGACTGACTTAACCCCCTTGGCTTCTTCCTCCTCCTCCTCGGCAAGCTCATCCTCTTCCCCTTCGCTCACTAAACTCTGGGGGAGGAAAAGAGATGCAAAAGCCGTCTGAGAGGACAGTCTCCCCACTGCTGCTCAGCCTACAATAGCTCTCATGTGAGGAAAGCAGAACAGCCATGCCCTCAGTTGCTCCAGACGGCTTCAGGTCGAACATCCAGAGCTGTTTGACAGTGGGCCAGAATGCATAAGATAGAGGCAGTTTCTGCAATATACAGTTGCCAACTCAAACTTGCGTGCATGAAAGAGTTAACCTGAGCCCAGGTAGCAAGTGGGTGTGGTTTAGCAGGCCCTCTGCTTCCCCACTTCTCAGTCTTTTTCTCTGTGCTTCATGCAAGAAGCAAAGAAGGAGCCATGTGGACAATGGCTCCCAGCTGCAAGAAAAACCAAGTGAACTGAATCTCTCAAAAAAGGAGATCTCATAGTCTGCAACCCAAAGATTGCACGATCCTCTTTGTAAGTAAGTAAAGTTAGTTTCTTTTAAAGTCATTTGAAACCTTTCTTCATTTTTGTCTTACTGCCAGCTGACAGATTTGTCTATTTTAAATTCTGGAAACTCTTTGAGTAAAAATAAATAAATCACTTACTGTGATTTATTCTAGCCTAAGTATTTTTGTGGGGAACATTTGTTTTGAAAGTGGATGGGGGCATATGTGAAATCTAACCAAGTTTTAATGTGCTCTGCGCAATCACTGTTGTGCTTAACTCTGCTATGAGAGAGTAAGAAGAATCTCTCTTCCCAACCTCTCTCCCCAGCAGTGGTTGGTGCCCACATTAAATTATTAAATTTGTATGCTGCCCTTCATCCAAAGATCTCGGGGCAGAAAGCAGATACCCCTTGATTTCTTAGCGTAAGTGAAAACTGCATTAGTTATTCTTGCACGGAAGCACAAACAAAAGAGGACAAATAACTGTGTCGCCATTAAGTATATATAAAAAAATAGAGTCTGTTTCTGTGCTGGTCCCGTGGGGTATCCGAAAGGCGAGGTCCAAGTCCGGTCCATGGTCAGAGGGGTAACGTAAAGCCAGTCCGTAATAACTGAAGCTGGATGCAGGGCAGGGAGTCAGGCGAAGTCAGGAACAGGTAGGCAAGCAGGGAACCAGGGCGGGTCAGGAGCTCAGGCAGGAAAGCAGGACAGGTTTGAAGCAGGAACACTGGCAGGAACTGGTCACCAGCGATGTTGCTTCTGCAACTTGGGGCTGGGGCTGGCCGGCTTTTATCTGCCCTGAGGCATAGGGCGGCCCCGATCCTCTGGTGACTCGCCTCTCCTGGCTTGGAGGCGAGCACTCCTCCTGCAGGAACTCAGTTCCCTTCGCCTCTCTGCCCTGAGCCTCTGCAGCTCAGGAGAGGCTGGAGGGTTACCGGACCCAGAGGCAACCTCAGCTTCCCCTGACGGGGCTGGGAGTGGAGCACCTGCAGGCAATGGGTCCTCCATCCCAGCAGGAGCCAGAGCAGACTCAGCAGATGCCTGCATCTGAGGATCCAGCACAGGTGAGGACCCTTCAGACTCAGGACCCAGCCCCGGCTCTGCTGGTTCTGGAGGCGGGGAATCCTGTGTAGGCTGGGATCCCTCAGGTTCAGCATCTGAGTCTGAATCCCAGGCCATCACAGTTTCCTTTCTTTTTTTTAAACCCATTTAAAGCAGCTTCTTTGCACTTACCATAATCTGATAAATCTAAACTGTTGCTTATTTAGCTTGTACATAAATGCAGGGTTCTAACAAGTGAAAGAGAAATTAGGGTATTCATTCACCTCCTCTGCAGGGGGCGTGTTGGGCTGGTACTTCTTCAGCCAAACAGCTTTATACTGGTCTAATTTTTGGCCCTTATACTTGACCGACGCCCAGCCGCACCCAGACTTCTTGGCTGGGTTGACAAGCTTCTTGCAATAGGTCGCCCAGGCGCTTGGCGAGTTGAACACTTGGCCCGTCTCCTGCCAAACGATCTTGCCATCCGTCATCAGGTCGCCCAAGAACTTCTTGCCCTGAGAAGTGACAAAACAAAAGGCATGGGTTCAGGAGAGAAATAGACGACTCCAGTCTTTTTAGAAGTTCATTTATGTTGTAACCAGTGCTTCTGAGAGCCAGTGTGGTTAAGAGCGGTAGACTCGTAATCTGGTGAACTGGGTTCGATTCCCCGCTCCTGCTGGGTGACCTTGGGCCAGTCCCACTTCTCTGAAGTCTCTCAGCCCCACTCACCTCCCAGAGGGTTTGTTGTGGGGGAGGAAGGGAAAGGAGAATGTGAGCCGCTTGGAGACTCCTTCGGGGAGTGATAAAGCAGGATATCAAATCCAAACTCTTCTTCTTCTTCTTTTTTCCAGTCGGAGCTCAGTTCCAGCTCCTCTCTGTGGGATGTGATACCTAAGTAGCAGTCAAGTACAACATTCCTTGGTTTCCTAGAGTGGACATGCAGGGGGATGTTTGGTCCAGCCAGTCAGAACTTCCTGTTTCCTCCTGGGCTGGGACATACTCCCTTTGCATGTGACTAGAGGTGGGCGTAGGGACACGGGTGGCGCTGTGGGTTAAACCACAGAGCCTAGGGCTTGCCGATCAGAAGGTCGGTGGTTCGAATCCCTGCGGCGGGGTGAGCGCCTGTTGCTCGGTCCCTGCTCCTGCCAACCTAGCAGTTCGAAAGCACGTCAAAGTGCAAGTAGATAAATAGGTACTTGTGGAATTATCCCTTAAGTCCCAGTGTCCTCTGTTGGCTGGAAGCCAACAGGGCATCCCTGGCTAAAAGGTTGTTGCTCCTACGACAGAGGAAGTCAAGGAGAGAGAGTGCTGCATGCCTTGGGCTTTCGTTACCTGCACAGGTAAGGTCATGTCCACCTCTAAAGGTAAAGGTAAAGGGCCCCCTGACCATTAGGTCCAGTCGTGACCAACTCTGGGGTTGCGGCACTCATCTCGCTTTACTGGCCGAGGGAGCCGGCGTACAGCTTCCGGGTCATGTGGCCAGCAGGACTAAGCCGCTTCTGGCGAACCAGAGCAGCGCACGGAAACGCTGTTTACCTTCCTGCCGGAGCCGTACCTGTTTATCTACTTGCACTTTGACGTGCTTTCGAACTGCTAGGTTGGCAGGAGCAGGGACCGAGCAACGGGAGCTCACCCCGTCGCAGGGATTCGAACTGCCGACCTTCTGATCGGCAAGCCCTAGGCTCTGCGGTTTAACCCACAGCGCTACCCGCGTCCCTAACCAGGTAGTACCGTGTCTTACCAGGTAGTAAATGGAGAGGACGCCCTCTCCGGGCGTAATCAGGCCGTCTTTGAGAAGCACACGCAGGGTGATTCCGCGACGGGTCAGGATGCAGCAGCTGCGCCGGCCGGGAATCAGTAATTTCCCCATGTTCTCGTGGTCTTCCAAGCTCGCCTCCAGCTCCTCCTCGTCCTCTTCCAGGCAGTCGTCTCCTCCGAGGGATTCTGCATCCAGGGCTCGGGGAGAGTAAGCGAAGAAGGAATGAACTGGGAGGCGGAAGGGATCAGGCTGGGAGGTTTAGGTTCGATCCCTGGCAAATCCAGGCGGGGTTGGGAATATTCCCACACACCCCATCCCCAAGATCTAGTAGACACCAAACTGGGAGGGGTAGCTGATGCCGCAGAAGACAGAATCAGAATTCGAAATGACCTTAACAGATTGTGGAGATCTGGGCCCAAGCTAAGAAAAGGAATTCTAACAGGGACAAATGTCTGGTTCTGCACTTAGGCAGGAAGAATTAGATGGACATATGTAGGATGGGCGACACCTGGGTTACTAGAAGCATGTGTGAAAAGGATCTAAGGCAGGGGTCAGAAAACTTTTTCAGCATGTGGTCGGTCCACTGTCCATAGCTGTCAACCCTCCCTTTTTTTGCGGGAAACTCCCTTATTCCAATGCCGTTTCCCGCTGCTATCCTGGATTGTTGATCTCCCTTAAATTTCCCGGATTCCAAAGGAAGCAGCTCCTCTCCCTCCCTGCCGGCCAGGGAGGCTCCTCAGCTGCCAATAAGGAGTCTGAGACTGACTGGGGGCGGAGCTTGCATGCCTTGTGCAGCCAGACCCTCACGCCCAACCAGACAGACAGCCTGCCTGCCGTCTACGCGCTCGCTCTTTCGCTCACCCGTTCGTGCGCAGCCTCAGCCAATAATGTGAAATGACCGTGCAACCCCAGAGTCGGTCACGACTGGACCTAATGGTCAGGGGTCCCTTTACCTTTAATAAACTATTAGTATAAAAACCACTGGCATGAATAAATGAATAGATGATTAGGATTAGTGTGACCTGCCTTTCCCTGGGTATATTATTATTGAATACTAGCTGACCGGGCCACGCCTTGCTTTGGCTGATTTGGTGAAATGCAAAAGTAAGATACAGTATGAAAGAGAAAGCGTGTGCTGTGCTGTTTAACGTCCACTGGAGGGCGGTATATTTATTTGCAGGAAATCACATTTTTACCTGGGAAAGGTGTGGTATTTGTGCAATGTAAGTACATATGATCACTCCCATATGGGCATGGAACGTGGTGTCCAAATTTGAATGGAATCGATCAAGGGGTTATGGGGAAAGGCGATTGTTAACAAACATCCAACTTGAACGATTATATATATATAGATTTCTTGTTGTTTACTTGTCTCTGTTGTTGTTTTATCTTTCTGCAAACCGCCTTGAGGTTTGGGGGGGGGTTGTTTTGCAATCGTGGTGTCTAAGTTTTGTGAAAATATATTAGCAAGGATGGATGGTTGTAGGTGTTTGGGTTTTTTTTACAATTATGCAGCGTATAAATTTTGTAAAATTAATATAATAGTAAGGGTGGGTGGAAGAATGGATGGACTGATGGATAGATGGATGGATGGATGGATGGATGGACAGAGAGACCGACAGATGATGCATATAAAATCTTGACTCTGGAACAGAACCACTGTTAGCCACGCCCATTGTTTCCAATGGGTCTACTCTGAGCAGGGCTAACACCTGCCTACAAAACCCATCGGGCAGGGAGATAAATGAACAGAAGCTGGGGGGTGCGCAGCCCCAACACCAGCACCATTCTCCATCCGTTAAGCTTGGGCCGTCTGCACACGCTCAGAGGACGAACGAGCGCTCTCCATCCCTCTCTCCTCCCGGCAGGAGTCCGCCTGGGAGCCGCGCGCCCCGGGCGCACGGCTCCAAGCAGGTTCCGGAGCCGAGAGCCCATCCTCTGAGCTGGGCTGGCTGCGGGGAGAAAGAGGGTCTGGATCCGAGCCTCCCTCCCTCCCTCCTGCCTACGGGGCCCCGATCCCCGCCTCCCTCCCTCCCCGGGTACCTGCTGCAGCCATGGCTCCGCTTCCCCCTCGCCGCTTCCTCCCCGCGTCACAGTGCGGAGGCTCCCGGCTGTCCCCGCCTCTCCCCGGGAGAAAAGGAGAAGGGAGAGAAAGGAAGACAAAGGAGAGGGGGAGGGAGGGAGGGAGCAGAAGAAGGGAATGAGAAAGGGAAGACAAAGGAGAGGAAACGCAGGAGCAAGACCTGCCCTGGAGGGTCTTCAAATGATAGAATCCTAGAATTGCAAAGGACGCCCGAGAGTCATGTAATAATAATAATAATAATAATAATAATAATAATAATAATAATAATATAACAACAACAATTCCAGTTAAAGGTAGGTAGCCGTGTTGGTCTGTCATAGTCAAAACAAAATAAAATAAAAAAATTCCTTCCAGTAGCACCTTAGAGACCAACTAAGTTTTGTTCTTGGTATGAGCTTTCGTTGGTCTCTAAGGTGCTACTGGAAGGAATTTTTTTATTTTATTTTGTTTTTAATAATAATAATAATAACAATAATAAATAATTTTAATTATTTATACCCCGCCCATCAAGGGACGCGGGTGGCGCTGTGGGTTAAACCACCGAGCCTAGGGGTTGGTGATCAGAAGGTCGGCGGTTCGAATCCCCGCGACGGGGTGAGCTCCCGTTGCTCGGTCCCTGCTCCTGCCCACCTAGCAGTTCGAAAGCACGTCAAAGTGCAAGTAGATAAATAGGTCCCGCTCCGGCGGGAAGGTAAACAGCGTTTCCGTACGCTGCTCTGGTTCGCCAGAAGCGGCTTAGTCCTGCTGGCCACATGACCCGGAAGCTGTACGCCGGCTCCCTCGGCCTATAGAGTGAGATGAGCGCCGCAACCCCAGAGTCGTCCGCGACTGGACCTAATGGTCAGGGGTCCCTTTACCTTTACCCTGTAGCTCAAGACCACCCCCCAAAACATACATGCATCACAGAAAGAGGTGGTCCTCAGCAGAAATTTGAGTCTGTTGCTTCTCTTCTGTCTGCCAGGATACCTGATAATGCCTTATCCTGGCAGCCAGAATCCTGATCGCAGCGTACTGGAAGAAAAAGGAATTGCCAGAAATCAAAGAATGGCAGGAGAAATTATTTAGCTTTTTGGAGTTAGCTAGAATAACAGACGCAATCAGGGGCCGTAGCATTCAAAAATTTAAATTGGGGTGGGATAAATTTGGAGAATATCTAAAGAAACAATGCCCCACTATGAGGACTTGGATCCATTTCTAAATATCTGGTGCTGGAAATGTTATGATTGGAGGAGAACAAAGAATAGTAAAAGAATGTAAACTTAGAGTAAGCAAAAGTAGATGTGTGAGATGGAAGAACAACCTGAGGAAAAGACAAGCGGAAGCCAAAGGGGGAAAAGAGGGAGGGGAGATGAGTGAATGGAGGGGGGGTATAGTGAAATAAAAGAAGAAGAAGAAGAAGGAAAAATTGAAGATGCAGGATTGAGGGTGTAAGTATGCATGTAAGATATAAATAGACTAGTGAATTTAGCCCGCTAAAAACGGGCGCTAGATACCCACGCGAAGGCTGAGAGGGTGCCCGGCCTCCTGCCGAGGCAGGCGGCCTGGCTCAGCCCGCCGTGCCCCCCTCCACCGGCCGCGCCTCCCTCGGTCACCGGCGGTGGGAGCGGCGCTTTGCGCCGCTTTCCCCGCGCTTTGCAAGTAAAGGCGGCGGCGGGAACCTCCAGTAAAGGCAGTGGCGGCAGTGCTGCTTCGCCCGCGCTTTGTAAGCAGTAAAGGCGGCGGCGGGAGCTCGGAGCTGCGGGGGTGGGGAGGAAGAGGCGTAACCGCCATCACCTATTGGTCTTCTTTGGTCTCTACGCTCCAATCCCTGCGTCCATGACTGACATGCGCAGTAGCGCACTTCCGTGACACACGGAAAGTTGGACGCAGGGACACAGCCACTTTATTATATAGGATAGGATGTTATGATTGAATGTATTATTTTTGTATTTTTTTCTTTTTGATTTATATTTGTATGATGTGTAAGGATGTATTTGAGTGTAAATTTTAAATTAAACTTAATAAAGAATTAAAAAAAACAAAACAAAACAAAAACAAAAGTGATAATGCCTTATCCCAACGGAATGAGGAACTTGGTGCAAGAGTTTACTGACTCTGGCTGTAAAAGGGCATTAAAGTCACGAGCTCCTGCACAAATCTGGCGCAGTTAGTAGGTGGTACCTGGCCTCTAGCCAAAGAGGCTTAAGGTGAATTTCCTTTAGAGTCTGAGAGCGCTTAGCTGCCTTTTGCTCTAGCTGCATTTCCTGGTAGACCTGCTGCACAGGAATGCAGAAGTAAGGCCACCCCTTGAGAGAACAGGAAGGATTGTGGCCTCTTGGGGAAAGTCACTCCACAAATCATAGCTGTCAACTTTCGGATTTGAAAATAAGGGATTTTCCAAAACTTTCGGATTTGAAAATAAGGGATGCCGCGAGGGCGGTGCAATGACACCAAGTAGCCTCGCCACCCTGCACTCCAGAGGCTGCGCGTGAACGGGTGAGTGAAAGAGCGAGCGCGTAGACGGCAGGCAGGCTGTCTGTCTGGTTGGGCGTGAGGGTCTGGCTGCACAAGGCATGCAAGCTCCGCCCCCAGTCGGTCTCAGACTCCTGATTGGCAGCCGAGCAACGCAGCTGAGGAGCCTCCCTGGTCAGCAGGGAGGGAGAGGAGCTGCTTCCTTTGAAATCCGGGAATTTAAGGGATATCAACAATCCGGGATAGCAGCTGGAAACGGCATTGGTATAAGGGAGTTTCCCGCAAAAAAAGGGAGGGTTGACAGCTATGCCACAAATCTCCTTGATTTCATTCTATATCGTGCCCCCAAAGCCTTTTCAGGAATTTTTGTTGTGAATTTTTATTTTTAATGGGATATTGTTTATGACGAGTTAAAAAAAATGTTTAAACCAACATTTGTGAAAAAGCCGGAAACCTTTCTTCCAGGCATTCTGACATCTGATGTACTAAATGATAAGAGGACGGTTTTCTTACATGCTACAACAGCAGCGAGGACGCTAATTGCTAAAAACTGGAAAGGAGAGGAAAACCTCACAAAGGAAGAATGGGAAATTAAATTATGTGAATACCTAAAGGTAAAGGGACCCCTGACCATTAGGTCCAGTCGTGACCGACTCTGGGGTTGCGGCGCTCATCTCGCTTTACTGGCCGAGGGAGCCGGCGTACAGCTTCCAGGTCATGTGGCCAGCAGGACTAAGCCGCTTCTGGCGAACAAGAGCAGCGCACGGAAACGCCGTTTACCTTCCCACCGGAGCGGTACCTATTTATCTACTTGCACTTTGACGTGCATTCGAACTGCTAGGTTGGCAGGAGCTGGGACCGAGCAACGGGAGCTCACCCCGTCGCGGGGATTCGAACCGCCGACCTTCTGATCGGCAAGCCCTAGGCTCTGTGGTTTAACCCACAGCGCCACCCGCATCTCAAAAGTCTATATAAGAGCTTGCACACCAATGTTCTGGGTTCCTCTCCTCCCTCTCTGTGTGGGGTGAGTGGGGGACCCTGTTGCAACAGTTTAATAAAGATCTGGCTTACTAGCCGCTTTGCTTCTCAATATTCTCTGGTTGGCCTCTGTTATTTTCTCTTTCCGATAGGGAACCCACTTAAGGACTCTATGCAGGCTCTTGGATACCCCGTAGAGGAAAAGGAACAGGTTTTTCCCCCTTATATCAAGGTTTTTAAGCAGACCTTAAAGCATCTGCCTTGGATGCTTGAGCTGAGATTCCTGGGGTCAGGCTAGATGATCCCTGGGGTCCCATCTACAATTCTCTGATTCTGTGAAAAATGCCTAAGGTTGACCCCTACGAAACAAAAAAACCCCAGCTGTAGGAGGACTGAGCTTGCTGAATCTTGAGCGTTGGGGAAAAATAGAAAACTCTCTCACACACTCTTACTCACTCTCCCTTTGTGTAACGGCAGAAGAGTTTGCTGAACAGCAACACTCCTGTTAGAAGACAAGGATACGCCGCAACATTTTGTTGCAGCACGTCCCACTAGTTGCTCTGATGAAGACAGCAGATGTGACGGAATTTGCCTAAATGATGAGGTCATGGCTAAAGGTTTTTGATATGCTGAAATGCAACATCAGAGCCAAGTAAGGTATGAGGTGAGAGGGGAATACATACCTTCCTCTTCTAACCACAACACCCTCATCCAAACTCTTCCCATCATCTTCAAATAAATATTTGTTCAGGTATAAAGGCCGGGTCGCCTCATGCCAGGAAGGAAGAAACTGCAAGCAAAAAAATAAAAAAAGGTATTTTGTAACAGTCTTAACATGCCGAGACAGGTTGTTTGGAGGGGTGTGGGGTTGCCAACTGCTCAGGGAATGCCAGCTTTGGTGTGTGCCTCTGCCTTTGGCAGAGATTTGACGCGCAAACATCAGCAAGTGGGGTGTCCCCCCCCCCCCAGTGCAGAGTCAAATGTGATTACCTGCCAAGTCCAATTCCTCTCTAAAGGACAAAGGAGGCTGGTTTCAAAGTTCTGACTGGAACTGTTCCAGTAGTGACCGACTCTGAGGTTGCGGCGCTCATCTCGCTTTACTGGCCGAGGGAGCCGGCGTACAGCTTCCAGGTCATGTGGCCAGCATGACGAAGCCGCTTCTGGTGAACCAGAGCAGTGCACGGAAACGCTGTTTACTTTCCCGCCGGAGCGGTACCTATTTATCTACTTTGACGTGCTTTCGAACTGCTAGGTTGGCAAGAGCTGGGACCGAGCAACGGGAGCTTACCCCGTGCAGGGGATTCGAACCGCCGACCTTCTGATCGGCAAGCCCTAGGCTCTGTGGTTTAACCCACAGCGCCACCCGCGTCCCTTCTCTAGAATCATAGAATCATAGAGTTGGAAGAGACCACAAGGGCCATCCAGTCCAACCCCCTGCCAAGCAGGAACACCATCCAAGCATTCCTGACAGGTGGCTGTCAAGCCTCTGCTTAAAGACCTCCAAAGAAGGAGACTCCACCACACTCCTTGGCAGCAAATCCCACTGTCGAACAGCTCTTACTGTCAGGAAGTTCTTCCTAATGTTTAGGTGGAATCTTCTTTCTTGTAGTTTGAATCCATTGCTCCGTGTCCGCTTCTCTGGAGCAGCAGAAAACAACCTTTCTCCCTCCTCTATATGACATCCTTTTATATATTTGAACATGGCTATCATATCACCCCTTAACCTTCTCTTCTCCAGGCTAAACATACCCAGCTCCCTAAGCCTTTCCTCATAAGGCATCGTTTCCAGGCCTTTGACCATTTTGGTTGCCCTCTTCTGGACACGTTCCAGCTTGTCAGTATCCTTCTTGAACTGTGGTGCCCAGAGTGTGTACTCTAGTGTGTAGCTGAGCCAAATTTGCAGTTTCTACTTTGTCCTGGAAGGTAGAGGGTTGCCCCCTCCTTGCAGAATCGATTCACCTGCCCCACGTCCAGCTGTCCAATCGCACTGGCAAAGGGGAGGGCCTAGGGGGAATTTCGGGGGGGGGGGAGAGAGAAAGAAAGAAAGTAAACAGTCTCATTTAATTTATTGCATTTTGCTTCCTGGTGTCGGACTCTGAACTCTGGGCAAAAGACTCTGCGAGGCTGGACGGAGGCGCTTTTCAGGGGCGCGTAGACACCGCGATGGCAGCGCCACACAGCTGGGCATCGAAGCCCAAGGCCGCGGTGCCACCCCACTATTATTCGGGGTTTCTGGAGAAGAGGAACGCCTGGGAAAAGGTAGGAGACTTCGAGGTCTCTTAGGAGAAGGAACAGAAAGTTGAACTGCAAGCTTTGTTGCTGTTACAGCAAGCAAAAGAGCTGGCAGGGCTTCCCCCCCCCGGACCCCCACACAGGGGGGGGGGGTTGGGGGGTGGCAGGCAAGATTATGAACCCCCAAATTTTGGACCCCCTCCAAAGTTTGTCAGTTGTTTTGCGGTGAAAGCACCCCCAACAAATGAGGGATTGATGCAATAGACCTGGGGTTCATAAGAGAGCCAGTGTGGTGTAGTGGTTAAGAGCAGTAGACTTGTAATCTGGGGAACCGGGTTCGCGTCTCCGCTCCTCCGCATGCAACTGCTGGGTGACCTTGGGCTAGTCCCACTTCTCTGAAGTCTCTCAGCCCCACTCACCTCACAGAGTGTTTGTTATGGGGGAGGAAGGGAAAGGAGAATGTGAGCCGCTTGGAGACTCCTTCGGGGAGTGAGAAAGTGGGATATCAAATCCAAACTCTTCTTCTTCTTCCTCCCCCCCCCCAAGGAGCTTAGAGTGGTGTGCCAAAGTTGTCACAGACTCAGAGATGGTAGTGACATCTCCGGTCCCCAGAAGCCGGAGGTCCCTCTGGGTGGGCGGTCCCAGTTCCTAGGAATTAGGTGGGCAACCCTGTCCTTGGGGCTGATCTCCTGTTGAAGGAACAGGGTCATCGTCTGGGACTATTCCTGGGGGCTTATGACCAGCTTAGGCTGGGTGGCCAGCTACCCTCACTTCTGGTCCAGAGAGCCAGTGTGGTGTAGTGGTTAAGAGCGGTAGTCTCGTAATCTGGTGAACCGGGTTCGCGTCTCCTCTCCTCCACATGCAGCTGCTGGGTGACCTTGGGCTAGTCCGACTTCTCTGAAGTCTCTCAGCCCCACTCACCCCACAGAGTGTTTGTTGTGGGGGAGGAAGGGGAAGGAGAATGTGAGCCGCTTGGAGACTCCCTAGGGTAGTGATAAAGCAGGATATCAAATCCAAACTCTTCTTCTTCTTCTGGGGTTTGTAGTTGACACCTCAAAACCCAACAGTGCCCAAGTTTTTTTGGGGGGGGGGTCTGTAGTTATTGTCATTTCAAGATACATTGAGTGAGATAGATAAGCAACCCAAGTTCAGGCAATTGTGTGTGTGCCGTTTTCGCCGCTGCGTCTCCGAAAAGATCTGGGGAAAGGAAACTCAAAACGATCAGGGCTCCAGAGAACCTCTCCCTGTGATGGCTTTTGCTATTTTCTTTCTGTAAAAAAAGTTGAAGGAAGGGAGTGATTGAGTTTGTGTACTGTGTGGGATAAAGGAAACCGAGAAGGACTTTTATCCCCCGTCGCCCTGCTCAGTACTCTTCTCCTGGTGCCAAGAATCGGGGAAGGAGACAGCCGACGGAGTAGGTTGGCAGTCGAGGCAACAGAAAGAGGCGTGGGGCATGCCTGGGGAACTCTCTGCCACAAGGTCTGATGGAAGGCTTGGTAGATGGCTCTGGAAAGAGGCGAGGGAACTTTGGGGAGGGCAAGATGGTCTAGTAGCCTCTCTGTTCATCATTGGTATGCCCGCTTCCACTCCATTCCCACAGCATTCCTACAGGGCATATTCTCCAACACCCCTCTTGACCTCCGCCTTTGTCCGTGCAACAGGGGAAAGATAGAGGACTTTACCCACTTTTTCTTCCACTGCCCTCTCTATGACTCAATAAGATCGAGGCTCCTGCTACTAATTCCTCCGACCATTGCCATGGAAGATGACCGCTTCAAATATCTATTGGTGGATGCCAATCCCATAGTCACTCGTGGCGTGGCCATCTATATCCTGCAGGCCCTGAAACTCAGGGCCACCTCGATAGGTGAACCTCCTTTAGCCCTGGACTTGTAAATTTTCCAATAGTTTACATAATTGCTATTGTTTTTATCATACCTGTTTTATTTACTATGATTTTATACCTGATGGTTGCTAATGTATAAGAATGGCAGGCTACCGCCGGGACTTATTACTTGTGCTATGGCCAAATGGCTAACGCAATAAACTTTGATTTTGATTTGGTATGCTTATGGATGACAAAATACTAGGGGGCAATGCTTTGAAGCCTGCCACAGTTTCTGAGAACCAACCTAGACTTGACAGGGGAAAATACATATTTGCAGTGTGTGTGTGTGTGTGTGTGTGTGTGTGTGCGCGCGCGCGGGCGCGTTTGAATGCAGATCGCATTAGTTGTTTGATTCTGATGGAGCTGCAGCCGGCCTGTAATGGAATCATAGACTCATAGAGCTGGAAGGGACCCCAAGGGTCATCTAGTCCAACCCCCTGCAGAGCTCAGGATGTGGGACTCGAGGATGTCACGGACAACTCGAGGATGTCCAGCCAACCTAGCAGTTCGAAAGCACATCAAAGTGCAAGTAGATCAGTAGTAGACTTAAAAGGTAAAGGTAAAGGGACCCCTGACCATTAGGTCCAGTCGCGGACGACTCTGGGGTTGCAGCGCTCATCTCGCTTTACTGACCAAGGGAGCCGGCGTACAGCTTCCAGGTCATGTGGCCAGCATGACAAAGCCGCTTCTGGCGAACCAGAGCAGCGCACGGAAACGCCGTTTACCTTCCCGCCTGAGTGGTACCTATTTTTCTACTTGCACTTTGACATGCTTTAGAACTGCTAGGTTGGCAGGAGCAGGGACCGAGCAACGGGAGCTCACCCCGTCGCGGGGATTCAAACCGCCAACCTTCTGATCGGCACGCCCTAGGCTCTGTGGTTTAACCCACAGCGCCACCCGTGTCCCTTTGACATACATACCTCCATCCTTATTTCATCCTTAAGTATATCGCAATGTTTAGCTGGTGATATATCCCAAAGTTAATAGCATCATTTACTCCTTTGGTCTCTCCCATTATTGACAGGCGGTCTCAGAAATAAGGGCGCTTGGGGCAAGAAAGTTTCTTTACCACTGCTCTGATTTTTCTCTCCCTTCCACAGGAGTACAAAAAATATTGGGCAGGTCTCAGAGGACTCAGTCTCTATTTCTACAACACCAGCAGAGATGCCCAGGTAATGGCGAGTAATTATATGCACACATATATCTTGGGTTTTCTTGGAATGGGGATGGAGGAGACTGCCCTAAACTCTAAATATTAATAAATGGTAGGATTTTGATTATTTGGGATATGGAGGGAATATATCAACTGCAGAGGAATTCCTATGCAAAACGACTGGCCAAGCTATGGCCATTAAGAAACAATTCATTTAAGCAACAAAACAAATTTTTTTGAAAAATTTACTCTATCGGCGTTTGGGGAGATGATTGGCTTGAGTCTCTGAATTTCAAGGGGTCTACTCTTGAGTAAAGGGACGCAGGTGGCACTGTGGGTTAAACCACAGAGCCTAGGGCATGCCGATCAGAAGGTCGGCGGTTCGAATCCCCGCAACGGGGTGAGCTCCCGTCGCTCGGTCCCTGCTCCTGCCAACCTAGCAGTTCGAAAGCACGTCAAAGTGCAAGTAGATAAATAGGTACCGCTCCGGCAGGAAGGTAAACGGCGTTTCCGTGCGTTGCTCTGGTTCGCCAGAAGCGGCTTAGTCATGCTGGCCACATGACCCGGAAGATGTACGCCGGCTCCCTTGGCCAGTAAAGTGAGATGAGCGCTGCAACCCCAGAGTCGGACACGACTGGACCTAATGGTCAGGGGTCCCTTTACCTTTACTCTTGAGTAAAACATACCTTGGTACAAGTCATGGGGCAGATTTGTGGACTCTCCTTCCTTGGAGGTTTTTAAGCAGTGGTTGGGTGGCCATTTGTGCTTGAGCTGAGATTCCTGCATTGTAGGGGGTTGGACTAGAGGACCTTTGGGGTCCCTTCCAAGCCTATGATTCTGCGATACAAGGCAGCTTCAAGGCCAGAAGGTGGACAGCTGCAAAGTGAGCAGGAAGGAGGCGCAACAGAAGTTAGCTCTCAGCGGAGAGACGGAGCACTTTTTTGAAAAATCATGAGGACCAGAAACTTGGGCGTTCACTCTACCTGCTTTCCGGTTTGTGGCCTTGAAGGCGAAGCTTTGGCTATGGCTCAAGCTATGCTTTAAACCAGAGGGTATGGCCCCCTTGATATTGAGGGATGATTTCCAATCATCGTGGGAAAGGAAGATCATAAATGAAGTATAGGCTGCGGACTGTCACATCTTTACCTGGAGTCTATGACATATAGCCAAGCCAGAGCTGTGATCTCCCAGAGATTGAGTGGTATCGCTAGACAAGAGGACATGGCCCTCAGGGATGTTCCTGGGGGATCAGCTCTATCAGGCTACACCAGCCCCTTATCTGGCGGAAATCCACTAAGTGGAATACCGTAGACTCCTCACAGCGGCCAGATTAAATGTCCGCGAATCTGCGGTATTGTGGGGAAGGTACAGGGGAGTCCCATACGCTCAGAGAAATTGTCATTGTGCCCTGGGAGTGGTAGAGTCCAACGAACATATTCTCCTGACCTGCCCTTTCTATGGGCAAAATCTTATAACTCCACTCCTATGTCAACTTAGCTCTCTATCCAGAGAAAACAGGTTCTATATTTGTTGAATAATGTTACTGGGAAAACAGCCTCCCTGGTGGCCAAATTTCTTTTTCTAGCTCTTAAGCGTTGCAAGATTAAAATTGACAGCATCAACATGGGTTTATCGGTATAGCTTCATTTTATTGTTGGCTATGTTTTACCCCAAAGTTCTTTTAGACGTTTTAGAAGTTTTAATTTTGTATGGAAATGTATCTTTTCTGGCTGATGGTCGAATAAAGAACTGAACTGAACCGTGTAGCAATATTTCCTCTTTTTTGAAAAATCATGAGGACTAGAAACTTGGGCGTTCACTCTACCTGCTCTTCCTCCCCGCAGCACGTTGAGAAAATTGACCTGGCTGACTTCCTGTCCCTTGCTGACGACAACCCCCCACGAACGGCGGCTGCCTGGCCTGCGGAAGGAGCGAGACTGAATCTAAAAACGCGAAGCCAGGAAGTGAAACTGAAGGTAAGATATTTTCCCTGCAAAGTCCAAAGATATCTCCTTGCTTGCAGAGACGAGAGATGAGACTTGTTCCACTGATCTGCGTTTATCTAATAGGAATTGTGTGTCTCTTGCATAGCTGTCAACCCTCCCTTTTTTTGCGGGGAAACTCCCTTATTCCAATGCCGTTTCCTGCTGCTATCCCGGATTGTTGATATCCCTTCAATTCCCCGGATTTCAAAGGAAGCAGCTCCTCTCCCTCCCTGCCGGCCAGGGAGGCTCCTCAGCTGCCAATGAGGAGTCTGAGACCGACTGGGGGCGGAGCTTGCATGCCTTGTGCAGCCAGACCCTCACGCCCAACCAGACAGACAGCCTGCCTGCCATCTACGCGCTCGCTCTTTCGCTCACCCGTTCGCGCGCAGCCTCTGGAGCGCAGGGTGGCGAGGCTACTGGGTGCCATTGCACCGCCCTCGCGGCATCCCTTAGTTTCAAATCCGAAAGTTTGGAAAAACCCCTTATTTTCAAATCCAAAAGTTGACAGCTATGGTCTCTTGATCGTCAAAAACTCCAAGCGGTTTTTGCAGAAGCTATAAAAATGTGCATTGTCGTGATTGTTGATCGCCATAAGAGGGAGGCAGTTGGGTGTGTTCCAGGACATATATCATGTTTGCACACAAACCTGGCAAGGACATTGTCTAAATTGGCCTCACACACCCTCGCAGATGTGCTGGAATTTGTTTTATTCCGCAGAAGCGCCTAGGTGATGAGGCTTGCAACTTCTTTATTGCCCTGCTCAGGGCCGGATTTAGGTTTGATGAGGCCCTAAGCTACTGAAGATAACGGGGCCCTTTAAGCGGGGCAATGTAAGTACATATGATCACTCCCATATGGGCATGGAACGTTGTGTCCAAATTTGAATGGAATCAATCAAGTGGTTACGGAGAAAGGCGATTGTTAACAAACATCCAACTTGCTGGAGGAGACTCTTGAGAGTCCCATGGACTGCAAGAAGATCAAACCTCTCCATTCTGAAGGAAATCAGCCCTGAGTGCTCGCAGGAAGGACAGATCCTGAAGCTGAGGCTCCAAGACTTTGGCCACCTCATGAGAAGAGAAGACTCCCTGGAAAAGACCCTGATGTTGGGAAAGATGGAGGGCGCAAGGAGAAGGGGACGACAGAGGATGAGATGGTGGGACAGTGCTCTCGAAGCTACCAACATGAGTCTGACCAAACTGCGGGAGGCAGTGGAAGACAGGAGTGCCTGGTGTGCTCTGGTCCAGGGGGTCATGAAGAATCGGACACGAGTAAACAACAACAGGCAGATAGATAGATAGATAGATAGATAGATAGATAGATAGATAGATAGATAGGCAGTGGAAGACAGGAGGGCCTGGCGTGCTCTGGTCCAGGGGGTCATGAAGAGGTGGACACGACTAAACGACTAAACAACAACATAAAACTAGTGAAATGTATAAACTTGAAAAGTATAAATAAATATATATATTTTAAAAAGGAAGTCAAGAAGCCCCTGGATTAAAGTCTTCCCGCAACTTTTCTTGTCTGTGTTGAACAGAATTTCCCTTCACCACTGCTTGCATTGTACAGTATATGAAACAAAAACGGGTGCCCATGTTTATTGAATGTCCTGTAGAATTATTATTATTATTATTTTAAAAAAGATATTTGCAACAGGGTTGGTTTAGCTAAAACCATTTGTTCTTGGATCCTAGTTATCTGTCCTGCTTTTGTTTCCAGCATTGTTGGGGTACAATGCTGTTATCTCTAGATCTTTAGGTTGTATAGACCTAGCTCTGTCCAGCTAATATGTAACAGGGAACAACGCAGGTATTTGTATATCTTTAGGTTGCAAAGATTTATATCGCAGCCATCTTTCCTTGTACAAACAGTGCCAGCACAGATATTTGTAGATATTTAGGCTGAATATGTTGGAGAGGTGTGGGACTCGGGTGGTGCTGTGGGTTAAACCACAGAGCCTACGGCTTGCCGATCAGAAGGTCGGCGGTTCGAATCCCCGCGATGGGGTGAGCTCCCGTTGCTCGGTCCCTGCTCCTGCCAACCTAGCAGTTCAAAAGCATGTCAAAGTGCAAGTAGATAAATAGGAACCGCTCCAGCGGGAAGGTAAACGGCGTTTCCGTGCGCTGCTCTGGTTCGCCAGAAGCGGCTTAGTCCTGCTGGCCACATGACCTGGAAGCTGTATGCCAGCTCCTTCGGCCAATAAAGCGAGATGAGCGCCGCAACCCCAGAGTCGGTCACGACTGGACCTAATGGTCAGGGGTCCCTTTACCTTTATGTTGGAGAGAGAGAGAGGTTTGGAAGACCATTTCAGCACCACAATGGCTATCAGATTCTCACTTTCCCAGACAGAACGAGAAATGAGACGCAGCCCGTTCCTTCGAAATCTGCACTTACGGTAATCTGGATTTTGTGATGCAGTTGTCCAGCCAGATAATATTTACAAAAGGATGTACGTATTAGCTAAAGGTGTACATAAAAACAGCGAAAACAGCACACACACAAACGCACTATATACGAGGAGAAAATGCTCGCGGAAATGTGCATATGACTCCAAACTGTGTACGAATCATGTGTCTATCAGGAGAAATTCTCTCCAAGATGCTGAAGGGTTTTCCAGAGGATTTACTTAAATAAAAAACCTTGCCGATCGCCGTGGAGATGTTGGCAATTGAATTTAAGATCGGGGAAATGAGAAACCAAGAACGCCAAAATGGATGGATCCTTCCATCTCTTAAACGTCAAAGATGATGGGCACCATGTTGATTAACCCTGGTGTATAATATTGAATTGGTTAACATGACAGAGATAAGTTTTTAAAACTGGGATTGTTCTTTTCAGATGGAAAGCCTTGAGTCAAGAGAGATATGGAAAGGTTTTATTCTCACGGTTGTAGAGGTGAGTTTACTGGTATTTCCTTTCTCTCCTCCTCCTCCTCCTCTTCCCCTTCTCCTTCTCCTCCTCCTCCTCCTCCTCCTCCTTGTGTTTTAGCGCTATTTTGTTATGTTTTTTAAAAGAAGCAAAGATCTATGGAGAGCAATTGATAATTTAAGCTCCCGCCCACCCCCACATGGGAAGAGAAACTGACATTGGGGCAATTCAGAGAGGCTAGTTAAGGGATAAATCCGGAAGCTATGGCTCACGAAAGATTACACCCCATGTTAGTCTTACTCATAATAATTACATGAATGTGCCCGACTACTGGTAATTTAGGGCTATGCATTTCAGTGAGCCTACTCTGAGTACAATATACATAGCTGTCAACTTTCGGATTTGAAAATAAGGGATGCCACGAGGGCGGTGCAATGGCACCAAGTAGCCTTGCCACCCTGCGCGCGAACGGGTGAGCAAAAGAGCGAGCGCGTAGACGGCAGGCAGGCAGGCTGCCTGTCTGGTTGGGCGTGAGGGTCTGGCTGCACAAGGCATGCAAGCTCCGCCCCCAGTCGGTCTCAAGACTCCTTATTGGCAGCTGAGGAGCCTCCCTGGCCGGCAGGGAGGGAGAGGAGCTGCTTCCTTTGAAATCCGGGAAATTTAAGGGATATCAACAATCCGGGATAGCAGTGGGAAATGGCATTGGAATAAGGGAGTTTCCCGCAAAAGAAGGGAGGGTTGACAGCTATGCTCCTCCTTCTCCTCCTCCTCCTCCTTCTTGTGTTTTAGCGCTATTTTGTCATGTTTTTTAAAAGAAGCAAAGATCTATGGAGAGCAATTGATAGTTTAAGCTCCCGCCCACCCCCACGTGGGAAGAGAAACTGACATTGGGGCAATTCAGAGAGGCTAGTTAAGGGATTAAATCCGGAAGCTTTGGCTCACAAAAGTTTACACCCCGTGTTAGTCTTAGAATTATGACATGAATGCGCCCGACGACCGGTAATTTAGGGCTATGCATTTCAGTGAGCCTACTCTGAGTACAATATAGTTGAATACAACCCAAAGTCTCTAGCTTGGGATAACGGGGAAGTACCGGTAATCAAATAGAAGATTAACCCTGCAAAAGGGGAGGTTTTAAATTGTAAATAGGGCCGATGTGAACGTTTCAGATTTAACATGTAGGGTTTTGAACATGTAAATAACATCAGAAGATTATCTCATTAGGCGTGGGGTGATTTAACCCCTTTCTCCCTAGCTGCAGCCCTAGATGAAATGACTATTTATTATGTCGGAGGTGCAACAGCAGAGATCATTAACTAAATGGTTCGTTCTGTTTGTGTTTCAGTCAAACAGCCAAGAGAGGGGCGGGGTGGGGGTGTTGCTGAGCAACCAAGCAGAGTGACATCACGTTTGCTGAGGCAGCAAGCACTCTGATTGGCTGAGTAGTCCTGAGAGAATTTTCCCTCTGTATGTTTGGTTGACTGTCTCCCTACTGCATGTCTCTCTGCTACAAGGCTTTTGTTCAGTAAAGTGCTGTCGGGTTTTCTTTTCTCTCCGGGCTCCATCAGCATTGTTGAAGCGACTTAAGCAACACCTTTAACCCCAAACTCTGTTCTCCTGTAGTTGAAAGTCCCGTCTACCCTGAGTTTGCTCCCTGGTCACTTCTGCATGTTGTCTGAAGCACTCGAGAAGGAAAAGGAACGTCGCTTCAAGGCTGATATGAGAGTCGAGAAGCCACTTCCAGAGTGAGTGGACTGTAAGCCCCTGGAGGCAAAGATGTGTTTATATTTGCCGGGGGAAATAATACACATTCAGTGTCACTGGTGACTTTTTAATAATAATAATAATAATAATAATAAATTTTATTTATACCCTGCCCTTCCCAGCCGAAACCTGGCGTTCAATATCCCACAACCTAAATATCTCCATTTGGTTTTTTGTCGTCAAAATACACTGCAGACGTCTGATCTCCCTGGAGACCTAGAGATGTGACGATAGACCACTCTGCCTCCTTTATTTTAGCAAAGTTTTGTGCCACTGGGGAAGTGGTAATAATTCTGTATTGTTTTGTTTTTGATGTTTGTATGTGATGCCAATAAAAGGTTTGATGATGATGAAAATAAAAAATAAAAAAAATCCTTCCAGTAGCACCTTAGAGACCAGCTAAGTTTGTTCTTGGCATGAGCTTTCGTGTGCATGCACACTTCTTCAGATACACTGAAACAGAAGTCACCAGACCCTTATATGTAGTGAGAGGGTGGGGAGGGGTATTACTCAGATGGGTAATTTACAGGGCTGTTTAAGACGGGTGGCGCTGTGGGTTAAACCACAGAGCCTAGGGCTTGCTGATCAGAAGGTTGGCGGTTCGAATCCCTACGATGGGGTGAGCTCCCGTTGCTTGGTCCCAGCTCCTGCCAACCTAGCAGTTCGAAAGCATGTCAAAGTGCAAGTAGATAAATAGGAACCGCTCTGGCGGGAAGGTAAACGGCGTTTCCGTGCGCTGCTCTGGTTCGCCAGAAGCGGCTTTGTCATGCTGGCCACATGACCCGGAAGCTGTACGCCGGCTCCCTCGGCCAGTAACGCGAGATGAGCGCTGCAACCCCAGAGTCGGACACGACTGGACCTAATGGTCAGGGGTCCCTTTACCTTTACCTTAAGACGGGAAAGCTGTTTAGGCCCAAGGCTGTAGTTTTGCAAACACCTCTGCTTTATTTATTTCTTCCCCAGCTGTTTCTTCAGGGTCTCCAGGACGGAGGCCGAAGTCCTTCTGGAGAAGAACGAAAACTGTGGGAATATGTTGCTGCGGCCGGGAGGGGATGGCAAGAGCGTCTCCGTGACCACCCGGCTGAAGGCGAACGGGTGAGTTTGGCAAGGCAAATCCATGGCAGAAAATTCTGCGGTCTCCTTTCCCTCCTTTAGATCACCATCGCCTCCCTTGTCATCCGAAGGTCCAGCCGTCTCCCTTGCTGGCCTCCTGCTTCTAATGCATTAAAAGGTTTTGTTTTCATTGTTGTTCATATATATGTATATATATATTATATATATATATATCAATATACATGAAGGAGCGTCTCCACCCCCATCGTTCAGCCCGGAAACTGAGGTCCAGCGCCGAGGGCCTTCTGGCGGTTCCCTCACTACGAGAAGCCACGTTACAGGGAACCAGGCAGAGGGCCTTCTCGGTGGTGGCGCCCGCCCTGTGGAACGCCCTCCCTTCAGATGTCAAAGCGAACAACAACTACCAGACCTTTAGAAGACATCTGAAGGCAGCCCTGTTTAGGGAGGCTTTTAATGTTTTATAGATTATTGTATTTATATATATATATCGAATCCCCGCGATGGAGTGAGCTCCCGTTGCTCGGTCCCAGCTCCTGCCAACCTAGCAGTTCGAAAGCACGTCAAAGTGCAAGTAAATAAATAGGAACCGCTCTGGCGGGAAGGTAAACGGCGTTTCCGTGCTCTGCTCTGGTTCGCCAGAAGCGGCTTAGTCATGCTGGCCACATGACCCGGAAGCTGTACGCTGGCTCTCGGCCAATAAAGCGAGATGATCGCCGCAACCCCAGAGTCGGTCACGAGTGGACCTAACGGTCAGGGGTCCCTTTACCTTATATATTATATTTCGTTATTATTTATTTGTTTCAACAACTTGCATATCGCATTATCGCAGCGTTGAAATATCGTCTGCAAAACTTTAAAATGTGCCCTTTCCAGTGAACTCCATAAATATTCTCTTTAGGCGCTTCTTCTAAAGTTTTCTGCTTCCCCTAGAATAGAAGCAGACAGCAAGTTTGTAAGTTATAAAAAGGTTTACTTACAAATGCTCCAAAGGTCAGAGTCATGTGCTTTTCCATACAGCAGTTAAAAAAAGATGCACAGGCAGGAAAAAATGTTATTGGTTACAAAATGGTAAAAGCTATAGGGAAATGCTAGTTTCCGGCTCCATTCTTTGCTGAAACAGAAGAGGCTTGTTAAAGCCATGCGGTTGGAGGGAGCAGTTCAGAGAATGAAAGCTTGGTTACCTCTTTCCTCCCAAGGTAAGGGGAAATGACATAGGCAAAGCCTGTCAGGACATCTTGCTCTATGGCATTAACCCTTCATGCATTTATTAGACTGAAGCATGCTGGTTATATAAGGCGGGTTTAGCCTACAAATTTTACATTATCTCTTTTTCTTTCCTTTATTTACCCCCCTCATTCTTTTGCTTTTGTTTTCTTCCTTCTTAAATTTGCATATTAAAAAAACCCCTTAAAAAAACTAAAAACAAAAACCTAAATTCTTACAAAAAGACATTGTTGAATTTTCTCCTTTCGCCCGCATCTGTTCTAGGATCGTGTCTATAAAGCACTATAAAATCAACCTGACCGATGGAGAATACATCATTGATGTCGAAGAGCCGGTGAGTTTTGCTGGGGCCGTCATTCACCTAGGTGGCAGGGCAAATGTTTTGTAAGGAGGTTCCAGATTAAATCCTACATATCGCGAGTTGAAAGGACCAGTTAGCAGATGATGGGGCGAGAATTCTGGGCTGCATCCATAGGAGTATAGCATCTAGATCAAGGGAAGGAATAGTACCACTGTATTCCGCTCTGGTCAGACCTCACCTGGAATACTGTGTCCAGTTCTGGGCACCGCAGTTCAAGAAGGATACTGACAAGCTGGAACGTGTCCAGAGGAGGGCAACCAAAATGGTCCAAGGCCTGGAAACGATGCCTTATGAGGAACGGCTTAGGGAGCTGGGTATGTTTAGCCTGGAGAAGAGAAGGTTCAGGGGTGATATGATAGACATGTTCAAATATATAAAAGGATGTCATATAGAGGAGGGAGAAAGGTTGTTTTCTGCTGCTCCAGAGAAGCGGACACGGAGCAATGGATTCAAACTACAAGAAAGAAGATTCCACCTCAACATTAGGAAGAACTTCCTGACAGGAGCTGCTCGACAGTGGGATTTGCTGCCAAGGAGTATGGTGGAGTCTCCTTCTTTGGAGGTCTTTAAGCAGAGGCTTGACAGCCACCTGTCAGGAATGCTTGGATGGTGTTTCCTGCTTGGCAGGGGGTTGGACTGGATGGCCCTTGGGGTCTCTTCCAACTCTAGGATTCTATGATTCTATGATTCTATGAGTGAGATGAGCGCCACAATCCCAGAGTCTTCCGCGACTGGACCTAACAGTCAGGGGTCCCTTTACCTTTTCAGATCCATATATCTGTGGAAATGCATTATCTTAGGGAAAATATAAATATTTATGAAATGGTGTGCTTAGGGGAAACTGCATGAAAAAAAACATTGCATATTAGATACATTTGCTGGCGAATTTATCTTGAGGACTTAAAAAATAAAAGCAATTCACAGTGTTGTAGCCTCGTCGCCAGTTGTTGTAGCGTGGGGTTAATGATTTCAGCAAGTGATTTCAGCTCTCTGACATAGCAGGCAGGAGACAGCTTCTTCATGTAACAACTCTTTATTCAGGCAAACAAGACTGAGGGAACTGAGGGTAGGGAAGCTACATTTATAGGGACAGAGGACTGGCTAGGAAAAGATACATTTTGGAGGGAACAATCTCAAGCAATCACACAGCTGCTTTTTGGTGGGAACCAATAAGACAGAGGATCCCAATGCAGCAACTTGAATGCACCAATAGTAACTGTTCCTTCTGGGACAAGGAGGCAGTTACTTTACCCTAATGTGATTACAGTGGAACCTCAACTTACGAATTTAATGCGTTCCGAAAGCACACTCGTAAGTTGAAAATTTTGTAAGTCGAAAAACGGCATTCCCATAGGAATGCATTGGAAACGTAAGTCAAAAATTCATAAGAAAACCCTATGTAAACCTTCGTAACTGGAGTAAACCCCATCAAAAACTGCGTAAGTCGAGTAAACCGCATCTAAAATCCAAGCGGATTTCCTTTCAGAAGTCGAAAAATTCGTAGGCACGCGGCCGCTTTTTCCCTTTCGTAAGTCGAAAAATACGTAAGTCAAGTACTTCGTAAGTCGAGGTTCCACTGTACAGACAATAGTAATACAGATATGATAACACTTTGAATCAATACACAACACACAGACTGATGTGGAAGTGCTGACAGGAAAACCGAAAAACCGAGAGAAACAAAAATGGACAGATTCACACACACCTGGACATCCCCGGAAGGGCTGTTCTTGGGGTTACTGCAATGCTGAAAGTGGAGAATTCCCAACTCTTCGCCAAGCCCTGGTAAATGTTTGTTAGTGAATTGTATCCCCCGCTTTCTCTTTCCTCAGTATCGCTGCTCTTCGCTTGCCAAGGTGGTGGAATTTTTTGTAAACAGCAGCAAACGCATCCTCGTGCCCCTGTCTCTCGACAAGAGCTACGCCATGACTATAGGTAGGTCCGTGGCTCAAGCCCTCCTCACCGTTTGTCGGAACGCATTAGAAATTCCACCTGGTTATGTGAACACTTGCCTAAGGAGAGATACCTGAGAAGCATAGCTGTCAACTTTCGGATTTGAAAATAAGGGATGCCGCGAGGGCGATGCAATGGCACCAAGTAGCCTCGCCACCCTGCGCTCCAGAGGCTGCGCGCGAACGGGTGAGCGAAAGAGCGAGCGCGTAGACGGCAGGCAGGCTGTCTGTCTGTCTGGTTGGGCGTGAGGGTCTGGCTGCACAAGGCATGCAAACTCCGCCCCCAGTCGGTCTCAGACTCCTTATTGGCAGCCAAGCAACGCAGCTGAGGAGCCTCCCTGGCCGGCAGGGAGGGAGAGGAGCTGCTTCCTTTGGAATCTGGGGAATTTAAGGGATATCAACAATCCGGGATAGCAGCGGGAAACGGCATTGGAATAAGGGAGTTTCCCCGCAAAAAAAAGGGAGGGTTGACAGCTTTGCTGAGAAGGCATCGTGCTCAGATAGCAGGACCTGCATGTACTTTGGCTCGCTGCCCGGTATTTAACGTAATCTATGTTGCCGTTGGTTTTACATACCTCATGTAAGTTGCAAATTTAAACAGTCAAATGTGTAATTATTTCTGCACTTCCAGGCAAAGGAAATGCAATTTAAACAGGGCCAAAAAATAAATGCCACCAACTGCATATCATTTGTGCCCTGAAAAACAACTCCTTCTCCTTCTCCTTCTCCTTCTCCTTCTCCTTCTCCTTCTCCTTCTCCTTCTCCTTCTCCTTCTCCTTCTCCTTCTCCTCCTCCTCCTCCTCCTCCTCCTCCTCTTTCTCTTTCTCTTTCTCTTTCTCCTTTTTCTTCTCCTCGTTTTCCTCCTCCTCCTCTTCCTCCTTCTCTCTCTTTCTCCTTCTCTTTCTCCTTCTCTTCCTTCTTCTTCTCCTCGTTCTCCTCCTCTTCCTCCTCCTCCTCCTTCTTCAATCCCTCACATCCGAGTGAGATTGTCTTCCATGAACACAGTCTTAACATTGAGTCCGTAAGTGACTGTGGAGGCCAATTCTGGATCCACACGTCCTTCCACAGTGGGGACATAGGTTTCCGGGCGGGAGTTGATCACGGTGTGGATTTGCCAAGCGTGCCTTCCTCTTAGCACGTTTCTCCCTCGCGTCCTGAGTTCGAGTGTCTTCAAAGCCCACAACACCTTTGGTAAACGCTGTTCTCCAACTGGAGCACTCGCAGGCCAGTGTTTCCCAGTTGTCGGTGTTTATACTACATTTTTAAAGATTTGCCTTGAGAGAGTCTTTGAACCTCTTTTGTTGACCACCAGCATTATGCTTTCCATTTTTAAGTTCAGAGCAGAGTAGTTGCTTTGGAAGACAATGATCAGGCATCCACACAACATGACTGG
Organism: Darevskia nairensis; assembly: GCA_034642065.1. Classification (NCBI taxonomy): domain Eukaryota; kingdom Metazoa; phylum Chordata; class Lepidosauria; order Squamata; family Lacertidae; genus Darevskia; species Darevskia nairensis. Next base: position 30,631 of record JAWWNI010000751.1, on the reverse strand, counting down.
TCCAACGAAGTTGATGTTGAAGAATCATCGCTTCGACACTGGTGATCTTTGCTTCTTCCAGTACACTAGTCAAAATTGTAGAATGCAAGAACTCTGGCCAGGCAGTAGATCAGTTTTTGAATCTTCAAACAGCTTTAATATTATAGTATGGCAACAAATTCCAGTTGAAATAAATTCCTGTTCCAGGACGAGGCCCTGTTTCGCTAATTCTTCGTCAGCTGGAATGTTAAGAGATCCTACGTTAGAAAATACTCTTATAATATTTGTAAATGCTTATATACATTCTACTCTTACGTGAAAACAATACACACATAATTTACATAATGTAAAGTTAACAAAAACAGCTTACCTAAATTCTTCCAGTACACTGGCATTAGTTCGCCTGTCTTCCCAAGTGATGTGTAAAAAGTTTCTATGGCAACAACAGCAGCAGAGGAGAACAACTGGTCTTTAGCTGGATTTATTTCCGTTCCAGACATGGGACAAATGCACAGACTTACTGAGAGCTTCCACTTTTGTTTCTGTGTTTGTCGGAATTTGCCAAGATCTCTAACTGCAGTTTCTTCTCGTTTTGCAGAGATCATGGAGACGGATAAAGAAAGTGGAGAGACTGCAATGGTGGCCCCACACTTGCCCAGTATCCTGCCACGACCCCCAAGAGGTGTGACAGTTCTCTTGCACTAACCCTGAGGCTAAACTCATGCCAACCTCCCCTGTTCCTCTTCCCCGGGGGCCAGGAGTTTGGGATGCCACTCCCAACCTTCCTATGGTCTTCCTATGGTCTTTATCTGCCTGTTGTTGTTCTTTAGTCGTTTAGTCGTGTCCGACTCTTCGCGACCCCCTGGACCAGAGCACGCCAGGCCCTCCTGTCTTCCACTGCCTATCATCTATCTATCTATCTATCTATCTATCTATCTATCTATCTATCTATTTTCCTGTTGTTGTTGTTTAGTCGTTTAGTCGTGTCTGACTCTTCGTGACCCCCTGGACCAGAGCACGCCAGGCCCTCCTGTCTTCCACTGCCTATCATCTATCTATCTATCTATCTATCTATCTATCTATCTATCTATCTGCCTGTTGTTGTTGTTTAGTCATTTAGTCGTGTCCGCCTCCTTGTGACCCCATGGACCAGAGCACGCCAGGCCCTCCTGTCTTCCACTGCCTATCATCTATCTATCTATCTATCTATCTATCTATCTATCTATCTATCTATCTATCTATCTATCTGCCTGTTGTTGTTGTTGTTTAGTCATTTAGTCGTGTCCGCCTCCTTGTGACATGGACCAGAGCACGCCAGGCACTCCTGTCTTCCACTGCCTCCCGCAGTTTGGTCAGACTCATGTTAGTAGCTTCGAGAACACTGTCCAACCATCTCATCCTCTGCCATCCCCTTCTCCTTGTGCCCTCCATCTTTCCCAACACCAGGGTCTTTTCCAGGGAGTCTTCTCTTCTCATGAGGTGGCCAAAGTATTGGAGCCTCAGCTTCAGGATCTGTCCTTCCAGTGAGCACCCAGGGCTGATTTCCTTAAGAATTGATAGATTTGATCTTCTTGCAGTCCCTGAGACTCTCAAGAGTCTCCTCCAGCACCATAATTCAAAAGCATCCATTCTTCGGCGATCAGCCTTCTTTATGGTCCAGCTCTCACTTCCATACATCACTACTGGGAAAACCATAGCTTTAACTATACGGACCTTTGTCGGCAAGGTGATGTCTCTGCTTTTTAAGATGCTGTCTAGGTTTGTCATTGCTTTTCTCCTAAAAAGCAGGCATCTTCTAATTTCGTGACTGCTGTCACCATCTGCAGTGATCATGGAGCCCAAGAAAGTAAAATCTCTCACTGCCTCCATTTCTTCCCCTTCTATTTGCAAGGAGGTGATGAGACCAGTGGCCATGATCTTACGAATTGTAGGTACCGATAGTCCATGGGACTCTCAAGAGTCTCCTCCAGCACCATAATTCAAAAGCATCCATTCTTTGGCGATCAGCCTTCTTTATCCATCCTAGCACATCCAAATTGCGTCCTTCTGTCCACACAGCAGGTGCACCTGGAGAAGGAAAGGACTTCCCGTCTCCGAGATGCTTGCTCCCCCCTCCGCCATTCCAACCCCCACTTCCTGCGCGGACTGCCAAACCCGAGCATATATATGAGGCAGAAGATGTCCCGGACCAGACGTACGTGAATGACGAAGGTAATTCTTTGTCGGCGGGTCTTTATATAGGATCTGAATAGGCGTTGTGATTATTTCATGGACCTCCATGTTGCTCTTACAACAACCCTGCAAGGGAGGCTAGGACGAAAGGGAGAGTTGGGAAATGAAATATGTACAGCCGGTGGGAAGTGAATATTGGGGGGAAATAATATGCTAAAATGTTTTAAGTATTGAAATGGAACTAGGGAATGAGCAGAGAGGAAGGGAGGGAAGAGAAGCATCATGGCACATCGCAGAGGAAGAAAAGAGAGTGTCACACGGCTGTGATTGACTGTTGGGCCTGGATTTTTGTGAGGGTTGGGGTGGGTTGAAGAGGATTTATTTGGATTTGGTTTTCTTTCTGGTTTAAAGGGTTATGATGTTCGGATCTGGATACTGGCGTTAATGATTGTAGGTTAAAAATTAGGAGGTTAGTAGTGGAATATTATATAAGGGACCCAGGTGGCGCTGTGGGTTAAACCAGTGTTTCTCAACCTTTTCTGGGCAACGGCACACTTGTTTTATGAAAAAAATCTCGCGGCACACCACCCACAAAATGGCGGCGGCAACGTCGCTATGGTAACGGAAATCACGGAGTTATGCGCCCAAAGCAGCCCCACTGGTATGAAAAGCCCGCCCCTGGGACTGTGAAAGAAAACCCGAAAGGAAAGACTTAGCTGATCCCAGGCAGCGAGTGAGGATGGCGAGTGGAGCCGGGGAGGCTTCTCAGCTGGCTGGCTGGCGGTTGGAGCGCTCGCAGAGCGCTCCTCCTTAGGGTGGCGGCCATTTTGACCGGGTGGCTACCGGCAGCCCTCGCGTCTCCTTCCTCTGACTTCCTATTGGTCCCTGGCAACCAATCAGATTCGGCGGCGAGCTCCCAGCTTGCGGATGTGCGGTAGAGCCCGGCAGCTTCTCCGCGGTGCCTCTTCTCGGCGGTGGCTTTCTGCGCTCCCTTTCCCCCACTGGAGCCGCTGCTACGCGTTTGCGGCGTGGGTCCCTAACGGTTTTCCCGCGGCACACCAGCCGAAGTCTCGCGGCACACTACTGTGCCGCGGAACACCGGTTGAGAAACGCTGGGTTAAACCACAGAGCCTCGGGCTTGCTGATCAGAAGGTTGGCGGTTCGAATCCCTGCGACAGGGTGAGCTCCCGTTGCTCGGTCCCTGCTCCTGCCAACCTAGCAGTTCGAAAGCATGTCAAAGTGCAAGTAGATAAATAGGAACCGCTTTGGCGGGAAGGTAAATGGCGTTTCCGTGCGCTGCTCTGGTTCGCCAGAAGCGGCTGAGTCCTGCTGGCCACATGACCCGGAAGCTGTACGCCGGCTCTTGGCCAATAAAGCGAGATGAGCGCCGCAACCCCAGAGTCGGACACGACTGGACTTAATGGTCAGGGGTCCCTTTACCTTTACCTAGTGGGATATTTAGCTAGGGAGGTAAGGGTGCAAAAAGTAGAAAATTAGGAGTTTTAAATTAGGTTGGAGTAAGGGAATTTGATAAGGCTCGAAGAAAGGATCAGAAGTACCAAGGTGCTGAGGTTTGGAAAAAGGAGTTGTCTAAGTAAAATGATTTTTGTATTTTAGGTTATTATTAAGTTTATGAGTTTGGAAAACTGATAAAGAGGATAGATAATTCAACAGAGGGGGACTTGAGGAAGTCAACCGAAATATGAAATTGAGGAATGAAGGAATACCTGGCCCACAGAATTGGGCCAGGCCCAAGCAATGATATTCAATAATGTTAGCTATGTTAAATGTACAATGTTTATGGTTACCCTGGTGAGAGAGGGGGATGAAAATTGCTTCCCTCAGTGAGAGGGGGGAAGAATGAAAAATTTAACAGTAATGTTATGTTTGTTATGTAACAGATTGAGGTTGAATCCTGACAATGTTATGTAACAGATTGAGGTTGAATCCTGACAAGACAGAAGTACTGTTTTTGGGGGACAGGGTGCGAGCAGGTGTGGGGGACTCCCTGGTCCTGAATGGGGTAACTGTGCCCCTGAAGGACCAGGTGCGCAGCCTGGGAGTCATTTTGGACTCACAGCTGTCCATGGAGGCGCAGGTTAATTCTGTGTCCAGGGCGGCTGTCTACCAGCTCCATCTGGGACGCAGGATGAGACCCTACCTGCCCGCAGACTGTCTCGCCAGAGTGGTGCATGCTCTGGTTATCTCCCGCTTGGACTACTGCAATGCGCTCTACGTGGGGCTACCTTTGAAGGTGACCCGGAAACTGCAATTAATCCAGAATGCAGCAGCTAGACTGGGGACTGGGAGCGGCCACTGAGACCACATAACACCGGTCCTGAGAGAACTACATTGGCTCCCAGTACGTTTCCGAGCACAATTCAAAGTGTTGGTGCTGACCTTTAAAGCCCTAAACGGCCTCGGTCCTGTATACCTGAAGGAGCGTCTCCACCCCCACCGTTCAGCCCGGACACTGAGATCCAGCGCCGAGGGCCTTCTGGCGGTTCCCTCATTGCGAGAAGCAAAGCTACAGGGAACCAGGCAGAGGGCCTTCTCGGTAGTGGCGCCCGCCCTGTGGAACGCCCTCCCATCAGAAGTCAAAGGTACTAACAACTATCTGACATTTAGAAGATGCCTGAAGACAGCCCTGTTCAGGGAAATTTTTAATCTGTAACATGTGTATGTATTTTAATGTATGCTGGAAGCCGCCTAGAGTGGCCGGGGAGACCCGGCCAGATGGGCGGGATATAAATAATAAATTATTATTATTATTATTATTATTATTATTATTATATGTGCTTAAAATTGTTAAAATCAATTTAAAAATTTGGAAAAAAAAGAAGAGAAGCATCATGGAAGCAGGGCGGTAAGTCCACTCTTAAATTTGCATTAATTTGATGTTAATTGGCTAAAATTTCCAAAACGCAATCAAAATTAATTGCCCCCCCGCCAAATGTGAGAGTCACTGACCCAGACTCAACCAGTGAGATTTGTGACTGTGTAAAGCCTTGAATGCAAGTGTCCATGGTCAAAGTCCTGTGCTCTAACCACTACATTGCGCTGCCTTGTAGCTGGTTCCTTGCAATAGGCAGGACCCTAAAATAGCGATGCAGAACCTGGCAACCAGGACTCTTAACTCCCATCAGCCCCAGCCGATGGTCGGGTGGTTTATTGTGGCGTAGTGGGTAGAGTGCTGGACTAGGACTTGGGAGACATGGGTTCGAATCCCTCCACTCAGCCTAACCTACCTCACAAGGTCGTCGTGAGGATAAATGAAGGAAGGGAATCCCCACCTCCAGCTCTTTAAAAGAAGGAATGGGGATAAAAAACATAATAATAAAGAAACAAGCCTTCATAGCCTTTATTGGCAGCCGCACCTGGTCAAAGGGCATGGAGACCATCTGCGACCGCCATTCCCTTCCAGACTTCGCTGCCCTGTCCTCATGGGACAAAGATAAAATCCGCGAATGGATTTTAGCTAGGGATGAAGCCCTCGATCTAGCACTATCCAACGCGGCCAGACTATCCACGTGGTTTCCTCGCGTGAAGGCAGTCAGATCTCCGGCCCATTATCTGAGTGACCTGATAAATCCCACGTTAAGAAGGGCCTTCACCCTAGCACGATTCCACGCCATCCCAACAGCATTCCTACAGGGTGTATTTTCCAATACTCCGCTGGATCTTCGACTCTGCCCATGCAACAAGGGAAAGATAGAGGACTTTATCCATTTTTTCTTCCACTGCCCTCTATATGTTACAGTTAGACCCAGGCTTTTCCTCTTAATCCCGCCGACCATCGCCCGGGACGACGACCGCATGAAATACTTATTGCTAGACGCCAACCCCCTGGCCACACGTGGAGTGGCTATCTATATTTTACAGGCACTGAAACTCAGGGCCACCTCTTCGGCTAACTTGCCCTAGACCTAGCCCTATGTAACTTCCTGACATAGTCACTGTCGACATGCCCTGTTATTGCTTCTTATTTTATCTGTTTTACTCAGCATGATTTTACACCTAAAGTTTTTTAATGTATTTGCACAAAATGTACAAAATGTATCTGCTGTATTTTATGTACATTTGCGACAGGTTTCTGCCTGGTTTCTCATTATGTGCTACTAGTGAATTTAGCCCGTTAAAAACGGGCGCTAGATTCCCACGCGAGGGTGAGAGGGTGCCCGGCCTCCCGCCGAGGCAGGCGGCCTGGCTCAGCCTGCCGCGCCGGCGGGAGCGGCGCTTTGCGCCGTTTCCCCCGCGCTTTGCAAGCAGTAAAGGCGGGGGCGGGAGCTCGGAGCTGCGGGGTGGGCAGGAAGAGGCGTAACCGCCATCGCCTACGCTCCAATCCCTGCGTCCGTGAGTGACATGCGCAGTACCGCACTTCCGTGACACACGGAAAGTTGGACGCAGGGACACAGCCACTTTATTATATAGGATGGCCATATGGCTAATGCAATAAATAATATTTGATTTGATTTAATAATAAAGAAGACAAATCAAGAAAATGGAAGATTCCCGCCCTCACCAACCGCTTGCAGGCTTCCTATTGGCCACTGTGAGAGGCAGGAAGTTGAACTAAATGGGCTCCCTTTGACATAATCCAGAGCAGGCTATTCTTATAATCTTAAACTACTTCTTTTGAATTTTATCTCTCTTTCCCCTATCCCAGATGTTGCTGAGATGAGACAGACCAAGCCACTCAAAGGTAAGCGAACATACTTTGTGGCACTTTTAGGAATAAAGGTGTTGACGGCATCGCTCACGGGTGGAAGAGATTTTGCATCTGGTACGCAGGCTGAGACCCTCCCTGCCCGCAGACTGTCTCGCCAGAGTGGTGCATGCTCTGGTTATCTCCCGCTTGGACTACTGCAATGCGCTCTATGTGGGGCTACCTTTGAAGGTGACCCGGAAACTGCAATTAATCCAGAATGCGGCAGCTAGACTGGTGACTGGGAGGGGCCGCCGGGACCACATAACACCGATCCTGAGAGATCTACATTGGCTCCCAGGACGTTTCCGAGCACAATTCAAAGTGTTGGTTCTGACCCTTAAAGCCCTAAATGGCTTTGGTCCTGTATACCTGAAGGAGCGTCTCCATCCCCATCGTTCAGCCCGGACACTGAGGTCCAGCTCCGAGGGCCTTCTGGCGGTTCCCTCCCTGCGAGAAGTGAGGTTACAGGGAACCAGGCAAAGGGCCTTCTCAGTGGTGGCACCCACCCTGTGGAACACCATTCCATCAGATGTCAAGGAAATAAACAACTATCTGACTTTTAGAAGACATCTGAAAGCAGCCCTGTTCAGGGAAGTTTATAATGTTTGCTGTTTTATTGTGTTTTTAATACAGTGGTCCCTCGACTTACGAGTGACCTGACTTCCATATTTTTCGAGTTATGAGGGATCAAAGCGGCCGCGCGCCTACGAATTTTTTCGACTTCCGGAAGGAAGTTGCGGCCGTTTTAGATAGGGTTTCCTCGACTTACGAAGTTTAGATGGGGGTTTTTTCGACGTACAATTTTTTTTCTCCTAATGCATTCCTATGGGGACTCGACTTACGATTTTTTCGACCTACGACGGTCCCTTCGGAACGCATAACCTTCATAAGTCGAGGGACCACTGTATTCTGTTGGGAGCCGCCCAAAGTGGCTGGGGTATGTATGTATGTAAAGGCAAAGGGGACCCCTGACCATTAGGTCCAGTCGTGGACGACTCTGGGGGTTGCGGCGCTCATCTCGCTTTACTGGCCGAGGGAGCCGGAGTACAGCTTCTGGGTCATGTGGCCAGCCTGACTGAGCCATTTCTGGCGAACCAGAGCAGCGCACGGAAACGCCGTTTACCTTCCTGCTGCAGTGGTACCTATTTATCTACTTGCACTTTGACATGCTTTCAAACTGCTAGGTTGGCAGGAGCAGGGACCGAGCAACGGGAGCTCACCCCGTCGCGGGGATTCGAACCGCCGACCTTCTGATCAGCAAGCCCTAGGCTCTGTGGTTTAACCCACAGCGCCACCCGTGTCCCACACCTCTCCAACATATTCAGCCTAAATATCTACAAATATCTGTCCTGCACTGTTTGTACAAGGAAAGATGGCTGCGATATAGATCTTTGCAACCTAAAGATATACAAATACCTGCGTTGTTCCCTGTTACATATTAGCTGAACAGAGCTAGGTCTATACAACCTAAAGATCTAGAGATAACAGTATTGTACCCCAACAATGCTGGAAACAAAAGCAGGACAGATAACTAGGATCCAAGCAACGGGAGCTCACCCCGTCGTGGGGATTCGAACCGCCGACCTTCTGATTGGCAAGCCCTAGTCTGTATGTATGCATGTATGTATGTATGAATAAATTGTGCCCTCCACTTCGGTTGGCGGTACCTATCTGTAGACAGAGGACCCAGGTGGTGCTGTGGGTTAAACCACTGAGCTTAGGGCTTGCTGATCAGAAGGTCGGCGGTTCGAATCCCTGCGACGGGGTGAGCTCCCGTTGCTCGGTCCCAGCTCCTGCCAACCTAGCAGTTCGAAAGCACATCAAAGTGCAAGTAGATAAATAGGAACCGCTCCGGCGGGAAGGTAAACGGAGTTTCTGTGCGCTGCTCTGGTTCGTCAGAAGCGGCTTAGTCCTGCTGGCCACATGACCTAGAAGCTGTACGCCGGCTCCCTCGGCCAATAAAGCGAGATGAGCACCGCAACCCCAGAGTCAGAAACGACTGGACCTAATGGTCAGGGGTCCCTTTACCTTTTATCTCTAGACAGGAGGAGCCTGGCAGCCTCTAGTGCTAAGGCTGTTTCCCCCCTCCCCGCCCCCTTTGTTATTTCCCACCCCACAGAGTTTAAAGCTATCCCTGCTTGCCCGACTCCCGGCAAATCTCCCTGTGGAACCAGCCCGAGGAAAACCGGACAGGCGCTCCCTTCTCGTCTAGCAATGTCATTACCTAGAAGTTTTTCCACCGGTAAGCCTTCCGCATCTAGTCATCTGCATAGTGCCACATGCAAGGTTTTTTTTAGCAGGGGCAATTAGAATAAGATCTATTATTTGATTATTGATATGACCCCACCCCAATGTATTTTCTATACTTAAGTTTTTACCTCTATCTTCAGTACATTTTACAGCCGTACCTCGGAAGTCGAACGGAATCCATTCCGGAAGTCCATTCGACTTCCAAAATGTTAATCCAGAATGCGGCATTAATCCAGAATGCGGCAGCTAGACTGGTGACTGGGAGCGGCCGCCGGGACCACATAACACCGGTCCTGAGAGAACTACATTGGCTCCCAGTACATTTCCGAGCACAATTCAAACTGTTGGTGCTGACCTTGAAAGCCCTAAATGGCCTCAGTCCTGTATACCTGAAGAAGCGTCTCCACCCCCATCGTTCAGCCCAGACACTGAGGTCCAGTGCCGAGGGCCTTCTGGCGGTTCCCTCGCTGCGTGAAGCCAAGTTACAGGGAACCAGGCAGAGGGCCTTCTCGGTAGTGGCGCCCGCCCTGTGGGACTCCCTCCCACCAGATGTCAAAGAGAACAACAACTACCAGACCTTTAGAAGACATCTGAAGGCAGCCCTGTTTAGGGAGGCTTTTAATGTTGAATGGATTATTGTATTTTAATATTCTGTTGGAAGCCACCCAGAGTGGCTGGGGAAACCCATCCAGATGGGCAGGGTATAAATAAATTATTATTATTATTATTATTATTATTATTATTATTATTATTATTATTATTTATTATAGTAAACGCTCGTCCTACTCAGAGTAGACCCATGGAAATTAATGGGCATGACTGACTTAGGCCCAGTAATCTCAATGGGCTCTTTGTGTTAAAATCAAGGGTGCTACTTTGTTGAATGACAGCCCCCCCATTTCTAAAAATCACCTTCGAATTCTGAAATTCCACCAAAATCGCGTGAAATTTCACGTGGGCTCCCTGCCTCGTTTCCCCTAAGCCCCATGTTTGTCCAGTGCTCTGCTGTGGATACGCACACACACAGAGAGAGAGACACAAACACACACAATGCTTATGTTTTCCTGGTTAGGGATGACCGAGGAACTGGAACGCAAACTTCAAGAACGGAGGGCGACCCTTCAGGAAGACTGAGCTGTCTGGACCTCTCGCCTACAGGCTGCTGAAGAGCCAAAGAAAAAAGCCAAAGCGGTCAGCGATCTGCTCTGGAAGGCTGCCTGCCCGAGATTGCATGGTCTTTCTGCCCAAGTCTTTCTCTGCTCCATCTCCCAGGGTGTTCTCGCAGCCGTCCATCCTTCCCAGAACCATAGCTGTCAACTTTCAGATTTGAAAATAAGGGATCAGCAGCCTCACCTGTCCCGGGGACAGTCTACGATTCTCGAGGACAGTGCACGCCGCGGCAATCCCCCCAGGCTACAAATTAATTTCCACCAGGCTACACACCATCATCTTTCCCCACCTCAGGGTCTCTTTTCCAGGGAGTCTTCTCTTCTCCTGCGATGCTTCAGGATCTGTCCTTCCGGTGAGCAGCCAGGGCCGATGTCCTTCAGAATGGATCGGTTTGATCTTCTTGCAGTCCACGGGGCTCCAGCACCACCATTCAAAAGCGCCAATTCTTCATGGGGGGGATTGATCAGTTTCACTCTTTTGGCTCTCTGGCATCCATTAATGACTTATTATACAAACGTGTTGCAGACTTTGCATCCTTTAACACTCTTTTGGAAGGAGTGTATTTGTGGGCTGGGCCAGAGGGGTTGGTTTTACATGCAAGCAAAGCACAAACAGGGCTGTTGTCTAAGGACATCCTATTCTCTGTAACTATTGGTGAGCAACGCAGCTGAGGAGCCTCCCTGGCCGGCAGGGAGGGAGAGGAGCTGGTTCCTTTGAAATCCGGGAAATTTAAGGGATATCTAACAATCCGGGAAATGGCGCTGGAATAAGGGAATTTCCCGCCAAAAAAAGAAAGTTAAGAACGGACCTCCGGAACGAATTAAGTACTTAACCCGAGGTACCACTGTATTTTAATGTTTGTTGGAAGCTGCCCAGAGTGGCTGGGGGGACCCGGCCATATGGGCAGGGTACAAATAATAAATATTATTATTATTATTATTATTATTATTATTATTGGAAGATTCCTTTCTGGAAGCAAAGATGAGAAAACTAACCTGCCCTTCCCTCGGTCTCTTTTTTGTGGAGCATTGTTGCTACGTGGAGGGAGGGGAGAAAATATTTCCTTCCTATCCTGCCGTTCTGAGGATCAGCTTAAGTCCACGCTTTCCTGGGCCGAAAACTGCGCAATGGCAAGCGGGTTTTGGGAGAGCAGGGCCCCAGACATCCGACACCACAACAGGTTGGTTTCCAGATGCCTTGCCCGGGGCCGGCCCAAGCCATTTTGGCGCCTGAGGCGAACCACAAAAGGGTGGCCCCCTCCCCATCCGGGAAGAAGGGGTGAGTGAAAATCTACATCACAAACAAGGGGGATGGAATAATGTGTTAGGAAATTCCATTCCACCTTAAGTTGCAGACGTGGAACTGTTGCGTGTCACATGCCTGTTTACAGATTGCTGGGGACTTCCGTTTGTGTATAGCTTTTGCTTTTGGTGACTCTCTCAGGAGACGAAGGAGAGACATGTTTCTCTTTGTCCTGATTTATGCTCAATAAATCAGCTTGTACATACCGTATTTTTCGCTCCATAAGACGCACTTTTTTCCTCCTAAAAGTAAGGGGAAATGTCTGTGCGTCTTATGGAGCGAATGTGTGGTCCCTGGAGCTGAACTGCCCAGGGGCAAAAGCAGATCGTGCTTTTTTAAAAAAAGAGAGAGAAGGGAGTGCTGAAAGGAAGCCCCTGAGCAGCTGCTCAGCAAAGGATTGGGGAGAGAGATAAGGGAGAGAGATTCCAGCCCCGCCCCCTTGCAGAGGGAGGCTGTTTCCCCAGCGACATGTGACTGGCTGATTAGATTATCTGTCGGGAAACTGTAGAAATGGCTCCCTTTTCCTGAAGCTGCAGAACTGTGAGTTAAACCCCATAAAACAGGGTTTTTTCCCTTTGCAAAGTAAGCTCAACAACTTGGAGCTGATCCTCAAAAAATGGGGCTTTTCTCCTTTGCAAAAGAAGCTGCAGAAATTTGAGCTGATCCACAAAAAATGGGGCTTTCCCCCTCTAAAAACTAGGTGCGTCCTATGGTCAGGTGCGCCTTATAGAGCGAAAAATACGGTAAGCTTTCGCATGCCTCTCCTCGCCACTTCTGTTGCGCAGCTCTGCGAATACCATGTGCTCAGGCTTTTGAAGTCTGGGTCGCTGGTTTATGTCGAACCAGAGATCAGGGATCGCCCAGCAGGTCAACTGGAAGGGCACGATTCAGTTGGGGGCTAGCCAGCTGGCCTCCCGACTCCCTCTGGATGCCGACATATTGATGTACATTGAGATCTGCTGCCCCTGTGGCTCCTTCTGCCCAAGGCCATCACTTCCCCTTGCCTCATGGGTGGGCTGGCCCCGAATGAAGATCTACATTGGGTTCTGCTGTCCGAGGCTGTCGCCTCACCTTGTCTCGTGGGTGCGCCAACCCTTGCCAAAGACTTTAAAAAGCAAATGGCTCCTCTTCATCCTGGAGAGAAGTGACTAGTGGGGTGCCACAGGGTTCTGTCTTGGGCCCAGTCTTATTCAACATCTTTATCAATGACTTGGATGATGGGCTTGAGGGCATCCTGATCAAGTTTGCAGATGACACCAAATTGGGAGGGGTGGCTAATACCCCAGAGGACAGGATCACACTTCAAAATGACCTTAGCAGATTAGAGAACTGGGCCAAAGCAAACAAGATGAATTTTAACAGGGAGAAATGTAAAGTACTACACTTGGGCAAAAAAAATGAAAGGCACAAATACAGGATGGGTGACACCTGGCTTGAGAGCAGTACATGTGAAAAGGATCTAGGAGTCTTGGTAGACCATAAACTTGACATGAGTCAACAGTGTGATGCAGCAGCTAAAAAAGCCAATGCAATTCTGGGCTGCATTCAGGGGTGCCACAGAGTTCTGTCTTGGGCCCAGTCTTGTTCAACATCTTTATCAATGACTTGGCTGATGGGCTTGAGGGCATCCTGATCAAGTTTGCAGATGACACCAAATGGGGAGGGGTGACTGATACCCCAGAGGACAGGATCACACTTCAAAATGACCTTAACAGATTAGAGAACTGGGCCAAAGCAAACAAGATGAATTTTAACAGGGAGAAATGTAAAGTACTACACTTGGGCAAAAAAAATGAAAGGCACAAATACAGGATGGGTGACACCTGGCTTGAGAGCAGTGCATGTGAAAAGGATCTAGGAGTCTTGGTAGACCATAAACTTGACATGAGTCAACAGTGTGATGCAGCAGCTAAAAAAGCCAATGCAATTCTGGGCTGCATCCATAGGAGTATAGCATCTAGATCAAGGGAAGGAATAGTACCACTGTATTCCGCTCTGGCCAGACCTCACCTGGAATACTGTGTCCAGTTCTGGGCACCACAGTTCAAGAAGGATACTGACAAGCTGGAACGTGTCCAGAGGAGGGCAACCAAAATGGTCAAAGGCCTGGAAACGATGCCTTATAAGGAACGGCTTAGGGAGCTGGGTATGTTTAGCCTGGAGAAGAGAAGGTTAAGGGGTGATAGGATAGTAAAGGTAAAGGGACCCCTGACCATTTGATCCAGTCGTGTCCGACTCTGGGGTTGCGGCGCTCATTTCGCTTTATTGGCCGAGGGAGCCGGCGTACAGCTTCCGGGTCATGTGGCCAGCATGACAAAGCCGCTTCTGGCGAACCAGAGCAACGCACGGAAACACCGTTTACCTTCCCGCCAGAGCGGTTCCTATTTATCTACTTGCACTTTGACGTTTTTCCAACTGCTAGGTGGGCAGGAGCTGGGACCGAACAACGGGAGCTCACCCCGTCGCGGGGATTCGAACCGCCGACCTTCTGATCGGCAAGCCCTAGGCTCTGCGGTTTAACTCACAGCGCCACCTGGGTCCTGGATAGCCATGTTCAAATATATAAAAGGATGTCATATAGAGGAGGGAGAAAGGTTGTTTTCTGCTGCTCCAGAGAAGCGGACACGGAGCAATGGATTCAAACTACAAGAAAGAAGATTCCACCTAAACATTAGGAAGAACTTCCTGACAGTAAGAGCTGTTCGACAGTGGGATTTGCTGCCAAGGAGTGTGGTGGAGTCTCCTTCTTTGGAGGTCTTTAAGCAGAGGCTTGACAGCCACCTGTCAGGAATGCTTGGATGGTGTTTCCTGCTTGGCAGGGGGTTGGACTGGATGGCCCTTGGGGTCTCTTCCAACTCTATGATTCTATGAAGATCTACATTGGGTTCTGCTGCCCGAAGCTGTCACCTCACCTTGTCTCGTGGGTGCGCCAACCCTTGCCGAAGACTTTAAAAAGCAAATAGGCAGAGAGGTGTGTGCCCGTCGACCCCATTCACGGCCTGCGCTATCCTTTGCCCCCCCCCCCCGCAAACAAATTATGCAACGTCAGGACTCTGTGCTCCTTCGTTTCATTGGCATAACGTCAGAATTTGGACCGAGTCGCCGCAGAATGTCTTAAAAAAGCAAACCAGAACAAAACTCGTACATGTGGCAGACTTGTGGACTGGTCTTCTCTCTCCCCCCCCCCCCGCCTTTTCCATACGTTTCTGACCATGCAAAACCCTCTGCCCCACATCTCGTCGAAGGCAAAAGTGGAGATTTGGTGCGGTGGTGGTGGTGGGGAGCACCCGCCCTTAATTGACAACGTTTTTACAATCGTAGGCAGATAAAACAATCCAATACATTCATGGCGTGAGTGTGTTTTAAGCAGAAGTCCACCCCCACCTACCCCCCAACCCTGTTGCTTTGGCACAGTCAAAGAGCGCCTAGTCGTGGACTGGGGTGGTACTGCAAACCATTACAGTCATACCTCTGGATACGAATGCTGCATGTTGCGTTCATCGCGGGTTACGAACCTGCCGAACCCGGAAGTACCGGAACGGTTTACTTCCGGGTTCGGTGGTCCGTGCATGCGCCGAAGCTTGCTTTGCGCATGCGCCAAAGCGCCAAATCGCATCGCACACATGCGCAGGCACGGCGCTTCAGGTTGCGAACGGGCCTCCGTTCGCAACCAGAGGTATGACTATATTAAAAAAACAAAAACGAAATCCACAACATTTGTAGCTAAGGGTCTGCTTCCTTATTCAGTCGGGAGTTGCCCAAAGGCCTCTCTCGCGGCCGGAGGGTCCCGATCCTGCAAAGCGAGGGAAGCAGCACGTTTCTAAGACAGGCTGGCGTTGGAGCTACTCGTGGCGCTGTTTCGCTTCTGAAGGCATTTGATGGCGCTGGGGACTTGCAAACCCGAGTAGACATGGAAGCTGCCACACCAGACCTAACATAAAGGAGAAGAACAGCCGGGGCATTAGGAAAAGGGAATGCGCATTAAGTATAGTGATTTAATTTACTGAACATTAGGAATGCTTAAACGCATTAATTCTGGAATGTTTCCCAGTAACTCTCATGCGATCAGTTAATTTTGGTCTCATGCATGGGTAGGCAAACTAAGGCCCGGGGGCCGGATCCGGCTCAATCGCCTTCTAAATCCGGCCCATGGACGTTCTGGGAATCAGTGTGTCTTTACATGAGTAGAATGTGTGCTTTTATTTAAAATGCATCTCTGGGTTGTTTGTGGGGCATTGTCCACCAACAACTGTTGTTTTTCTCCAGCGGATAAAGGCACAAACTCCAAAACTCTTACCATGAACGCCGGAAGGACGGGCTGGGAAAATTTGGCCCGGAAAGTGTGCAAGAGCTGCTTGGTTTTGGCATTGTAGAACGAGAGGAAACCTGCAAATCGGACAACACAGGATCCATTTGAAAAGGCAAGAAGTAGAGTTTGGATTTGATACCCCGCTTTATCACTCCCCGAAGGAGTCTCAAAGCGGCTCACATTCTCCTTCCCCTTCCTCCCCCACAACAAACACTCTGTGGGGTGAGTGGGGCTGAGAGACTTCAGAGAAGTGGGACTAGCCCAAGGTCACCCAGCAGCTGCATGTGGAGGAGCGGAGACGCGAACCCGGTTCCCCAGATTACGAGTCTACCGCTCTTAACCACTACACCACACTGGCTCTCTGGTCCAGAAGTGAGGGTAACTGGCCACCCAGCCTAAGCTGGTCATAAGCCCCCAGGAATAGCCCAGACGATGACCCTGTTCCTTCAACAGGAGATCAGCCCCAAGGACACGTTTGCCCACCTAATTCCTAGGAACTGGGACCGCCCACCCAGAGGGACCTCCGGTTTCTGGGAACCGGAGATGTCACTACCATCTCTGAGTCTGTGACAACTTTGGCACAACACTCTAAGCTCCTTGGGGAGGAAGAAGAAGAAGAGTGGATTTGATATCCCGCTTTATCACTACCCGAAGGAGTCTCAAAGCGGCAAACATTCTCCTTTCCCTTCCTCCCCCACAACAAACCCTCTGTGGGGTGAGTGGGGCTGAGAGACTTCAGAGAAGTGGGACTAGCCCAGGGTCACCCAGCAGCTGCATGTGGAGGAGCGGAGACGCGAACCCGGTTCCCCAGATTACGAGTCTACCGCTCTTAACCACCACACCACACTGGCACTCAATAACCGGTCAAAGAGCACAGATGACAAGCACCTGGCTGAACCCGGTCAAAGAGCTACTGTATTTTTCCATCTATTAGACGCCTCCATATATAAGACTCCCCCCTATTTTAGGGGACTCAATTTTTAAGAAAATGAGGGTAGATGGCCCAGAGTTGTTGAGCCTCTCCCTCCATGCAGCTGCGGGCAGGAAACACTCCCTAGATAGTTTCCCTGTTTAGCTTTGCAAATGTGCCAGCAGTTTTATCCATTCGCTATAGGATCCCTGATTGGTTGGTATCGCCGCCATGGCTAATTCAGGAAGGAGCAGAAACTTTGCAGCCAGAGTAAACCAATGGGAATTGTTGGTTTATCTGGAGGGCTCCTACCTGCTATGGGTCAATCCATAGCTGTCAACCCTCCCTTTTTCTGCGGGAAACTCCCTTATTCCAATGCCGTTTCCCGCTGCTATCCCGGATTGTTGATATCCCTTAAATTTCCCGGATTTCAAAGGAAGCAGCTCCTCTCCCTCCCTGCCGGCCAGGGAGGCTCCTCAGCTGCGTTGCTCGGCTGCCAATAAGGAGTCTGAGACCGACTGGGGGCGGAGCTTGCATGCCTTGTGCAGCCAGACCCTCATGCCCAACGAGACAGACAGCCTGCCTGCCGTCTACGCGCTCGCTCTTTCGCTCACCCGTTTGCGCGCAGCCTCTGGAGCGCAGGGTGGCGAGGCTACTTGGTGCCATTGCACCGCCCTGGCGGCATCCCTTATTTTCAAATCCAAAAGTTTGGAAAAATCCCTTATTATCAAATCCGAAAGTTGACAGCTATGCAAATATGGGATGGGAAGCCTGAAAGGAATTATTATTTCCCGGACGCAGCTCAGGAGATCTCACCTTCGTGAAAATTGCAGTATATGCCGATGATGTCTGGGACCGGTACGTCTAAGATTTTCGATTTGTTGTTGTGTTTGGCAGTGAAGCTGACTTGAAGCCAGTTGTTGAGGTGGAGGCACCAAGATGAAGAGGTCTTGCCCAGCTGGTCAAACTTGCCTAGAGTCCGGTAGGCCACCCCAACTGCGAAGGCTTTGCTGTCCCGGTCGTACCGCACCTCCCAGTAGTGGTCTCCCCCATCAATTAGTGTGTCACCTGCAACGCAGAGGAAGAGGGGGCTGCCGTCAGATCGAGGCTGGGGTTCGAGGGATGGGATTGTCAGGATGTCCTACACACAAGAAGAACCTTGGCAGAGACACATGTTCCCTCCCTCCTGGGCGATCGTTCGGGAGCTTCAAAAGCATTCCTCCGTCCGAACATCACAGCGACTGATGCCAGAAGACATCAGCACACTTAGGGATCCGCAGAGGTTTGCGCAGTTGTGTAACAGAACTCAGCAACTGAACATTTAGGCTAATCTACTTTATTTACATATAAACACACACGGAGCACTTCAACATGGCTCCCTCTCTCTCTGGCACCAGGCAGCAAAGAGAAAGAACAAAGGACAATAGTCCCACTTCAGGGAACACAGTAAGACAAACATCCTGTCTATGTCACATCCCATTCCTGTGGAATCAAAACACATACCCAGTCATGTGATAGACAACAATCCCATGACTGCACACAGGGAATGAATCTCCAACAAGGATCTCATCAGCTGCCTTCCCCAAATACGCCCAACCAGACAGACAGCCTGCCTGCCGTCTACGCGCTCGCTCTTTCGCTCACCCGTTCGCGCGCAGCCTCTGGAGCGCAGGGTGGCAAGGCTACTTGGTGCCATTGCACCGCCCTGGCGGCATCCCTTATTTTCAAATCCGAAAGTTCGGGAAAAAATCCCTTATTTTCAAATCCGAAAGTTGACAGCTATGCATTAGTGAGGCAAGATACTGGTAATGGACTGAAGGCTTTGTTCTGCTACATGTCAGACTCTCTGTGCCCTTGGAGGTGAGGGGAGAGACTCCATCAGGCAAGGCCTCCTTCCAACTGCCTTGCTCCACCCTCTAGTCCTTGCTTCTCAATTTGTATTGCATTATTTTATGTATTTTATGCCGTTGTTTTACTGATTAGTTTAGAAATTGTTTGTTGTAAATGTTGAGTGGATTTCTGTTTAACTTTTATATGTTGACATCCTATATAATAATCTTGCTATGTCCCTGCGTCCACTTTCTGTGTGTCACGGAAGTGCGCTACTGCGCTTGTCAGAAAGGAGACGCAGGGATTGGACAGCAGAAGCCACTTCCGCTGCCGCCTTTACTGGAGGCTCCTGCTGCAGCCATTACTGCCTGGAAAGCGCGGGGGAAGCGGCGCGAAGCGCCGATTCCTCCGCCGCCGTCCACCTCCTCCGCCTCCGGTCGGCCGCGCTCACCTGTCTCGGCAGCGGGCGGCCCGGCCCTCTGTCCCTCTCCACCCAGGCACTCCAGCTCTGCCCCGCGAAGTAATGGAGATTCGGCAGCCGCCGATCCATAGCAGCCATTGCTGCTGCTGCTACCACCGCCGAGCCTCCAGGGCCTCCGAGGGCTCCGCGCCCACCGCCCACCTCACCTCCCCGCGCCGTTCGCCCCTGTGAGCCTTAACATCGGGCGCCCTGCGCGCCCTGGGGCTTTTCCCGCCTTCGTTCTCCCGCCGCCGTCGCCTTCCTCGCTGGCCGCCCTGTGAGGCTTTAACGGCAGTTTGCCTCACGCACACCTCACCTCCTCACCCGCGTTTTCCCCCGGGCACCCTACGCGCCCTGGGGCTTTAACATCGGATCGGGCCCCCTGCGCGCCGCCCCTGTGAGCCTTAACATCGCCCCTGTGAGCCTTAACACTGCGCGCCCTGGGGCTTTTCCCGCCGCCGCTTGCGAGGAGGACGGGGCTGGGCTTCGAGGCTGGGGAGGGGAAGGGTTAATGGGGAGAGAGAGCTCGCGCACGGGCTGCCCATCTCCGTCACTTGCACACTTACACACACACTTGAACACACACACAAAAAACCCCCACAACCAAGCCCCCCCCCCGCGCGCTTCCCCCCTCTCCCTACCTTCGCAGCCGGGCCGAGGGAAGCCGCTTGCGAGGAGGAGGACGGAGCTGGCCGTGGAGGCTGGGGAGGGGAAGGGTTAATGGGGAGGGAGAGGAGGCTGGGGAGGGAAGGGTTAATGTGTTTGGGGAGGGAGATGCAGCGTTTTTTCCATATGTTCTACATATGTTCCACATATGTTCTGGCGGCGGGGGGGGGGAGCTCTGTGAGGAAGGTGCAACAGGAGGGGAAGGGGGCATGGAAGTGAGGCAAGAAAGGCAGGAGGAGAAGGGGAGGGGCCGCCGCAAGCAGAAATGGGGCTGTGGGGCAGGAGGGGCTGGAGTGAGAAACGAAAGCGGCATGGGGCAGGAGGGGCTGGTGAGTGTGCGGGATATGGGGCTGGAGTGCATGGGATGTTGAGGGGCCATGGGGCAGGAGAGGCTGGTTAGTCTGGGAGGATATGGGGCAGGAGGGGTGGGGTATGGGGTAGGAGCGCGTGGTGAGTGAGAGTATGGGACAGGAGAGGCTGCTTAGTCTGGGAGGATATAGGGCTGGAGGGGTGGGATTGGGGTATGGGGCAGAAGGGGCTGGTGAGTGAGAAAGTAAACTACAGGAGGCACTGGTGAGCGTGTGAGGATATGGGGCAGGAGGGGTGGGGGCGTTATGAGGCAGCAGGGGCTGGTGAGTGTGGGAGTATGGGGCAGGATGAGTGGGGTGTTGGGGGTATGGGGCAGGAGGGGGTCAGATGTGGGGAGTATGGGGCAGGAGGGGCTGCTGAATGTAGTGGCATATGGGGCAGGAGGGGTTGGTGAGTGTAGCAGGGGTATAGGGCTAGAGGAGTGAGGGGCTATTGAGCGAGAGAAAGGAAAATGGAAGTATGGGGCAGGAGAGAGTGTGGGGTGTGAATTAGGAGGAGATGAGAGGAAAGGTGGCAGGGTGTGAGAGAGAAGTGGGTGTAGAGACAGAGAGGCCAACTATGTGGAAATGTGGGAAGTGGGGGGGGGAGATAGGGGGATGCAGCGTTTTTGCACGTGGGGATGCGAGGTGTGTGTGGGGGAGAGAAGAAGTCTACCATATGAGATATAATCTAGCGCCCGTTATCTTAACGGGCTTAATTAACTAGTCCTATATTATAATCTTCAAGTGTCCCTGCGTCCACTTTCTGTGTGTCACGGAAGTGCGCTACTGCGCATGACCGGGACCCACACAGACGCAGGGATTGGAGCGGGCGGAGAGGGGGGCGTGTCCGCGAGGCAGCGGCGGCGCACGCGCGTTGTCATTTGCGCCAGCGCCGCTGCCTCGCACGGATGCAGAGGGCCGCCCCATCCTCACCGCCGCTACCGGGGCCCGGCTGGGCTTCAAGCTGCGCGGCTTCGGGGGGAGAGGCGCCTCGCCGGGAGCTGCAGCGCCGAGCGGGATGCATCCTGCCCGGTGCCGCTGCTCCCGCGGTCACTGAGCGACCGGCCGAGGGAGCGTCGGCTCCTTACGCTGCCCGTCCGTGCTGCTGCAGCACGGACAGGCAGCTCCAGGAGCCGCCACTCCCTCGCCGGGAGCTGCAGCGCCAAGCGGGATGCATCCCGCCCGGCGCTGCTGCTCCTGCGGTCACTGAGCGACCGGCCGAGGGA
Organism: Darevskia nairensis; assembly: GCA_034642065.1. NCBI lineage: Eukaryota > Metazoa > Chordata > Lepidosauria > Squamata > Lacertidae > Darevskia > Darevskia nairensis. The sequence goes on along the minus strand of JAWWNI010000751.1, from coordinate 9,299 downwards.
GCGTCGGCTCCTTAGGCTGCCCGTCCGTGCTGCTGCAGCACGGACAGGCAGCTCCGCTAGCGCCCGTATTTTTACGGGCTTAATATACTAGTTGTTTTATATTACTCTAATGATTGTTGAACGTTACTTTTTGATGTAGTTTGTTTATTTTGAAGTTTTGTATTATCATATTTTTGTGTTGCATTGGATTGTGAGTTTTTTGTTTCTTATGCTTGTAAACCGCCCTGAGTATCGTAAGATAGGAAGGCGGTATACAAATAAAAAACTATTATTAATTATTATTATAATTATTATTGGAGAGGGCATTGTCATTGTGCCCTGGGAGTGGTAGAGTCCACCGAACATATTCTCCTGACCTGCCCTTTCTATGCAGATCTCAGGCAAAATCTTATAGCTCCACTCCTATGTCAACTTAGCTCTCTACCCAGAGAAAGGCAGGTTCTATATTTCAGTGTTTTTCAACCTTTTTGGGGCACGGCACACCTGTCTCATGGAAAAAATCTCGCGGCACACCTACCTAAACGATGCTGGCTGGGGCAGCGGCGTGAGGAGGCGGAGGCAGCGCGCGCAGGCACGGCGCCCCCGGGCACGCGCGCAAGGGAGAGAGCGGCCACCCCGGGACTCCCTGGCGGGCGAGAGGCGGAGGAAGCGCCGCTCGCTCGCTCACTCCGCCCGCCCCTCCCACGCGACTCTCCGGCTGCCGCTGCTCCCCGGGCGGGCGATGCTGGCTGGGGCAGCGGCGTGAGGAGGCAGAGGTGGAGGCAGCGCGCGCAGGCACGGCGCCCCCGGGCACACGCACGAGGGAGAGAGCGGCCACTCCGGGACTATCTGGCGGGCGAGAGGCGGAGGAAGCGCCGCTCGCTCGCTCACTCCGCCCGCCCCTCCCACGCGACTCTCCAGCTGCCGCTGCTCCCCGGGCAGGCGATGCTGGCTGGGGCAGCGGCGTGAGGAGGCGGAGGCAGCGCGCGCAGGCACGGCGCCCCCGGGCACGCGCGCAAGGGAGAGAGCGGCCACCCCGGGACTCCCTGGCGGGCGAGAGGCGGAGGAAGCGCCGCTCGCTCGCTCACTCCACTCGCCCCTCCCACGCAACTCTCCTGTGCGCTCCCGCCCCCGCTCCCCAGGCCCCGCGGCGGCGGCCCCCTTCCCCCCGCTCTTCGGGCCGGGGCTGCAGGTGTGAGGGAGAAGGAGTGGTCCCTAACGGTTTTCCCGCGGCACACCAGGCAACATCTCGCGGCACAGTAGTGTGCCGCGGAACAGCGGTTGAAAAACGCTGCTATATTTGTTGAATAATGTTACTGGAAAAACAGCCTCCCTGGTGGCCAAATTTCTTTTTCTAGCTCTTAAGCGTCGCAAGATTAAAATTGACAGCATCGACATGGGTTTATCGGTATAGCTTCATTTTATTATTGGTGTGGGAATGTTTGGGAACGTGGATGATGATTTATAATTTAATATATCTCATCCTAACTTGCGCTTGCAAGTTCAACTAGCAGAGTAACATTCCCTTTTAAAATACACACAGCGGAAGTTGCTTTGATTCGCTAGAATCAACTTAATCTAGTTTCCTGGTTTGTCACTATATATTTCCCCTTTGTCCCTCTTCAAATAAGACACAGCACACGTCTTCTATAAAAAGATATAAAAGGTTTACTCACGGACATTCAGTTGGAGACACAGTAAGATTCCCAAAAGAAGGCAGGCTTATGCATAGTAAAGATATATACAATTGGAATCTCTCCATGTGGGAGAGAAGTCCATTAGGCCCCAGTTGGCTGGAAGCCAACTGAGCATCCTTGCTAACAGTCCAAGCGAGAGAGAGGCAAGAGAGAGAATGGCTGCTGACCTGTGGGTTTTGTTCTAACCTGCCCAGGTAATGCCACTCCCACATCTAGCTGCAAGAGGAAGTTGTCTCAGTCCAGGTGACCAGGAAGTTGTGGCTGGAGGACTGAGACACCTTCTAGCATTGTTGTACTTGACTGCTCTAGTGTTTACATCCCACAGTTGACTATGTTTTACTCCAAAGTTCTTTTAGACGTTTTAATGTATCTTTTCTGACTGACGGTCGAATAAAGAACTGAACTATTGGAGAGGGCACCTGAACACAGAAATTGCTGAAGCCTCTGTCCTTCCTCCTCAGCTACCTGTCTTGCATCTGCCGTGCTTTCTGCCTCTGAATCCTCTCTCTCACTCAAGCCTGTTGCTTGTTCAGCATCCAACCATTCTAACCCCCACCTAATAAATATTGGATCGTCTTCTGCAACTGCCTCCCCAGTGATGTACGAAAGGCAAAAATGACGAAAACACAGAAAGCACTTGTAGGGCAGGGAAGCTTCTTACCCAACACTGTATAGGATTCAGCCGTAAAGCGGTCCCTTCCACTGCGGCCTGTGGGCATCCTTTTGGGAGATTGTACACACCTGAAGAGAAGAAGGAGAGAGTGAGGGGGAAAGCCCTAAATGGCCTCGGTCCTGTATCCCTGAAGGAGCATCTCCACCCCCATCGTTCAGCCCGGACACTGAGGTCCAGCGCCGAGGGCCTTCTGGCAGTTCCCTCCCTGCGAGAAGCAAAGCTACAGGGAACCAGGCAGAGGGCCTTCTCGGTAGTGGCACCTTCCCTGTGTAACGCCCTCCCATCAGAGGTTAAAGGGATCAACAACTACATGACATTTAGAAGACACCTGAAGGCAGCTCTGTTTAGGGAAGTTTTTAATCTGTGACGTGTTAATGTATTTAAATGTTTGCTGGAAGCCGCCCAGAGTGGCTGGGGAGACCCGGCCAGATGGGCGGGGTACAAATAATAAATTATTATTATTATTATTATTATTATTATTATTATTATTATTATTATTATAAAGAGCTAGCGGAGCACTCTGCTCTGAGACAGGCACCCAATAGTTGGGATCTGGTGCTGACACTGCTGGCTCCAGGATTTATTGCAGGGGGGGAGAGGCCTGGAAATGGGTAAAAAAAGGTAAAGGACCCCTGGGCGGTTAAGTCCAGTCAAAGGCGACTATGGGGTTGCGGCGCTCATCTCGCTTTCAGGCCGAGGGAGTCGGCGTTTGTCTGCAGACGGCTTTCTGGGTCATGTGGCCAGCAGGACTAAACCGCTTCTGGCGCAACGGGACACCATGACGGAAACCAGAGCGCACAGAAACGCCGTTTACCTTCCCGTCGCAGCGGTACCTATTTATCTACTTGCGCTGGTGTGCTTTCGAACTGCTAGGTTGGCAGGAGCTGGGACAGAGCAACGGGAGCTCACCCCGTCGCGGGGATTCGAACCGCCGACCTTCCGATTGGCAAGCCCTAGGCTCTGTGGTTTAGATCACAGCGCCACCTGCATCCCTGCTTCCCATGGGCCCTTTGAAAACAGCATGCTGGATTTGATGGGCCACTGGCCTGATCCACAGGCTCTCTGTATGTCCGCAGGCTGTCGTGGGAGCTGGAATCTAACAATATCTGGGGTGCACCATGTTCGCTACCCCTAGGATAGAGGCAAGAGGTCTTACCTGGCTGGGGAGTTAACTGGCGACGCGGTGCGGCCCTTCCCGTCTTTTTCTCGAGCTTTGATGTCTTGCACCTTACCACCCATGGCGTCCCATTCCACGCTGGGGTCTTCCACCTTGAGATTCTGGTGGCTGGTCGTGGCATCAAGGCGGTACATGAAGGCTGAGGGCAGAGAAAGGCTGGTTCTAGCGACTCATTGAAGAGCCATCGAATCATAGAGCTGGAAGGGACCCCCAGGGGTCATCCAGTCCAACCCGTGATATGCATAGATCTCAACTAAAGCATCCACGATGCTCCAAACATAATTCATTTTGCCTCTGTTTCAACAGTGCTATTATTATTATTATTATTATTATTATTATTATTATTATTATCTACTATTCTGTAGAGGAGCAGGCATCTGTCTACCAGCTCCATCTGGTACGCAGGATGAGACCCTACCTGCCCGCAGTCTGTCTCTCCAGAGTGGTGCATGCTCTGGTTATCTCCCGCTTGGACTACTGCAATGCGCTCTACAGGGGGCTACCTTTGAAGGTGACCCGGAAACTGCAACTAATCCAGAATGCGGCAGCTAGACTGGGGACTGGGAGCGGCCGCCGGGACCACATAACACCAGTCCTGAGAGATCTACATTGGCTCCCAGTACGTTTCCAAGCACAATTCAACGTGTTGGTGCTGACCTTGAAAGCCCTAAACGGCCCAGTATCCCTGAAGGAGCGTCTCCACCCCCCATCGTCCAGCCCGGATACTGAGATCCAGCACCAAGGGCCTTCTAGCGGTTCCCTCCCTGCAAAAAGTGAGGTTACAGGGAACCAGGCAGAAGGCCTTCTCGGTGGTGGCGCCCTCCCTGTGGAACACCCTCCCATCAGATGTCAAGGAAATAAACAACTACCTGACTTTTAGAAGACATCTGAAGGCAGCCCTATATAGGGAAGTTTTTAATGTTTGATGTTTTATCGTGTTTTTAATATTCTGTTGGGAGCCACCCAGAGTGGCTAGGGAGGCCCAGTCAGGTGGGTGGGGTATAAGTAATGTTGTTGTTGTTGTTTTATATATTATACATGCCGTATTGGTTTGGCACTGAAATAACTCTGCTTAAGGAAAAAGATCCTACCAGCTCCCAAGAGAGACTTACCATTATGAATGTTACAGGTAGATAGCCGTGTTGGTCTGCCATTGTCAAAACAAAATAAAAAATTCCTTCCAGTAGCACCTTAGAGACCAACTAAGTTTGTTATTGGTATGAGCTTTTGTGTGCATGCACATGTGTAGTATGTGAAGAAGTGCGCATGCACACAAAAGCTCATACCAATAACAAACTTAGTTGGTCTCTAAGGTGCTACTGGAAGGAATTTTTTATTACCATTATGAAGCATCTCCTAATATTTATCCTTTGTTTGGAGGAAGGGCTAAGGTTGGTCTCAGGCCCAGGCCCAGCCACAAGTCATGCTGGGCCTTCTCCATGGGGGACGTTTGTGGCCAGAAGTGGTGGGTCTGTGGTGGGTTGCTCCTTTGGCCGACAAACCCTGCCCATTTTGACGCTGCCATTTTAACAGCATTCCCTCTCGCTGGTCAAGTCCGGAAGGCTTTGCAAGGGCAGCCTTTCCAGCAAACGCTCACCTCTCGTTTCCAAAGTGACCGGCTCAGAAAACTCTCCCGCCACAGCTTTGTTGCAGGCTTTGACGCGGAAATTCATATACTTCATGTCAAATTTCAGCCCTGCAGCGAGAAACGGGCAAAGGGTTAACTTGTTCGGCCAACAATTGTGTATAGCAGTGTTTCCCAACCAGTGTGCCTCCAGATGTTTTGGGACTACAACTCCCATCATCCCTCGCTAGCAATACCAGTGGTCAGGGATGATGGGAATTGTAGTCCCAAAACATCTGGAGGCACACTGGTTGGGAAACACTGGTGTATAGGTGCTCCCCAAACCCTGTGTTATAAGAATTCTAAGGTCTCCAAGAACAAACACCGACAAAAGAAGAATGGATTGTGAAACTAACGGAGTATGCAGACAAGATGGCGGGGAGAATCCGCGAACAGCGGGACCAGAAGTTAATTAAAGACTGGACTAAATTTGCAGACTATTTAAAGGAAAACAGTACTCAATTGAATACGTTGGTAGGATTTGCAAGAAGCTTTGTAGAGTAAGGAAGAAATATGGTTGTTAATACGAAAATACAGTGATTAATTTATAGAAAGTAATAAGGTAAAACAATGATTGATTTAGGAAATATAGATATAAGATATAGATACCTGAAGGAGCATCTCCACCCCCATCGGTCAGCCCGGACACTGAGGTCCAGTGCCGAGGGCCTTCTGGCGGTTCCCTTGCTGCGTGAAGCCAAGTTACAGGGAACCAGGCAGAGGGCCTTCTCGGTGGTGGCACCCGCCCTGTGGAACGCCCTCCCTTCAGATGTCAAAGAAAACAACAACTACCAGACCTTTAGAAGATATCTGAAGGCAGCCCTGTTTAGGGAGGCTTTTAATGTTTTATAGATTATTGTATTTTAATGCTCTGTTGAAAGCCGCCCAGAGTGGCTGGGGAAGCCCAGCCAGATGGGCGGGGTATAAATAATAAATTATTATTATTATATTATTATTATAAGGAAGGTTTGACGGACATCACGGCCGTAAAAAGCCAAAACGGTATAAGATGTGAAGACGAATATGTGAATGTATTATTGTATTTCTATAAAACTAATAAAAAATGATTATATAAAAAAAGAGAATTCTAAGGTCTCAAATATAAAATAAATGTGCATAAACATGCAAGACAAAAACATACGCATGTTTATAAACCACGTGTCTGAAATAGTACAGGAGGGCAATCCTGGAGCCGTTTTGACTCGCCCAAATTAACCTCAAATATTTCTCTGCAAAGAGGAAGGAAATTGGAAAAGCTTTCCAATTGTCTTTGGACTGTAGGGGCTTACAGCTCCCTGTAAATAAAGTCTGGCAAGTCTCAGTTAAGCTGAACACACTATCAATATGCGTAAGAGATTCAGGAACTAAGTATTTACCATCTCCAAGGAATGGCCAGGCTACCCAAAAAAGGCAATTGATAAGGCATTTGATAAGGTATCCTGGCAGACAGGAGAGAAGCAACACACTCCAATTTCTGCTGGAGACCACCTCCTTCTGTGATGTATGTATGATGTTTTGGGGGGTGGTCTTGGGCTACTGGGTGGGCAATTTCAAAAGTCTTTATAGGGGCTTGCGCACCATTGTTCAGGGTTCTCCTCCCTCCCGCGTGTGGTGGGTGGGGAACCTGTTGCAACAGTTTATTTCCTTTAATAAAGATCAGGCTTACTAGCCGCTTTGCTTCTCAATATACTCTGGTTGGCCTCTGTTATTTTCTCCTACCAATAGTGAACCTACTTAAGGACCCTATACGGGCTCTGGAATACCCCGTAAAGGAAAGGGAGCCGTTTTTTCTTATAACACCTGCAACTATCTGGTACGCAGGCTGAGACCCTCCCTGCCCGCAGACTGTCTCGCCAGAGTGGTGCATGCTCTGGTTATCTCCCGCTTGGACTACTGCCATGCACTCTCTGTGGGGCTGCCTTTGAAGGTGACCCGGAAACTGCAATTAATCCAGAATGCGGCAGCTAAACTGGGGACTGGGAATGTCCGCCGAGACCATATAACACCGGTCCTGAAAGTACGTTTCCGAGCACAATTCAAAGGGTTGGTGTTGACCTTTAAAGCCCTAAACGGCCTCAGCCCAGTATCCCTGAAGGAGCATCTCCACTCCCTTTGTCCAGCCTGGACACTGAGGTCCAGCTCCGAAAGCCTTCTAGCGGTTCCCTCCCTGCGAGAAGTGAGGTTACAGGGAACCAGGCAGAGGGCCTTCTCGGTGGTGGCGCCCGCCCTGTGGAACGCCCTCCCGTCCAAGGTCAAGGAAATAAACAACTACCTGACTTTTAGAAGGCATCTGAAGGCAGCCCTGTTTCAGGAAGATTTTAATGCTTGATGTTTTATTGTATTTTTAATATTCTGTTGGGAGCCGCCCAGAGCGGCTGGGGAAACCCAGCCAGATGGGCGGGGTAGAAATAATAAATTATTATCATTATTATAAGCTGCCTTCTGGCTGTCTCACCAGAGAGTGTATACTCAGTCTGCTTAATTCCTTCGATGACCATCCACGGCTGGTCTTCTTTGACCCGGGGGGGTCCTTCGAAGTTGGTCCTACGGTACTCTAGCACGTAGTGGTCAATTTTGCTGTCGTCGTCAGGCATCCTCCAAACCAGAGTCACGCAGTTATCAGCCACCAAAGATTCGGCCGTGTCTATCTCCGGGGCACTGGGGACTAAGTTTGAAAGTGGACAATAAGAAAGATCAAACAACTTTATTTCAGCTTTAAGCTCATAACACAAGAACAGCAGTTACACTCAGTTGGATTTAAAATTATTGGCAATAAAATTAGTGGTAATCAAGACTTAATAAGTATACAAGATAGTGTAAATATTAATTCCAAACAATTTCAATTTCCAACCAACAGTCTGTTCCGTCTCTTGTATGTCAGAACGGAAGTTAAAATTTTTGCCATTTGTAGGGTTGCAAACTGGTCAGTGTCTTGCCATAAAAAAGCAAGGAGGAAGTCAACCAGGTTTTTGGATTAATGGTTGCATTAAATTCTTCCGGGCAGCATCATATAGAGGGCAGTTAAACACCACATGGTGGAGAGATTCTATCGATCTGTTATCACAAGAACATAGAACCGAAATTTGACCCCCAGAAAATCTATGGAAAAGGGAATTCGACGGGAATACATTAAAACGCGCTTTAATAAAAGCAAAGCAGTGACTGGCGATAGAGATGATAGGTAGATTGGCGCATGGGCCGGCGGAGCAATGCCCAACTGCCTCGGAGAGCATGTATCCCCACCAAGCATAAGATTATGTTGCCACTCTGTATCATCCAATCCTTGGTTAATAAAATTTTTGGCTGTGATAAATCGTAATTCAGGACTTCCATGGGCGAAATTCCAATAGATAAAAGCTTAGCATGAATCGTACTGGCCCATGGGCTGGTAAACTCATCCTGCCAATCAGAAAGAATAGGTGCACAGAATTATAGATCAGGATACAGTGCCGGATTTACGTATAAGCTAAACAAGAGATAGCTTGGGGCCCCACTCTCTTGAAATGACAACGCGACAACCCTGCGGGGTAGGTTAGGGTGCTAGACACTCAACCGGCGAGTGGGAATTCAAACCCAGCTCCCCCCCAGCGCTTGCCTGACATGCTAACCATCCAGGAACCTCGATTACCTGGCAGGAATTTCAGAGACTGCAATATCCGACGCTCCTGGCCGAAATCGACCATCAAGTGGCTCATGTTGTCGCTGACTTTGGCTTTGAGGGAGAGCCGAAAGGCAGGTGCCATGGTCACGCTGCGAGGGAGCAGGTCCGGCGGGAGGGGGATGGAGAGGAATTTGTTACAGAGCGGTCCGTCGTCCCCCAAAATGACAACCCTCATCCCAACTACATCCACACAAGTGGGGGCGAGCCAAAGCAAAGACGCCTTGGAGCAAAGGTTACGAAACACACAAGAACCCAGTGTCTAGACTTTGAGAGGGGTCAGTCTTGGAAACAAACTGAGACATAGCTGTCAACTTTCGGATTTGAAAATAAGGGATTTTTCCCCAACTTTCGGATTTGAAAATAAGGGATGCCGCGAGGGCGGTGCAATGGCACCAAGTAGCCTCGCCGCCCTGCACTCGAACGCGTGAGCGAAAGAGCGAGCGCGTAGATGGCAGGCAGGCTGTCTGTCTGGTTGGGCGTGAGGGTCT